>CM067299.1:104240703-104840703 GCA_034231615.1 Meghimatium bilineatum
GGGTAATGTGGCCAGTAGCTAAAAATGAGAATTATAAACTGCTACATTTATTCTATATTATGGATTATTATCTCCGTTTGTGATCTCTAATTAACTATTATAAGCTCAGAGGCAATGGACAAAGAACAAGAAGAAAGAATTGATGCCTTGAGATGTGGATACACAGAAGAATAGGGATAATTTTATGGAAAGAGAAGAAAACAAAGAGGTTATAATAACACTTCGCATGAAGAAATAATTATTAAAGGAAATAAAAATCACACAATTATAGAGTATTTTTGACATATTAAAAGACTTGACTCCTTGTTGGAGACGTTACCTAAGGTTAAAGTCGAGGGGAGGCCAGCATAAGGTAGGCAAAGATAAAAGTGGGAGAGAAACATCACGAGACGGACAGGTTAGAGTCTAGCAGAGTGCACAACCAAAGCAAGAACAAAGTATGTTGGAGGTCTGTCGTAGCTAACCTTCACTGCGGACGCGGCACTAAATGATGATGATCATCAGCAGCATTGTTAGTATGTACATGTATATATATGTTAATCATGCGTGTGGTGCGTTAATTTATATTCTGTACTAGATATTTCACAAGCCCTTATGTGGTCACCTGAGGGCAAAAGAAAAAGAGGAAGACCTAAAAACACCTTAAAAACACCATTCTTAAAGATGGGAAATTAATAGGCTGTAAGACCATCCAGGAACTAAAGCTGCAGGCAGCGGACCGCATCATATGGAGAACCAAAACTATGCGCTATGTGTCGCTTGTGGCACGAAAGGAACAAACTAACTAACTAGATATTTCAGTTTATTCACACACATTTACCCAGATACTTGTGGTCATTGGTCATTACAGCTCAGACAGATCCAAGGATGCTCCGTCTCCTCTAGCAGATGTCCAAGGGTATTTAAGCTGATGAGTCTCGTGGCTCTCTAACTAAACACGTTCCTCATTCTGTTGTAGATCGTCTAGCAATACATTTAATACAAATTTTTCCAAGTCTCTGCATAGACGTGTCATAAATACCGGTGTCTGCTTCCAACAGGGAATCATAAAGTAGCTTCATTACATTCCACTTATCAATTGTCAACTTACGGTCTATCGATGACTTGGATGAAAACGTGCCTGCTCTCTCATTTCTGTGTCTCAGACGATATATGTGTAACCCCAGAGGATGCATGTAGCTATATATGCCTTCCACTCACATCGACTGCCATTTCAGAAGTTTTGAAGCATGGCCGACACAAGCTTATCAACCTTTGCTTTAGACAATCAATAAACCACAACAGTTAGAAAATCATTGTGTGTGAAAGTTTAGCTCGGAAAAAACGAGATCCCATATATAAAGAAACATGTGATGACCTAATAGAGCGTATATTGACTGATATAACCATATGTCGACAAGCTTAATGCAGATAACTATCGTTTACTTCACAACTTATGAAAGTCTGGGTATAAATCAATTTCTACAGTGTCCAACATAGATTTGTAATAGCTGCAGTTGTGACGAATAATTACGTTAATTATCAACTGTGATATATATATATATATATATATATATATATATATATATATATATATATATATATATATATATATATATATATATATATATATATATATATATATATATATATATATATATATATATATATATATATATATATATATATATATATATAATAAACCAGGAAGAGAATGAAACTATCTAGGAAAGATGTTCATATTTACAGTAATTTGAGTTTTAGAAATCGGATTGTAGTTTGTTCATCTACAAAATAAACGTATCGTGTCCTAGCTGGCCAATTTTAATCTAGTGAAAAGCATTATCATTTTTTAGCCAGCACATGGAAATTTGTTGGACCCGTGAAAACATTTAAATGATCACGTTTTTGAAATCAGATTGGAATTTGATGACTTATAAAATATTCAAATTATTGCTTTTTAGCGAGCAGATTGACACTTTTTGAGTAATGGAAAGCATTAAATTATAACTTTTAAGCAATCAGAATAAACGTTTTTGCATAATTTGTTCGCCTATAAAAAATATGCCATGCATATTGTCGTTTGTTTATCTGTGCAAATTGTAAATAGCCATACGAATTTAGTCAGAAAATTCTCATTTTATTCATACATTTATCTAATGTTATAATTTTAAAATATACTGTTCCAAAAAATACGCACATTTTTGGGGGTTATTTTTATAAAAGATATTCGCTGATTGGGCATCATTCAACTATCGACTGTGTCCACCTGGTCATTAACTTCTCGTGGTTATCTGAATTGTAATCATCTCATGATTCGTGAGGATTTGACAGAGGTCAATGTCAAAACAATATTTTTGGCAATAACTCGTGACAGGTTCATGAGAATCCCGTGAAAATTCTGAACACAACACTCTCTGACCATATTATTGAATGTCTATAAAAGATTGATGGTCCTCGAATAAATTCAGTTGAAAATTCAATGCGTAAGTATGGCTAATCTCACTACAGAACAACGATACATTATCATTGGACGCTTACAGACTTGACAATCACAAAGTGTAGTGGCCAGACAATTTAATGTGGTTAGAAGCACCATTAGTCACCTTTGGAGGCGATTTCAACAAACTAGCTCAGTGGCAGACCGGAGTGTAGTGGAAGCCCCAGAGTTACTTCTTCTGCCGAAGACTGCTTTATACGGTTGCATCACCCTCAGGAATCGATTTGTATCTGTTCTCCAAAGTTTAATACAATGCCAGCAGCTCGTCGAATTTTAGATGAAACGGCCAGGAACCGGCTGCATGACGCTGGTCTTTGGACTAGAAGCTCCTACGGTTCTTACGGACCGGCATCGCCAGAACCGACTGTAGTGGGCGAAACAGCATCGTTAATGGACCGTTTGGAATGATTGGAGGCGGGTTTGGTTTAGTTAAAGTCTGAAAGTTTCTTCATGCTGATTTTTCATGCACAGGTTGAAACATTAATTCAGCAAAATAAAATTTTTGTACATGTTTGAAATAATCTTACCTTTTTTTGAACAATATGTATAAAAGCTTCACAATTGTAAGTAGTATATTCTTGAAATCTAGCTATCTATATATTATCTTTGCTTTTGCTGTAAGGTGCTGCAGGATTGAAAGGCAAATGGTTTTCGGGCTATGGAACGTTTGGTCGCTTGATATGCAGTAATATTGTGATGTCTCAGTGCGTTCTTCAATAACTTCGATATCTTCGGTAACTTCTTCAATCTACCATCTTCTTGGTCTTACTGTTTCCATTTTCATGTTGTATGCTCTAGCTGCTGGACAATAAGTGTGTTCACTATCATTAAGTGGTAAAACAATTCAGTCGCGGTTTTTCAATATATATGACTACATACGTTGTTCCAAAGTCCACGTAATCTCTTCATTCTTCACATGATCTCTTCCTTTCTGTTTTTTAGACATCTCATTTCACACGTAGTAAGCTTTCTCTGTTGTTCTTTAGTGTCCATGTCTAAGATTGATAACACAATGTTGGTATGAAGATTGAATTTATGATTGAACTTATTGCAACACATCTCATAAAACCAAGTAGTTGATTGTAAGTAGCCTAATCTTGCAATACATATTATTATTCCAGTCGCTGGTGCGAGTTGCTACAGGCAATGTGTAGTTTCAAATGTAACCACTAGGTATAATGAAGACTTTTACAAATCTGCCGCTTCAGCATGTATGGTCAACTGAGTCTTGTATGATGTTCTCGCATATTTATGTACAGTATTATTGTATATTTTACAGCAAGTCCCTGATATTTTGAGAAACATCGATTCTTGTACGTCAACTCATTCTACAACGATTGCACAAACTAGGTCATCTGAAACTCTGTTGACATATTGATCATTTCGGTAGTTCCTGTGTCATAATTTCAACAACTTACAACTGTATGTTCTGTGTACCGGCATAACTATTGTGGAAACAACAGGAGTCTTTGGTCCACTTCTATGTCTATGTTTTTATATTGTCTTTACTATTCCATAGGCACGAATGTTCAATTTTTGGTTGATCAGTATCATATGTATATGCCATCTGTCTTATGAGTCGATTTTTCTTCAGTGAAAACAAACTTTAAAAATATTTCCAAGATAATCTCATGAATCTAAATACATCTGTGATTATCAAATATAATCTTCAGAATTTGTTCTCGAACTCCTGCAGATTAGCAGGAATATACGAAATAATCACTATAAGAATATTGGTAATAGATAACATCATGGGAAATCAAGTCTGAAATGACTCATTTGAGTATTCCATTGATTTTCATTACTTTATGGAAAATTACAGTCTGGGAAAAGATCTCCGGGTCGACCTCTATTTCGGTACAAAGTGGTCCGAAAACGCGATATGCATGATACAGGCATTGATGTGGAAACATGGGAACAGGATACCATGGATCGTTTTGCATGGAGAGGAAAGATCAGAAATGGTATAAAGGCAAAGGAGAAAGTGATAGTTCAAGAGCTGTAGCTGCACATCTAAGAAGACACACAACAGCACAAGCTGGTCTGTGCTTCCATGTACATACCGTGGAAGACTCTTTGTGGCTCAAACTGGTCTTGTGAGTTACATCCATCATCGCCGATTATATTTCTTCTTCATCATCGTCATCATCACCAAGTGTCGTCTCCACAACGAAGGTTGGCTGCTACAGACCTCCAACATCCCCTGTCTCTTGTTTTGGTGGTGCACTCTGCTAAGTTATAACCTGTCAATTTTGTGATGTTACTCTCCCACTTCTATCTCTGCCTACCTTTTGTTCGCTACCCTTTGGCTTTATCCTCAAGTAAGGTCTTCAATAGGGTGTCATGCCTTTTAATGTGTCTAAAATATTTTATTTGCCTGATCTTTATTTATCTTAGTAATTCTTTCTTCATATTAAGTGTTTTAGAACCTCTTTGTTGGTTTTCTTCTCTTTACATGATTTTCTCCCTATTCTTCTATATACCCACATCTCAAAAGCATCAATTATGTCTTCTAATTATTTGTTTAGTGTCCATGATTCTGAGCCATACATTAATATAGAATAGATGTAGCATTTATAATTCTCATTTTTAACTATATTTTTTTTTACAGCACAACAATACTACTATCGTCTGGAAAGGCGGAAAGGTGCTTACTGTTAATATTTTTTATTGACTGGCACACAAAGTATAATTATAATGACCAATGAAAATCACGGAAATGGTCAACTGAGTCATTAAGAAGGCTTGATTTCCTACTAGCCAGTACGTCTTATATTGGAGACGATCATGTGTATTTCCCAATATGCCGTGGTCAACAACAAAAATACGTGACTAAAAGCGTATTCAACAATATTTCTCAATGCCGTGGAAAAATGGAAACTAAGCACGTAAAAAAGGCAAGTTATAAATGCTGTATTGAGCTATAACAGACAGAAGCGCTGAATAAGAACATAAGTACAATGAACAGTTTTACAAAGGAAATGACACGAGAAAATCAAATAAACCAACTTATCGATCAAAAATGTCGTCATCGATTTAACAAGATACTCATCATGTGTCATGCCGATAACAGTATGTGATAACTGATCTAAACTACATTCTATCTGCAATGCTTTATGTCAGTGCCCGTGTTAAGTCTCCATGATGTCACACTAACCAGAATATCTGTGTTGCTCTTTGTCCTCATATATTTGACCTATTGTTGCACTGTTCTCCAAAGCCACTCATCATATAATGTGGCCAATAAATGTGGGCAGTGTTTTATAATACTAGTAATTAACTTTCTTTTGTTATAAGAGTTCAAATACAATTTTAGAACATGAAGATAACGTGAAAAATGTCTACTATATAAAATGTATACTATATATAATGTATACTATATATACTATATATGTCTAAGATATAGGATATAGATAACAATTTCATGAAGACATAGTTAATCCACCCATGCGTTGAAATTATATACACACCATTTGCTTGTTAAAAAACCAGGCAATGTTGAAGATACGCCCACTCTGGGCAGGATGACATAATATAACAAATATATGACTCGGGAAGGATTAAAGAAAAGTCAATGGAAGGATTACGGAAACACGTGGAGCTACTATTTACGTCACATGGTCTTAAGATGGATGAGCTCTTGGAAGAGAATCACGGGTCAATAAACAAACTACTAGTAAAATATCTTGCGGTAATGTAGGTATGAAGTTACATACCAGTAATTTGTTTGTTTGTTTTTCGTTCGCTCCATTGTAACCATCACGGATATCCGTGCGATTTCCGCCGGGAGCGTGATTACGTTGTGCCACCGTTATGCGCCTTGTAGGCCTAGCACATCCGATATCAGTAATGATTACAAGCTATACAAGCGTCGGCAGCAAAGACCTATGCAGAGAAAGTAAACAAGACTTCATTTGTTACTTTTTTTTATTATTGTCATGTAGTTCGTTGGTCACAATTTATATACTAGAGCCGCATGCCCAAAAACACGTCAAGACAGTCCAACGAAATGCACGGAAATAATAAAAGGTCAACCTTTAAGGTCATGTTTACTTTCTGTGCAAGGGTCTTTACTGGAGCCTGGTCATGTTTGGAAGATCTCTGTAGCGTGACTGTTAAATTGGCAAATCTTCTTGGCGTTTAGCAAAGCCGTTCGTTTTGGGCTAAATAGTTCGCAAAACGAATCCAGTTTTCAATGTTTTGCTTGTAAAGTGGGTTAAGATTAACGGAGTGCATATGGTGTAACCGAGTACAATGAAATCAATACTCTAGGCCAGGGGTGGGCAAACTTTTTGTGCAGAGGGCCACATTGAAAATTGTAAAGCTATTGGAGGGCCACATATAATATTCGTTTATAAAATTTTTCCTTCAGGTAATGATTGGATTGTAATTCAAGCAACTCCAACTGTATGTGTTTTGGGGCTTTATCAGCTTCTGCACTGAGAGGAGAATTGATAACATTGAAGTGCTGCTCCAAGTTCTTGAAATTTTGGAATCTTCTTCCAAATTCTTCAACCAATACATCTAACTGAGCTTTGAATTTTGTACTCATTTCATCAGAAATAGTTTCTTGTTTCAGCAAAGGGAAGTAACAAAACATGTTTTAACTTGCTTGTCTGGAAAACAGTGAGAGTTTGGCTTGAAATGATTTTACATGAACATACATTTCAGTTCATTTAACTTTTCCATTATTTCAATGGCAAATATAAAGTCAAGCTTCCACTCTGCATCAACATTGTTAGCATTGGAGTCACATTCTATGCCCTTCATCTCAAGAAACATTACTATTTCTTCTTTAAGATCCCATATTCTCCTTAAAACCTTTCTGAGACTCAACCTTCGAACTGTACTGTGGTACAGGACATCAGAATGTTCAGTTTCTAGATCGTCAAGTAATGCTCTGAACTGTCTGCGATTGAGTCCTCTTGATCTGATGAGGTTTATAACACTGACATCTGGGTCAATACCATGCTTAATTTTTAAAACAGATTTACACAAACTTTCCTGATGAATCACACAGTGAAGTGGTAATATTACGTGGTCAGGATATTCTGACTTAATCCTATCATTGATCAACATTTCAGTTCTATTTTTTTCTGTTAAAGCACGAGCACCATCAGTTGTAATACTGGCCATCTTGTTCCACATTAACCCAGCTCTTTCAATACAGCTACTAACAGCATTGAATATATCGAGGCCAGTGGTAGTGTCTTTGATCGACTCAACACTCAGTAACTCTTTAAAGAGTTTAAAATAATTGTTTATTCCAGTATAAAAACTAATAATTGAGCAGTATTCCGTACATCAGTACTCTCATGCAAGAGAGTACCATAAAAAATGCTTACTTGCATCTTGAAGTTAAAGGGTCAAATCTTCACTTATCTTTTCAAAATGTCGACCACAGTTCTTCTGGATAATGTAATACTGTCAAATTTGTTGTTTATCATTGAAACAGAATGTTTGTTGCATCTAGTAAACATTCCTTAATAAATTCACCATCAGAAAATGGCTTGTTGTATTTCACAATTTTGTGTGACAACACCAAACTGGCCTCTGTTGCAGCATCTTGAATTGAAGACTATTTTGTAAACACAGTTTGTTGTTTCTCCAGACTTTTTACCAACTCCATGCATTTTCTTTTCCTTTCTTCAGATGTTAGATTGTGTCCGAAATTGAGATGTTTTGTCTGGTAATGTCTTTTTAAGTTACATTCTTTAAAAACAGCCACTGATTCGTAACACAGCAAGCAAACAGATTTGTTGCCAACTAGCATAAAACAATATTTGGTAATCCATTCGTCTTTGAAAACCCGACACTCGTCTTCAATCTTACGTTTTCTAGATGCACTCATTATAATAAAACTATCTTCAAATGTTGCAAAATTAACTAAAAACAAATGTGCTTCCGGCAGCGCAAATATAATTATTTTGATTTAGAACAATCGGTTGCAATATAAATACGGAAATTTATGAATGGAAACTACAAACGTGATTGTTATTAAAACATACCGGAAATTCTCAGGCACTGTTGTAAAGATGTATTATTAATTATAATAGCTTTTAGCGATATTCTATTTTGTATGAAACATCTTTTTAATATAAACTAAACATACATCCCGACATAATGCTTAAAAGTTAAAAATAATTAATTATAATTTGAAAGGCAATTTTCAACCTATATAAAATTATATTGTCCGAGTACTTATAATCATTGATAAACATTCAGCCAATAAAATTACATCAATTTTAGTATATTAAATTACTCAATATTAAACACTCATATTAAACTTAGTAAAATTTCATTGATGATATATATATTGATTATATATATATAATCAATTTTAATATTTAAATGATGTCAAATTGGAAAAAAAATATTGTAAATTTAATATATAAGAAGTCGAATTAAAATCTCAATGGATTTCTGCGTAATATTAATGGAAAAAAATCATTTGTGACGATCGTTCGTTTATTTAAGAATGTGTTAGAGGGCCGCAAAATATCAAATGGCGGGCTGCATGCGGCTCGCGGGCCGTAGTTTGCCCACCCCTGCTCTAGGCCTTTTTGCCCATTTGTGAGCGAGCTTGAGTTGTCAAGCCTTATGTTCAAGAGGTCACAAATTTGAATTCGGATCGTGATATTTTGTTTACAATGTGGATTTTTTAGTACATCATTGGGGACTATCTGATGAAATTACACAATTTTGTGAGATGAATTGACAGGTGATAGGCAAATTCTTTGAGAGGGACGGAGTATGTATGTGGACATCCGAGTACAATGAAGTCAACCCTCTACGCCTTTTTAACCTTTTTTAGGAGTAATATTGATTTGCGGAAACAAGGTCATAAAACACAAACTTTTTTCGAGACTCTTATCGAGATATGACTGGTGTAATCTGAATTTGTTGCAAATGTCAGGAGGAAAAAAAACGTGCAGGGTTGCCAACTATATCCAGCAGAAAATAACCTACTAAGTTTAATGTTACTAAGATTACTTGTAACCATACCTTGTTGAGTAATTATCTTAGTCCCAGGTACTAAGTTTAATGTTACTAAGATTACTTGTAACCTTATCTTGTTGAGTAATTATCTTAGTCCCACGTACTAAGTTTAATGTTACTAAGATTACTAGTAACCTGACCTTGTTGGGTGATTACTGACACTTACCTGAAGTTTCAGGAAAGCAAAGTTTTTGCTAAAACAATCCATGCGACTTCAAATGAGAGAGCTAAACGAAAACTTGCTCGCTCAACACTCAGCAATACTCAGCAACACTCAGCAACACCCAGCAACACCCAGCAACACTCAGCAACACTCAGCAATACTCAGCAACACTCAGCAATACTCAGGCCTCTATGCCGCACATCTAAATGATGGATATGTCATTGTTGCTTGATATTTTGTCGATGTCTACATCGCCCCTCCCCACAAACAAACACCAATATCATGGCGATGTTGATGTATGATATATGTATGTAAGTACTTTGAGCTCAGTCCAACCCCTTTTTTGTTCTTGTTTCCAATTAGTGCATACCTACGTATTTTGTGGTTAATTGATCTAAATATTATATCAATAAATAATCAATAATTAATAGAAATATTCATTCTTAGGGTAACGGCTAGGGGTTACTTATGTTTTACATAACTAATCCTAACCCTAAATACAAATATATTTAAAGTAATAAATGATAAACATAAACAATGCCAAAGGAAATAATCACACAGGTAGGCAATAATTGGCGCAACAAGGTTGGACTGCGATCATAGTGCCTGTATGCATAATAAATCACACATATGAGCCAATAACTTATACAATATTGATTTCACATTGATGTTAGTATAATTTTCATATCTATTCAGTGGTGAACTGTAATGTGCCATCGCGTGACCTTAGACAGATGCGACCTCTGCACATAATTAATCATGTGCTTTACCCGTGATTTAATCACAATTAAACGTGAGAATTAATAGTGATTTGTTGCGTTATTTATTTTTGTCGTGATTTTGGTTGGTCACTATTTATATATTTGAAGTCGCCTTGTCTATTTTTGGCATGCGACTCCAAGTATATATATATATATAATGACCAACGAAAATTAAGACACTAATCAAAAACGAAACGAATGAAGTTAATTCTGTGCAAAGGTCTTTTATACTTCTGACGGTCATGGTCAGAGGACCTGGGTAAAGAAAATCATATGTCTGAAACTCACAATTATTATTATAATGTAAAAAAAAAATCATGTCTGAAACTCACAATTACTATTATAATGTAAAATAAATCATGTCTGAAACTCACAATTACTATTATAATGTAAAAAAAATCATGTCTGAAACTCACAATTACTATTATAATGTAAAAAAACGCCCTGTCGCCCCAAACATCACCAGCCTTGGCAGCACACTGATAATTATATCTTGGAGTGATGTTGATCCATCCCACTACTGTGTATCGTTCTGACATAATTTCTAATATTCGCATCTTGATGTTGTCGGTATTTTCCGGATAATTTGAACACTTAACACTGATCTTGTTCACTCAAAAAACTGATCAAATCCATCTATGCTGAAGTGTTATTCGTTTTTAAAATATATATTTCTATCATACACAAACATCATCATCAGGTGCCATGCAGACTGGCGTAGGCGGTCATGGCTCTTCACAGCTCTCTGTCCACAGTATTATCTATCAAGGTCGTTGTTGTTTCCTTGCCGTGCCAGGTTGTCAAACTGTCTAATATTTTCTCACGTTGTCGCCCTCTGTCTCTGTTGCATTCAATTTTGCCTGTTGTGACTATGTTCTCTAAACTTGCCTGTCTCATGAAGTGGCCAAAAAAACGAAGATTGCCTTTTCCCCCTATATTGCTGATTAAGGTCACACAAACATACGCTCACAGTAAAAGTGAGGTCGTTTAAAAATAATACATACAATTACAATAAATTATTTAATTCGTTTATAAGTGACACTATCACAATCAATAAGTGATTTAACTCTTCTATAAATGACACTACTACAAATAATTAATCACTACTGGTAGTTGTCGCGTTTAAGTAAATGATCAAAAATAGCTATAGTTCAGAATGAAATCCATAATGAAGAATGGGTTAATCTAATCATCACATTTAATATAGTGCATACGCTCTTTTTTGAGGAACTGTCATGAAGATTTGACAAAAGTTCAAAAATATGGGACTAAGAATAATCTTCTTAGCAATGGAAAGTATCTTCAATTACAGAGAAGGAACACAAATATCCAGTCTCTCAAACTTTACTGATTGTATAAAACTCTACAGATTGTATCAAACACTACAGATTGCATCAAACGTTGGATTGTATCAAACTCTATATATTGTATCAAACTCTACATATTGTTTAAACTCTACAGATTGTATCAAACTCTATAGATTGTATCAAATTCTACATATTGTATCAAAATCCACAGATTGTATCAAACTCTACAAATTGTATCACACTCTACAGATTGTATCAAAATATACACAATGTATCAAACTTTACTTTATAGATTGTATCAAACTCTACAGATTGTATCAAACTTTACAGATTGTATCACACTCTGCAGATTGTATCAAAATGTACAGATTTTAAACTACGGCACATTATTTCGTCAGATTACACCATGCTAATCTGCAAGAGATTGAGAATAAACTCAGAAGAAGAGAAGGACAAAATAATACCATACACCGGCAAGTAAACCATTCCCTTTGTAATAACGTTCAAGGAAAAAACCCAGGAACAGATTAAAATCATAATTATGGAACATGATAAACTAGCAGAAATCATTCACATCTATTGGAAAGAGATATAGAGAATGATGGTCAAGTGTATCAGGAACATGTATATAGGCTTCAGTGACAATCACAACAACAAAATGCAAACTGAGAAGTGCCAAACATGTTTCCTCACTCACTAAAATAAAAAAGCACTGTTCATTATCCATTGTTATGTGATGTTTGCGTTAGCTCTGAAAGAACCAACCATCACTTTATACGACCAGTGGGCTAAAATTGTAAAACATCTTTCCAACGTGACACATTCGACATTTTTCGTGACTTTCATTGGCTGTAGACACAAAGTATACACAGAGTAACCACCAATGAAAATCACGGAAAAAGAAAAGAGGGTCATTTTAGAAGGACTAATTACGATGAGCCACCAGGAATGCATGTTTGGCGAAAGACAAGAACAAAAAGCGAATGTTCGTGTGATTTAAGTCGAAGAGTGTGAGATACATTATACTATGGTTTACTTATTATCTGAACCCAATGGCCGTACACTCTCCATAGGAGTTTCGTCTATTTCAGCAGATGTACAAGGATGTGTATGCAGACAGTTCATGTAACGTATTCAGAATGGGGGGGGGGTATGCATATATATGTTGAGTGTACTCGTGATACCATCGTTGTGATTAGGATACACATGATAGGATATATCACATCCAGGCTTGCACTAGCTAAGGTCAAATATTATATGAGTTACTAATGGCAAAAAGCATCACCTTCATGGAAACGTATATGCTATTAAAGATTCAGACTCCAAGGAAGTGTGTCGTGGATGGCTGGTACGGAGATGATGTGGTCCTCATGTGATCACTGTTGAAGAAATATTCAAACGAAAAGAATGGGCAAAAGCTGCAGATCTATCAAGTTAACAAAAATAAATATCATTATACTCAGTGGGGAATGCAGAGAGAAATGCAATGGAAAAGCTGTCCTATAAGTTAAACAATTGATAACCAATAAACACCGCTGGAGAGAATGATGCAATTACGTACACAAATAGTTATGTTCGGAAGGGGTCAAGATCAGGCTGCTTCTCTAACACCATAAGAAGTAGAGCCATTGTTGCAAAACGTGGAGTGTGTAGTACAACCTTCAGTATGAGAATACAGATTCATGCAATTATGGCTGCTCTGAAATTGGTCTCTAAAACAGATAAGGCCAGAGCCATATCCTGTCAAAAATAACTCCTATATGTTTAATCATTGTTGTTGTTTGCCAATCACAAGATGATTATAACCATTTGTTACATACCTACCACTTTTTACATCCACAATTCAGTTATAGTTATGTCCTTGACTATGAGTTCGTAGATGGCTAATAAGCCATATTCTGATCGCAAATATTCTTGGACAATTCGGGAATGGAATGACAACTCTATATGGTTTTTTTTATCTACCCGTGACGTTCTAGCTACTCTCCGCTGTTGAGCTGCTGCATTTATCTTTTCACAAGATGCTGGCTGTAGAGCGCCTTCCGTGAACCTATAGTCAGTGGAAAAATATGTTCCCTTGAAGTGAATTTTCGAGGATGTGAAAATGACTTGCACTGGGGATTTTGTTTTTATTGAGGAACAGTTATGTAAAACGTCGACCTCACTCTCACTCTCTTTGTCGGACCTAATTTTAAACTAGTGGCAAGACGAATCGTTCAAAGTACATTGTTCTAACCATAACACTATATTGTATAATTATAGCACTCAGCTCGATATTGAGTTCTGACATACAGACCTATCAATCATATTTTTGCAACATCAGCATACTAGCATGTATTCAAAAATATATAAGTATAGTTCTACATCAAATATCCAGACGGCAGCATACAGATGCAACCAGGAAGGTCAGTCGACGACAATTAGTTTATGTGATTCGTCAGCTCTACCGTTCATTTACACCTGAAGGTGTCACACCAGACAAATGATGTGTTGATGATTGTCTATCCTGTTTATCTGGAACTAAGCTTCTACTTCCGTGTTTGGTTTCAATTTTTTGATTTTTTTATATAGCTGTTTTTCAGTGTATCAAACTACAATCTAATTATTTGTCAAAGCGACGTCGTCTATTATCATTTCTTCATGTTTCCATTTCTGAATGTTTTCTTCCATTGTCAAAGTGTTGTCTTCATCATGTCGTCAACTTTCTCCTCGAGTATTGCTTTCAATAGCGGCATTATTTCATTATATAACTGCTCCCAATGTTATTTGTTTACTTTAAATGTATCGTTTTCATCACAAATTTCTCAATAACTAATTTCTTTTCTTGCTGTTTTTGCTTGTGGAACTTGTACGAAACAATACCTTAGAGGTTGTCGTCTGTGGTCAGGTCGATAGTGACTCAGAAAACGGCAAAAAATCACTCAACTATCACCGTTTCAAACATTCACACGGGTGACAAAACAGACCAGTTTATGGAGTTAGTAAGCTAATAAAAAGATTGTGAGGCACAGGCTAGTCCACTAAGGATAATGCTGCGAATGTCCACCCTTCAGTGGAATTGGTAAAACAATTAACAAATACATAGCACCGTCGAAGTCGGACGTCTCTGTCATTGGCATAAAATAAAAACGAGTCACAACGCATCTCTGGAATGCATCTGCTGGAAAGCTTGTAAGATTATTGACCTGCAACAAGAGAGATCAGGCAGGAGCTTGAATACCAACTCCAAGAAAAGGTCGAAGAAACGTGGGAGGAATAAATCACATGAACCCGTGGTAAATGAAACAAATAAAAAATAGGGTAAAGACTGCAATTCTCACACACAACCCTTTTTAGAACTGATTTATCAGGAAATGTGAAGGTTTTGCGTCAAAGATCCTCCAAATCTAAACGAAAGAGCCTAGCGAAGCTCTATCTACGGCAATGCTTGTGAAAATTTGTAGAAAATATTGGTTTTTCTGTACTGGCTCGTATTTAAAAGTTTGTGATGTAGATTTCATCAATGTATATCTATATGACTCAGTCTTCCTTAGGTTCTACGCCCGCAGCTGCAGGCACGTAGTGGTAATTAAAATAACGTCATTTATACAAGATGACTTTCAATTTCATTCTCCACATAATACAATTCGCTTTAATTGTTTACAGATGATGATAGTAATACAAATAATATATCAACAATACTATTACATAGATAGAGAAGTAAAAGCAAGTACATGCAATCACAAACGCGATGTCATACAAAAGTTGTCCTCAGAAGCAAAATTAGCAACAAACACTGGACACAGTAAAATACTATTCCATATTATAAAACAATTTACTAACCATCCTTAAACAACAAATGTTCCGGTGAAAAACAGACAACGAAATTATACTCTCACAAGCTGATCAAGACGGGTAGAACATTTCAAAGAACTATTAAACAAACCACCTCAAACAACATCGCCAAATTTTGAATCATAAACTATGCCTATAATACATACATAGTGAAGACTGAGCCCAGAGACTGCAGAACAGATTCTTCATGCCTGTCAACACTACCAAGAAGAGAGGGAGAAAATATGGCCTACTGAGACTGCCCCTATTCCATACTTGAGGGGTTCCATGAATGACCTGCAGCGAATCACACAATTCATTGAAGCTATTGGTGCTGTAACCTGATATCTGACTGAAGAACAATGAAGAAGAAGAAGAAGAATAAATACATCGTACGGCAACATCTCATTAAACAGGCCATCAAGAAATTGAAAAACATCAAGACCTGTGGACATGATGAAGTCTCAGGTGAAATGCTGAAAAAAAACAACTGACGACAACTCCTTATGTCATCTACTTGCTATAGTGAACGATGTGTAGCAGACAGATTTCACCCCCCCCCCCCCCCCAAAGACTGGAAAGATGGTGTAATCTTCAAAATACCAAAGAAAAGAGATCTGTCAAACTGCAACAACTGGCGTGGGATTACTTTGCTATTGATTCTAGGAAAATTGTTTTGTAGCATCCTAATGGAAAGAATGAAAAAAAGTTTTTGATCAAAGATTTAGAGATGAGCAAATTGGCTTCAGACCTAGTCGTTCATTTGTAGACCACATCTTCAATCTCAGAACTATTATAGAAAATTCGATTAAGTTTGTCACCTTTGGTAATAAACTTTGTAGACTTACAAAAGGCTTTCGACAGCATACATTATCCCGCAGTTTGGGAAATCCTTAAGATTTATGGATTAGAACCAAAATACATAAACATCATAAAAGTCCTCTACCAGGAAGCAAACTGTTGTGTAAGAATTGAATTAGGAAATTCCGAATGGTATGGTTCAATATCGTCACAAGAGTAAAACAAGGCTGTGTATTATTATCAATGCTGTTTGGGGTCGCTATCGATTGTATCATGCGTAAGTAAACCCGTTCAAGAAGGAAAAGCGGGAATTAGATGACTCGGAAACAGCAACTTAACTGACCTTTTTTGCAGATAACATCGTAGTCTTGAACTCTACTCACAAATAAACACAAGCAACAAACACATACAACCACAAAATATGTTTCAAACTATGCACACTTGCAGATCAGATTGGATTCCAGATTAACACATCCAAATACAAAACCATGGAACTCACCAGCTCATCAAATAACATCTCAGCAAACAACCAAATACTGGAAAAAAGTATCCGCCTTTACTTACTTGGGCGCAGAATGTCTGCATACAGTGACTCATTGAAAGAAATAAATACACGCATAGCAGTCGCAGCAAGCATTCACTAAACTAACAAACATCTGGAACTCCAAAGACATGGGAAGAAACACCAAGTTAAAACTATTCAACTCCTGTGTTATTCCATCGTTGACTTATGGTAGTGAAAGCTGGAAATCAACACAGGCAACGGACAAAAAGTTAAACAGCTATGAAAACAAATGTCTCCGAAAATTGTTGAACATAAAAAAAGCGATTTCTTCATAAATAGCGACCTAAGAAATAAAACACACCAAGAATATGTTTCAAATGTTATAAGAAAACGCAGCTGGAAATACCTGGGACACGTTCGTAGATTAGATTAAAACAGACTGAACCAGCAAGCCCTTATGTGGACACCTGAGTGGGGAAAAAGAGGAAGACCCAAAATTACGCTAAAAAGTACCATACTAAAAGAAGGAGAAATAATAGGTTGCAAATTCATACAAGAACTAAAAGTACAGACAGAGGACCGCAACGCATGGATAATTTAAAAAAAACTCTGCCCTATGTGTTGCATGTGGCACGACAGGAACAAACTGAGTATTAAATATGAAACAATAGTATTGAAATCATGTGTACTCCTTCTGGTGTATTTCTTCAACAAATCCACACAATTCAATTGTCTTGTATTTATTTAATGCCTTATATCTAATGTCGAAAATACGGGGTGGGGGGGAGGGAAGGAGGTTCAAGCGTGGGGTCCCCTATAGGAAAATAAAGCAGGATACATAGCACTATAAAAAAAATTTTTTTAAATGATTAAACAACAACCCCCATAGCAAATTCATATTTTTAGGAGTCACTCTTCATCCACCTTTCCCCCATAGCAAATTCATATTTTCAGGAGTCACTCTTCATCCACCTCTCCCCCATAGAAAATTCATATTTTCAGGAGTCACTCTTCATCCACCTCTCCCCCATAGCAAATTCATATTTTCAGAAGCCACTCTTCAACCACCTCTCCCCCATAGCAAATTTATATCTACATCCTTGTTTATATCTATTAGTTACCAGGATCATTCACATTGTAGCTTTCGTCTGTAGTAATCACTGTACACGTCTTTCTTAGTATATATTTCTTAGATATGCTACCAGTTTTTGTATTGCCAATACTATGCACACGATATACTAGCAACAAGGACAGACGTCGTTTCGACTGATATTCATATCTAATTGTTTTATCTTATTTTCTAACTTTCAGTTCTTGCTGTTAATTCAAGCGGGAGACAATTTGAATAGTTACCAGTGTTACTTACATGGCTTATTATTGTACTTTTGTTCAAATGTCTGGCGACTATTATCACTTATACTTGACAGCAACTATTCAAACATACTTCAGCAATGCTCCTATGTAATTCTAAATCATAATTATAAGCTGCTTAAAGTAATTCAATCAAGTGACTGTAGAGTTGAATCTGAACTCGAAGGAAATGGAAGATTTCTCTTCTTTCTCTTCCCCCCCCCCCACCAAAAAGACTCCTCCAGACAGATAAGATATGTATAATAACTACACTCCAGAGCTACGGTTAAGTCTTTGAGCCATTCAACACTTCATATCTTCACGACACAATATGTTGTGTATTGTCCGTCAGGCAGTGTGGTTTATTGACTGAGCTATACTTGCACAATGCTGTAAGCTGGTAGTTCTTCTTCAGTTTTCATTCTCAAAATTCCAATGGATCTCTCTTGTAGTAGGACAATGTTTATTGACTGAGCTATACTTGCACAATGCTGTAAGCTGGTAGTTCTTCTTCTTCAGTTTTCATTCTCAAAATTCCAATGGATCTCTCTTGTAGTAGGACAATGTTTATTGACTGAGCTATACTTGCACAATGCTGTAAGCTGGTAGTTCTTCTTCTTCAGTTTTCATTCTCAAAATTCCAATGGATCTCTCTTGTAGTAGGACAATGATTTCCAGCAGGAAATAGTCCAGAAAATGAAAATACGTTGTGTCACCATTTTATTTGCGCAAATGGCCCGACACATCCGTCTTCGGCGACAGCTGGTAGATAAATGTCGTGGTTGTTTGACGCAAACCCATCTTCCCCTTTAAGAAATTGGAATATGATACCTAGCACAAAAATCAAAAAGGAAAACAACACGCTTTTCTTAGGGAACCCCCCCCTCCCTGTCCCTTTTTTTGTATCAATCGTATCTACGGATCTGCAATGTAGAACGATGTTTAATACTCAAGATACTTAATTATTCACTAGCCTACCTGCAAAATGGCCACACGGATATACTAGGTTAACAGATGGCGTTGAAATCGTTGCTGAAATTGTACAAATGTTCCCCTACTGGCACTTACACCTAGCTGAAAGAGACTGAGTACTCATAAGGACGATAGTGTGAAACGATGCGCTATATTTAGATGTTCGCAATGATTATAAATATTCGTACTTGGATCGAGAACATATTTTTTCATAGGTAATTATTTCCTAGAAATGGATGAATGCACAGTGTTAGCTACGTGTTTTTCTATTGGTTATTTGCTATATCCTCAACGAAAAATGTCTCTATCGATCCTTTTTTTACGTTATTTCTCACCAAACTCCCGCAGATTAGCACGATGTAGTCCAGAGAGTGGAATCGGTTGTGTTATGGTTTACATCTCAGCTGTTATAACTGCCAAAAACGGCTGCCACATCCGACTTCAGCATGGCTTCAAAGTCATGTTGACCTTATATTGGATGGGTATTCTCTTATTGGTATTTGGTTTGGGTTCATTCTCATAAGGTGACCGAATATCCAGTGTACCTGCTGTCTTTCGATATGTTCAATACATGATATTAAACCAACTCTATTTCTAATTTCTTCATTTTTTATGTTATCTACTTTAGTAACCACTGCAGCTTTTCTCAGACATTTTATTTCACATGTAACGATTTTCTTCTGCTGCGAGACTGTTAAAAACCATGTTTGACACTGATAGCAAAGTGTTGGTATAAAAATTGTAGAAATTATGTGTCTTTTGATTTTCATCTTGATATTTGGGTGGAAAAGTAATGGTGAAAGTTGGTAAGCCACTATATTAGATTTCTGACACCCTTTTTCTATTTCTCTGTCTAGTCTTCCGTTAAAAAAAAATGCTGCCTAGATATTTAAATAATTTGGCTTGTTTATTTTTAGTGATATTTATTGTTATATCCATTGTTGTTGCAGATTTGTTAATTTTCATAACTTTTATTTCTGTACATTAGTTTTTATATTGTACTTCTTAAATGCTAACAACTATGCATCGATGCGGTTTTGCAAATTTTCCTCATTTCGTATATTAGACATTGATCGTCGACAAATAGTAGTTAGTTGATTTCATTGTTAATTTCCAGGTTTACTTGCAATGTTTTTCTCTCTGTTGAAGGGGACTTATTTTATTATTCTGTCCATGTATACGTTGAAAAGCAGATGTGAGAGCACGCAGCCTTGTCTTACGCCCGATCTGTTGTTTCAAAAGGTTCCGTCATTCCATCTATTGTTCTTACTGAGCTGTGGCATTTTTGATACAACGCTTTTATATAATCTAACAGTTATCTTCTGATGTTCTAATACGGTGTTTAAGTCTTGATTGTATTCGATTGCTTTTTCACTTAGTTATCTCAGTGTAAATTATTTTCTGTACATCTTTTCCCCCTTCTGAAGCCAAATTGAGCCGGACTCAGCTGTGGTTCTGCAATGTACCTTATTCTTTGTTTTATTATTTGTGCGTAGATTTTACATGCATGACTTAATAAGGAAATGTCTCCATATGATTTACAATTTCTCTCACTATCTTTGTGTTTACATAATGGTACAACTACTGATTTTGCCAGTCGCCTGGTATTTTCTTTCAGTCCAGCCTATTTTGAAAAATCTGACTAGTCACTGAATCCCCGTGTTTCTACGCGCTTTTATTGCTTCGCTGTGTAGTCTTCTTCTACCGGTGATTTATTACTTGAGCTATATTTTAAAGCTTAGCATCTATTTCTTGATTTAGTGTATGTGCATATACAGCATGCATGGAATATAAATAGTGTTGCTATTATTACTCTCCTTTCGGGCCCTACCAACACACTACCGTCTATCGATCCTAAATAATGGTATCCGCTGACTGATGATGCCACTTCTTGAGAACAAATACTAACACTAATGGGAAGAGCCGATATGGAAAAATATGATAAAAACGATGGGTGACAAAAGAGAAAGGCACAAACACAAATATTCTACAGCTGTGACGTGATCACACAGACGGTTCAATCGTGAGAGATACTGATCAGCTATGTAAGATTTTACTTAATAACCATCTGCAATGCCAAAAAGCCATACATACATACATCCGTCGCGATAAATAGATAGGAAAAATATATACACAATATGAAATACATTTATAAATAATCATAGATGTTCATGTGCCAGTGATAAAAAGCATGTTCTGTACCAAAACCATCGACAGTAAAGGCCCCTGTACAGACAGTAAACATAACTTGAAAGGCTGATTTCTTTTATTATTTCCGGGCTTTCGTTGGTCGGCCTTGGATTTTTCTGGCATGCGATTTCAATTATATAAATAGTGACCAATGAAAATAACGACAATAATAAACACCTCACGAATGAAGTTTTATTAACGTTCTGCTGACAGGAATCCGGTATTGTCTGTACATTGTTATTCCAAAATTGTTGAACTCTGAAGCACCACTAAAAAATCCAATTGTATCGCCAGTACAATGTGGACGCTTGGTGTTCGAACTACGAGCTAATTCGACATACTGAGTTTGCGAGTCGATCTCACTCTCAAATCTGCTACTGAGCAGATCAGTGACGACATAATCGAACTACTTTGATACACGTCTGTCACTTGGATGTGATGATTAATAATTTAATAATGTAATTACACGAGACTATGCGGATATGTGTCACCCTCATAAAGCATTCAGACCGTCTATAGCACTAGAATTCTAGAAGTCACAATAGAATGTTCGTGCACTCACGGGATTTCATTTGAGAAAGGGGAATAATTTATTAACTCAAGATCTCAACTAGCAAGCTTTGGTGAGTTGTAAATTGGAAGGGGAGGAGGGATCAGAGATTTAACCGTACTGTAGTCTTACTTTCGGTTGTTACTGTAGTAATGTGAACATCTTAGTTACTGCAGAGGTAATGTTAACATGATATCCATGCTTATTTAAGTTAGTTATTACTCTAGGGCCACAGACGGCACATAGGGCAGATGTCATATATTTCTGTCTCTTGTTTCATTGCAATTTGCTTTAGATCTTCATTGCTTCTTATACGGATGGTGAAACGCTCTCTTATAATAGTTCTACGTAAAGTTTTTTTTGGTCCTCTCGTTTTCTCTTGCCTTTTAGTGACCACATCAAAGCTTGACAGGGGAGTCTTTCAGTATCCATTTGTAGCGCGAGTCCGATGTAATTCCAGCGACGCTTTCTAATATAGGTCGATACATATTCTTGTTTTGATTTTTGTCTGACAACTGTGTTTGATTTGATTTAATTTGATTGGAATTTATTTAAGTATATTGAACTAAATACATGCTCTTTTTACTCTTAAGTCAAGTAATGTGAACTGCATTTACTAAAGTTCGTTTAAATGAAGTACCATCCCCTTTCCCCCCCCCCCCAAAAATACTTTAAGAAAAAATAACAACCCCATTTTGAAGACAATGCAGCTTGTGGTAACTACCACTGACCCCAAGATCACCAGATAAGCTTTAATAACATACATGGAATTGGAATTCGATATTGATGTTTATGTTCCACACAAGTGGTTCTGACATATGGCATATGGAGCAACATCAATAGACAAGTTGGAAATTGGGATGCCATATACCCGTTTAGATATCACAAAAGCATAACTATGTGAAATTAATTTTTTACACAAAATGTAATAATATGAAATAATAAATCTTAATAAATACAAATAATAAGTCTTCCATACAATTGATACGCTTATCGTAGGTCCCAGGAGTTCACGTAAGAAAACATGACAATGCCTCCGAAAGGATGCGGGTAAACATTTTTATTGGAAGGGTGTGTATACATTTATGACATATATCTGCAGGGAAGAGAGGTGGGGAGGGGTCATTGAACTCTTGACAGATGTTAACAGACGTGGGTGATTTATGGTTCATATATGGTTATAAATTTTGTTAATGGAATTTTACATTATATTTATCAATGTTGAACTGAGAACAAGGACACCAGTTAAAGATAACAGATCAAACGGTTTTCGCACGCTTCCAGACTACCAACAGATAGCATGTCACAAATGACCATGTACATAGACATCACGGCTATAAATCCAGAGGCAGATAATGTAAAAGATGGATCACAGAAATCAAAGAGCCACAGGAACAAGCTTACAAACAGCACACAAGGAGGCCATCTCCAGAGAACTCTTTCACCTCTGACGCCGCAAGGCAAACAAGGGCCACAGCGTATATTTAGACTGAGAACTATCGCTTTACTGGTCTATGAATTTATCGAAGTTCATTCAATGGAACAATTAGTATATGTCTGCTGATTTTCATGCGCATGTCACGACCACAATTACATTGGATAAAAGTTGCAGAGAGTGGATTTATATCACTGTTGCTGTTAAGCGCTTTCAATGCATCCATCTCACATTCTTGAGGATTTATTCTATATAGACAGTCCAGTCGTTCGTCATCACTAATATTCATGGTCGTTCTCAACGTTGTCACGCAACAAAACAATAAAGCCTTTATCACGAACATGTTAACTATGGAAATGATGCCGGTGATAGTGAGGATTGCGTTTGTGTGTTTGTAATAGCAAGATTACAATGGAAGTGGATAAACAAGGAGAGGACACGGAAAACTATATGAAGGTCACTATTATCCTGGACAGGCAGTGCAAATCTTGTTACATTTAGAGAATGGAACTGAAACTATAACAGTTGCACTGTGGTAACACCACCGAAGATGATGTTCAATGATCATGAAGGTTCTGTGATTCCTGGTAAAAAGTCATGGCGGGGCTCTATTGACAGGGCTGGTGGTAGAGCTGTGGCGAAGCAGAATGGTGATAAACAACAAAATTCTCCGGCACGAGAATTGAGGCAGTTACATCGACTATAACATTGATTTGCTGCACAAAAACAGTGGAAGCTTTAGTAGTGATAGACCATGCTTAGAATAATGTTTTTTAAAAACATTGCTGGTTCAGACATGAGTGGATGGAGTATATTGAATTTTTTAATCTGCAGATAATTATGTGGATTTATTGTCCTGGACATGAAGGACTCCATGGCACTGAAAGATCTGATACATTGGCTTCGAAAGCACTAATGCTAGTGGAATTAATTATGACATTAATTATAATGAAAAATGACATACTAAGAAATCTACATGAACATTTTCTAAATGAGGACTCCAGACTGGAATGAAATATTCTATTGCTACGCAATTTGGAATTACCCCAGGGGCGAGTAGAACGGGGTGATTGAAGAGACGTTTAAGGTGTGTGTGTGTGTTTGTGTGTGTGTGGGGAGCCAGAAATCTAAGGTTACCATCCGTATACATACTCTTCGTCGTGTGCTGGGAAAGACCTAAAATCTATGGGTTTGCTAGGATTCATCAACGTCAATTTTAAAAAAAACTTACACAAGATTATGTTCGGGAGTGCACAGTTAATGACTGGTCGTGCACACTTAATGACCTGGCGTGCACATTTAATGACCGGCCTTGAACACTTAATGGCCAGGCGTGAACACTAATGACCAGGAGTGCACACTAATGACTGGGAGTGCACACTAATGACCAGGCGTGCACACGTAATGGCCGGGCGTGCACTCTAATAACGGGACATTCACACTTAATAACTCCATGAGCATGCTCAGAAAAATTGAAGCAAGTAATTTTGGTGCGCAATAAATGTTTATGTTAATGTATATAACCTTTATATTTCTGCCAGGAGTCTGGAGTTGGCAGGTTCGTGTGATAGAATGGTTAGTGTGGAGCTTCTAACACTTCCTATTCGTCCGAACTAGCTCGAGTTTCACGTTTTACACTAGCAATGCTACTGATTGTTTAAGTCGTGTCTACAATTTCAAAAATCGTTCAAAAACTATGACTTTTTAAAAAAATATCTAGTTCATATTCTTTACTTGATTTATCGATTAGATCTATTAGTCTTTGTGGTTCATGTTTACCTTCATGCTAAAATAACAGTGTCTTTTTGCAAATCTCATGTTGTTTATTATTTTCTCATTGATCTTGAGTCCTGGCATTCCAAGTATAAGAAATTTTTTTAATAAAACGTATGAAGAAATACGTTTTCCCCCTCAGATTTTCTGAAAACAATTTCACATTCAAACAATTGTATTTATGTATACAATTCAGTATTGTTGATGTCACCTTTCGTCAACCACCCCTACTCCCAAATTGTCAACACATGCAAAACCTTTCTTTCAGACCCCCTCTCCACTCATTTCTAATATAATGTATTGACGTACACCGTAGGTGTAGATTCATTGTAGACCTACACCGTAGGTGTAGACTCATTGTTGACCTACACCGATTTTTACTCGGGCATTTTTGTTTGACATAGGATTTCTACTGAAGCAATGTAGACTGAATTTCGGTTCTTACTGAAGTATTGAGTCCGGTTCTCGGTCTGTGCTGCAGTATTGGGTCCGGTTCTCGATTTGTACTGAAGTATTATAGACCGATTTTCGATTCCTTCTGAAGTTGTAAAATTTATAAACTAAAATGAAATACTTTAAGTGAACATTCCCGGTATTGGGTCCGTTTCTTTTTTCATCACCAACCATAGTGGACAACAGCTTTAATTTTTCTTTATCGAATTTGCAGGGTAGATTGGTCTACGCCAACCCTAATTGACAAAGTTATACTTTATTTTTCAAATCAGCTGAACAAATTGCTCCTGACCATCGGCAATATAAGACATCTTAAAAATAAATAATAACCAAACTGCCAGAGGATATCCGACAGTGGAGAGTACCGCAATAACATAAATAAGAAGTGATAACACCTGTGATAAAGTATTATTACCACTGATAACACTTGTGATAAAGTATTATTACCACTGATAACACCTGTGATAAAGTATTATTGCCACTGATAACACCTGTGATAAAGTATCATTGTCACTAATAACCCCTGTGATAAAGTATTATTACCACTGATATCATCTGTGATAAAGTATTACCACTGATAACCCCTGTGATAAAGTATTATTACCACTGATATCACCTGTGATAAAGTATTATTACCACTGATTACTAATATAACTAATAAGGAGCAAGAATACCAAATGTAAATTACTGTTAATGAGATTTAACAAAAACGCAAAGTAATACCTGTCAGCTAAATGGGGGAAAAAGTCTTTAAATGACTCATTTGACGTTTTGCATGATCTTAGCTAAGTCACTTTGTGTATATCTTACATCAATTTTGAAACATAAATCTATTCCGATGGATACCAAAAGACAACTCATAAATTCAATCTTTGTATCAACATTATGTTATGAATGTCAAACATGGACACTAAAAAAATGAAGAATGTGTGAAATGAGATTTTTGTTTTAAAGCAGTAAACAGAACACAATTAGATCGTGATGGTTATGAAGAGATTACAAGAACTGTTGGAGCAACATCTATGCTCAAATATATTTAAAAAACGAGAATGAAAATGCTCAGCCACTTAATGAGAATGAACCATTATTGGTCAGCGGCAAGAGCATACGACAGAAAATGGAAACAGCGAGATACAGAGGAAGAACAAGGGGAAAGTGGATTGAAGATGCTACCAACATTCTGATTTGTCACAATATCACCGCATATCAAGGGACCAAACCTATCATAGTCCGAAAACCGATTTTCATTCAGTCCTGCGACGCAACATAACAAAATCGGAGAAAAGACATTAAATTGAAATGTGTATACTTCATGTCAACAGGCAATGAAAATTACGTGAAAAGTCAAACACGTCATTTTAAACGACTGTTTTCCAATTAGCCAGTGTATCTTAACATCCATGATCGCGCATTGGTCAACACCAGCCTAATTAAGAGTTTCCACGTGTATTTTCTAATCATCCGGAACGACAAACAGATGAATATATATACATACAGAGCATGTGTGTGTGTGTGTGTGTGTAGCTTATACAAAATTGGTCGGGTTGAATGTAAAATCAATCAATATTGACTTTTTAAGAACACTCTGCGGGAGCATAATATTATACGTAAACTATATGTATGCACAATAAAACACTTTCATGATATGATACTGTATCGCAATAAGACCGACGTAACGTGCATTTTAAATACGTGGTCTAAAAATTAATCGACTGCAGTAGTTGCAGTAGTTTAAGTTCACACACATATATATATATATATATATATATATATATATATTAAGTGAACATTCCCGGTATTGGGTCCGGTGTATATATATATATACACTTATAAAGCTGAAGTTAGATTTGCAATGCCGAAAGGCATAGAAAATGCATCTAAGCTGTAAACCATTACACAATGCATTCCGTTCTACGTTATACATCTGGATTACATCTTCACGAGTTTGAGAACGAACATAGACGCTACTTATACTTACATACTACAGCCAGCCAGAATATGAAGTGTGTGCAATATAAAATTGATTTCGCGGGGGAAAAAAATGTAAAATCTATAACATCAAGAAAATGTACACTGAAGCGTAATAAATAAGTTGTATTGCCACCTGAAGACAACGCGCTCTCCACGCCGAAGATTGGCACTCAAATAAAGACCTCCCAACCACACCGTGTGACAAGAATGGAGAAAGGTATTGATCTGTTCACCGACCCCCACAACGCTTCTGCCTCTATCACACTAACAGCAGCTGAAGGCAGTCTATCGATGTTTGTCCACCCCATGATAACGAACTTTCGAATAGCGGCGTAGTCCATGAAACTCTACCTCTAGCCAACGATTAGGCCGGCGCTGAAACGTCAGCGCGACACGTGGTGTTAAACTTTCATGAAACTGATACCAATTGATGGCATATTGGTTTTTGGCAGTCAATATAGAAGCATATATATTTATAGTCTCCTGCTTTGTATTGCGTCTATTTAATTACCATGGAACACGATCAAGGAAGTGTCAATTTGTCCATGGGGAATACGGCATTCTAACAGGAATATTATCCCATATATTACCGAATCCCGTAAAGTATAAACAGAATAATATCAATAATATCACTGTGACCTTCCATGCGTATTAAAAAACATAACAAAGAAGGATAGCCATGTGGTTGGATAAATAATAACGTTGGCTTGACTTATGACCGTCTTCAATAGAATCAAGAAACAAGCTTAGCATTAATTAAGCCTTCATTTCTTATTCTTATTCTTTTTATTATTATTATTATTATTGTCGTCCCGAATACATTATGGTCAATATTTATATACTTGCAATCTCATGTCATAAATAGCCAAGGTGACTCCATGTCTATAAATAGTGACCAACGGAATTCACTGACAGTAATCAAAAACATAATGAATGAAGTCCTAAATAATTCTATTCAGAGGTCTTCTACACTGAATATGTCACCCGTGACTAGCCAGTATAACCAGACTATACTATGCTGGTGAAGCTGATAAATTAGTCATAAATGAGATATTTGTACAGATCACAGAAATATATTAAATAATCGTTTCGGCAAAAAATACTATTATCAAGCAAATAATGTTCATGAAGATAATTAAATCTGCAGTGTATCCAGCTAAGACTAATAACTACTATGAGAGCCTGAAATCTACTACCACACTATGAGCAAATGTGGGAGAAATCTGTGGGTCATTGATCAGCATCGTGTATCAGATTCTATGCAGCTGCAACACAACTCTTGATTCTTCGAGGCTAGTCAGAACTGAGCGTGACACTTGCAACACAACCACTAAACTATTGAAATAAAGCACGGGTAGACTACACAAGAATATATACCGAGAACAATGAATTCAAATCATAAAAAGATAACGGAAAATGACAAGCTACGAAGGAATGCAATGGAACCAAGTAACACAAGAATACAATGCAAAGCCGTAGATACGTTTTCATTATGGAGGAGATTTTACCTAAAAGAGTAAAGAAAGGCATTTGCCCGTTTTCGTGTGTAATTCCTCTTTTTGGAGTATTTTAATGACCTCTTTGTAAAACATCGTTAAGGAATGGTATTTCCCCACCGTTCGGGTAAATTCTTTATACTAGAACTCATGTTCTGATTTTCTAGGGAGGGTAAGGGAGGGGGAGTTAACACCCCACCCCAAATCTAACAGGCTTGGTACAAACGGTGCCAGTCAATCAGTTCTTATTTTGCCAAGTTTGACACAAAGGGCGGATGTCATAGTTCTCCATGCCTGTCGGTCAGTTGCCAGGGATTGCAGGTCTTGTGCATCCATGCCTGTTGATTTTAATTCATTCAGAAATGTTCTTCTGAGCGTTGTTTTTGGTCTTCCCTGTTTCCTTTCCCGTCTGGTGTCCACAAGGCTTGTCGTGAGATTCTGTCTTCCTTAATTCTAAGTGCGTGGCCGATGTAGGTCTAGCGATGTTTATAATAAACAAAAAGTGTACCTAGTACTAAAGGTAAAAATCTCTCTAGTCGAAGGCCTTTTGGTCGAAACGTTGATTATGTCCTGTATATTCTTATTAGTATGATCATATCCTGTGTAGTGCTGTGTGTGTTATTATTTCATGTGAGAATCCGACGGTGATAGTGTGGTAGTTGTCGTTCAGCAAGACTTCATTACCTGTTTCCTACGTAAATACTATTTTCTAGTGGAAGGTAGTCTAGTCAATGTTACTAGGATGTGTCTGCTTGGTATGATGTCTAAGTTAAGTATAACAATGGAGGCAGTTAGGCAGGAAGGTAGCAGCGTGTCATACATTATGAGATATAAAATATCAAGGGTATATGAGTTCTACATCGGAGTAGTAGTATATGTTGGTAGTAACTTTAATCTAACTGATATAACTCGAGGTATGTGTGTATGTATGAGAGAAAGAGGCAGAACGAGTGAAATAAAAGATAGCAATCTACTTGTAATTCATCTAAATCAATGATGACTATCACATTATGAACAGATTAGAACAGGTAATTATACACCTCAGGACGAGACACAACCGACTCCTCAGTCACATGTACACAAAGTACAAGATTGGCAACACGGCCATGTGGACACGCTGCAGCACAGAGTGTCAGACATATACTGCAAGAGTGTTCTGAATGTGAAATGCTGAGGCAGGAATATTGGCCAGAGGAATGAACAATGGAATCAAAGCTCAATGGGACACTGTATGAACTACAAAAGACAGTGAGTTTTATTCAGGAGACAGATATAGACATGTTTCAAGTGAACGAAAGAAAAAGAAGAATCTAAATCAATGTTTCTCAACCTCTGTAAGACTGCGGGCCGGTATAATAAAATGTATAAGACTAAGATCCGAATCAAATAAATTGTATATACTCATAAATAACTTTACAATTCAAGGATACCTCCCGGTAGACATGTTGCTGAGTCGCGGCGGTTGAGAAGCACAGGCCCACATAACATGTAATCCTTACTACTATAGATGGACTATTGTACAGTCGAATCCTGTTATAACAACGTGGTCAGGATTTACTAAATATGTTTGTAATAACAGAAATTAGTTATATACAATACAAATAATCAAGAACAAATATACCTGGGGATTTGAAAAGTGTTGTTAAATAAGGAAATTTGTAATTAAAAAATGCACTATAGGGGGACTTCAGTGTATTTGTGTAGAGTTTCATCCTGATTTAACACCACTGATGTATGTCTGCACTTTACACACAAATATATCAGTGAATTATGCGTATTTCTTCTAACTTCATAGATAACAGATCTGTTTTCAACTGGATGTACTAGAAAGTCAATCATTCAGAATTTAGAAATATTTTTATTTAGTTTTGTGACTGAATTTCTTATACTAACAACTGAAGACACAAAAACTTAATCCAGAACACTAACAACTAAACTACATAAAAAGTAAATCTAGTAACCTAATAAACTAACTACATAAAAAGTAACTCCATTACACTAATAACCGAGCTACACAAAAACTGAATCCAGTGCACTAAAACCATCGAGCTACACAAAAACTGAATCCAGTGCACAAAAACCATCGAGCTACACAAAAGCTACACAAGTTGAATTCGAAGTTTGTTCTTGTAGGCTGTCCACAAATTTCGTCATCAATTACGGGTGGGGGTGGTCTAAATAAGTTTGGCCAGTTGTTGACAAGGGGGATGGGGATGGATTCGCCAAAAGTTAACGTAAACAATACCGTTGTGCCAATTAAAGTGATTGAATGTAAAACTATTGTCTAAACATGTGGGGAAAAAAGTATTTTTTCATACGTTTTCTGCAACATATGTTTCTTGTGTTTGGAGGTTAAAATTGTTTGACATAATTAAATGGGGTGGGAGGGAATTCCCTGAATTCTTGACAGTTGTTGACAACGGGAGGGAGAGAAGGATAAAAAATTGGTAACAAATTGTTGACATAATTTATGAGCAGCCCCTTAAGTCCTCATAAAATAATGTCTCTCAAATATTCAAATATATCATTCCAAGTTGTACTTAGCCCTCATAACATTTTCTCTCAGTCACAACGGTCAAAAACAATATTTATATACAGGCACGTACATGGAGGAGAGGGGTTTGCTGTGTTCCCATTCCCCCTGCTTAGCAAACCGGAACATGACATTTAGTTGAATTTAACCAAAAGGCAGGCAAAACGTTAACACCCCCTCCCCTCTCCACCTCTCTGCGATATTTAAGGGGAAAAAATAAAAAGGTCAAGAAATTTTTTCATTTTAAATAAGATCTGGCATACAAATGACCTGCATTGATTAGGTAAACCTTCCTCCCCGTTTTTGTGTGTGAAGAAAGGATATCTACTGCCCTGATTACATGTACACAAAAACTGAATCCAGTGCACTAAAACCATCCAGCTACACAAAAATTGAATCCTGTACACTAACACCAGAACCACACAAAAACTGAATCCAGTACACTAACACCCGAACTACACAAAAACTGAATCCAGTACACTAACACCCGAACTACACAAAAACTGAATCCAGTGCACTAACCAACGAGCTACCTTAAAACTGAATCCAGTACACTAAAACCATCGAGCTACATTCAAAACCAATCAGTTTCGTATATTTTGAGTGGGGGTGGCGGTTGAAAATTAAAAGCTTTTCATGGGATTTCACTCTTAATGGAACACAGAAAGTAAGCAAATCTTCATGTCCCACTCCCACACTTGCAAGACAGTACCACCGTATAAATAACGGGTTTGTGAGTAAAACGTCCCCAGCAGGAGGAGTTCTCAGGAAACTCTCCCTTCCACCGCACTTTGATGGAGTCCTATCTACAGTTCTGCAACCAATATAATATGAAGACTTTGTTTTGAAGTATAAGATGATAGTTTCTTCACATAAATCGTGTACAGACACAACGATAATTGACATGACTTGTCACAAGCTGATTGCATTAAGTTATGCTACAGGGCAAGACAGAAGCTCTGCTCGCCATTAAATTAGAACCATAAATTAGAGCTTACAACCATGCATTAACAACCATAAATCGCAGCTTTCAACCATGCATTAACAACCATAAATTAGAGCTTACAACCATGCATTAACAACCATAAATTAGAGCTTACAACCATGTATTAACAACCATAAATTAGAGCTTACAACCATGCATTAACAACCATAAATTAGAGCTTACAACCATGCATTAACAACCATAAATTAGAGCTTACAACCACCCATTAACAACCATAAATCACAGTTTTCAACCACCCATTAACAACCATAAATTAGAGCTTACAACCATGCATTAACAACCATAAATCAGTTTTCAACCACCCATTAACAACCATAAATCGCAGCTTACAACCATGCATTAACAACCATAAATTTGAGCTTACAACCACCCATTAACAACCATAAATCACAGTTTTCAACCACCCATTAACAACCATAAATTAGACCTTACAACCACCCATTAACAACCATAAATCACAGTTTTCAACCACCCATTAACAACCATAAATTAGAGCTTACAACCATGCATTAACAACCATAAATAGCAGCTTACAACCATGCATTAACAACCATAAATCACAGTTTTCAACCACCCATTAACAACCATAAATCACAGTTTTCAACCACCAATTAACAACCATAAATTAGAGCTTACAACCATGCATTAACAACCATAAATCACAGTTTTCAACCACCCATTAACAACCATAAATTGCAGCTTACAACCGTGCATTAACAACCATAAATTGCAGCTTACAACCATGTATTAACAACCATAAATTTCAGCTTACAACCATGTATTAAAAACAGCAGAAAGGGCTATGGGCACCTCAAAATGCCGTATTAAAGACGGTGTAAACATATGAAACAATATATAATTGTATACACAAGGTATGGAATACTTCTGGCAAAGCTCACTATTTCCATATTTGCTGGCAGCATGCAAGTATTGATAGTGCTGTAGAATGGCCGGTTGCTTGGCTCGCAATATTTGCTCATCGCTTCCAATTTGTCCATGCCGCCCTGGGGAAATTTGTAGGCACCGCTCAAGTACATGATTTACTGCAAACATGCGGTGGTGTCCTGTTGATTATTTCTGGGGAAGCTGTTGCAGTCTGTAAAGAACACTGCCCACAAGCATGTTACTTTCAAAGTCAGATTGACCTCATTAGATTCTACTGTTACAGGACAAACAGCTGTTCCATTCATGTGACAGCATTGTTTCTGTCATCGACAGGTACGGTGTACCTTGTACTGAAGGTAAAAATCTCCCTAGTTCAGTGTTTCTCAACTTTTTTAACATGCCCCAACCTCCTAAGTCTTTCTACAGTTCTGATGTTTCCCTATGTAATATATACGTATTTTGTAATATTCAAAATTTTTATTATTCACCCTTGAATTACTCCTTCCCCCCCCTCCCAACAACCAAATCCATCCCCCTGTGGGGAGTGGGTGGAAACCAAGTCGGGAAACACTGCTCTAAGCACAGGTAAGATAACAATGCTACTAAGGTGTTTCTGCAACAAGTAATTCAAACATACGTTTTTCCTCCACGGTAAGGGGATGTCCATAAATTACGCCAGCATTTAGTGAAAGGGGGAGTGTCATAAAAGGTTTGAACGTTGTTGACAAAGGGGAGTGGGTGAGGTTGACAAAAATTGACGTCAACAGTCCTTTTTTATACATCAATTAAATTGTTTGAATTTGATAGTGTTTTACTAAATCTGAAATAAATCACGTTTCCGTACTTTTTCAAGACAACAATTTTTAGTTGGGGGGGGGGGGAGATTTAATTTTAATTTGTTTGGCACCATTAAGCAATTTGGGGGAGAGGTCAATTAATTATTGATATACGTTGACAAGGCGGGGAGGGAGGAGGGTAGTCAAAAATTGGCCACACATTGACGTAATTTATGGACAGCCCCTTAAGCGTCAATAGTTCTTGCAAGAGTATGAGGGCTGTATGCAACGGAGTTTGTAGGAGTGATGGTGTGTGAGAGAGTGGGTGTGTGTGAGAAAGCATCACGCAGACCAGAGAATGGAATTTTTGTGTCATAGTGTACAGCTTGTCTGCGATATCCACGACTTTCGTCTTGACACATCCGATTACACATCACCTTTGATGGCTTATTTGACATACAGGATACAACAACTAACTTATTTAGTCATCTCGTACCTCATACATTAGTATGTTACAGTATTATTAATTTCTGCTGCTCTTTCGGTCCCTAGCATTACAAACTTCTTGTTATTTAATAGAATAATATCGATGTCTATAAAGGCATTTGTGGTGGATGCTGTGATATGGACAAACGAGAGTCTTGGAACTAAAATACAGTAATCCTACTAGAACAACAATAAGAAGAAAATAATGGACTTATATCGGACATGTACTTAGAATGAATGAAAACAGACTGCCACTACAAGCATTACAATCGGTACAAGATGGAAAAAGAAAAAGAAGACCAAGAGAGACTTCCTCGCAGAATAACTACCAAAGAGGATATGAGTATGGGTCTCAACAATATGCAAGAATTACACACAGTAGTATCACATCGCTCAAACTGCAGAGCTCTGGTTTCTGACCCATGCACCGTGTTCGGCACTAAAGGAACATGGATGAATGGATGGATGGATGGACTGATGGATGGATATATAGATAGAATCCTACTAGAAGACGACAGTGTATTGGATGAATCATCAGTTCTGATCACCAGAGTAAGAATTTGGAATCAAGTGTGATAAGAGCAGAGAGTGACGGAGAAATGTGATGAATTATATGCATACACAAATAGCGCGCGACGGGAACAATAAGCATTCATACTCGTCTTCATCAGTTGAGATTGAGAACCTATAGCCCTGTCTGGAATGCAATGTCGTCAGTTATGGCATATTCTTGCAGTTACACCTTTTATTGGTGCAGAGTTGCAAACAGGTAAGCTCATACAGCTGAGCTGAAGCATCACTCTCCTGAGAATTCTTCACAAAAATAAACGCGCTCTGCGACTGAGGACAACACAGAGATTATACTCTGCACTCTCAAGCACTGCATGCTCAAACAATTCGGGCTATTCTTCCCTCTCTGAAGAATTGCCATACTTAAAATGGATAGTCATGCAAAAGTGTGAACTGTCTTATTGCAGTGGACTCCTGTGAGTAGGACATTTCCTCTCAAGGCATTGCACATCTGGCGAGATTTTAAGTCTTTTCGTATGAAATAAATCTTAGAAGATCACACTACTAAAAGAACATAAAAGCAAATGCTGACACATACGAAATTGAGCAACAAAACAGATATCTCCTACTATAACAATGTCGTCATGATTACACGATGACTCGTGAGTCTATTGTCTGGTGATAACTACGTGGTCTGGTACTAAACCTAAAACATGACTAATTTCCTAGCAATTGATCTTTTTACATCGTGCCACGGTATTCATCTTATATATTCAGTTCTGATTTCAATAGTTTGTCTTCAAAAGCATTGTTCGGAACAACACAATTGTCTTCCCACACATTATAATGGAGACGACAATGTCTACAATACATAGCCAGCTAAAATTTCAAAGGTTGTGTTCATCACATATTGCTCCTGATAAAACAACATGCACCACGACCTTATCAATGGATACAAAACATTCGCCCACTTGTAGACACAGCCCAAAAAGAAAGCAAAAAAAAATTAAATAATAATACTAATATTAACACCCCGACCTGCTATGCTTGTAATAAAAGGCGACCGAAAAGAAAGTAAATAAAAGTGCTTTTTATGGGGGGGGGTGAGAATTGGTCGGGATAAGCTGTAAATCATGCCGTAAATAAGCTGTCAATATTGCTGTAAAAAGCTGTTAATCTTGCTGTAAATAAGTTAACAATCTTGCTGTAAATAAGCTGTTAATTTTGCTACAAATAAACTGTAAATCATGCCGTAAATAAGCTGTCAATCATGATGTAAATAAATTGTAAATCATGCTGTAAATAAACTGTCAATATTGCTGTAAAAAGCTGTTAATCTTGCTGTAAATAAACTGTCAATATTGCTGTAAAAAGCTGTTAATCTTGCTGTAAATAAACTGTCAATATTGCTGTAAAAAGCTGTTAATCTTGCTGTAAATAAGCTGTTAATTTTGCTACAAATAAACTGTAAATCATGCTGTAAATAAACTGTCAATCATGCTGTAAATAAACTGTCAATCATGCTGTAAATAAACTGTCAATCATGCTGTAAATAAACTGTCAATCATGCTGTAAAAAGCTGTTAATCTTGCTTTAAATAAGCTGTTAATTTTGCTACAAATAAATTGTAAATCATGCTGTAAATAAATTGTAAATCCATGATGTAAATAAATTGTAAATCCATGATGTAAATAAATTGTAAATCCATGATGTAAATAAATTGTAAATCATGCTGTAAATAAACTGTCAATCATGCTGTAAATAAACTGTCAATATTGCTGTAAAAAGCTGTTAATCTAGCTGTAAATAAGCTGTTAATTTTGCTACAAATAAACTGTAAATCATGCCGCAAATAAGCTGTAAATCATGTTGTAAATAAGCTGTAAATCATGCTGTAAATAAGCTGTAAATCATGCTGTAAATAAACTGTAAATCATGCTGTAAATAAGCTGTAAATTATGACACTGCGCTTTTCATTGTCTGGACTATATCCTGATATTCTGCAGGAGTTTGAGAAAAACGCAGAAGAGGATGATGAAGAAGAAAATAAAATGAAAAATTCCTCCAGACTACCGGATAATTAAATACAGATAAGATTGACACTAAAGTTACTGTCTGGGCGTTTCAACCTAATATGGACCATCTATCCAGCTTGATCAAGGACGCAATTGAATATCCTTAGAAAGGTAGATGGTTTAGTTTTTAACAATAAACTTATAACGAGATGGTTTATGTTCATTTCTGTTGTTTCTGTAATTTTTTTTCTTTGTTGTTGTAAACTGTCAATATTGCATTTTTCCCTTAAGGAGATGCAGGAAGGCTTTTTGTGGCTTGTGTGATAAAGACCGCGTGCCCTTGCTGTTACTGCTTTATGCGCAGGGCGATTTTTCTTTAGTATTTACCTTCCGACTTCCTTGTTATGCTTTCACCTAATATTTCTCATGCTCTAGCGTGAAATTTGCCATTAAAATATACAATCAACAACAGAACATAACTGGACAGAGGTTAATAGAAAATTTATACTCCAAACAAACAGCACAAGTTAAACAGAAAACGATGCAATAAGCTAGTCAACTTCGCTAACCATCTGCTGTGAATTTATTTTCCAGTGAAGAATTTTGTAAGCTAAACATTCTGATTTTAGCTTCCGAAAATGTCATTTTTATCAACTGTTTGAAGATGAAAATGATTGAACGGCGAAATGTAACAACAACATTATTATTTGGAAACACTGCTTAGTAACTGATTGTATTCTGCTCAAACACACATTAATATAACAATGGTAACCTCCCACAAACTGTATAATTTGAGAATGTGCTGAAACGTTAACATGCGCGACTCGGTTCAATGACAGGAAATGACGCGGTTATTTGCAGTGAACAGTCACTGCATCCCGCACATATCTTGAAACAAATCTCCTCTCTAATTGATTTTAGTAATGGCTGTTTTAGTTCTTGTTATTTTTTGACACGTTAAACGATACAACAATAAAGGAAAAGGACAATTTGAAGACATGTTGCAAAGATACGAAAATGAGACAGACACAGCAGCCGATGGACATTAAACATTACAGACCATCTTAACATGACACTTGTGTGTGTGTGTGTGTGTCTGTTCGTCCATCACAAGTGATGATGACCATTTTTACATCCACTTTTGAAAAATGCAGTTAGAATTATGACCATGCTTAATAATTCGTAGATGACTAATGAGCCCTATTCGAGCTGTAAATGTTCTTGGACAGTTCGGACATGGAATGACGATTTTAGGCGGGTTTTGGTCCATCCTCGACTTTCTAGCTACTCTCCGATGTTGGGCTGCAGCATTTCTCCTCTTTTCACAAGATGATGCGCTCTTTTTGACTGTAGAGCGCTATGTAGATCTATTTTGTGCAAGTTCTTCCCTTGTGTCTTGGTATATTTCAAACGCTTTAAGTGAGGTCTTTAACGAGTCCTTGTATCGCGTCTTTTGGCCACATTGAGATCGCTTAACCTTCTCCAGCTCACCATAGAGAAGTATCTTAGGCAGGCGATAGTCTGGCATTGGATCTGATAATGACTTGCACTTGGGATTTTGATTAAAGTAAGGAGGATTTGTGCAAAGTGTCGACCTCACTCTCTTGTCGGACCTTATTTGAAACCAGTGGCAAGACGAATCGAGACGACACTTACTTAGGCAGGAACACTAGCTCATGACATGCAATCTTATGAACATGTGATGACGGCTGCATCATACCATATAACAACAATAATGAAACTAGCAATAAAACAGCATGTCAGGGTCGTAGTCGAGTCACAATGGTGATAACAGCACAAGAACCCCCCCCCCCCCAAAGTCCCCGAGAACATCTTTCCTCAGTCATTCAGGTGAGTGTTGAAAAAAAATGCCTTGATAATTCCTTGTTATTGTTCGTGAATCCAAGATTCTCTTTTCTCATCGTGCTCTTCCACCTAAAATGTTCCTTGACCTCATATATTCTGCATGATTATTATGAAATGGCTACTACCATAGTATTATCGAATGGTCAGATATCACACGCACGCACACACACACACACACACACATATATATATATATATATATATATATATAGGACAAAATTATGGTGGATAGGTATATTCCACAACGCAGAGACTATATAAATAAGTATATTTGTTTAATATCTCTTGCCTTGTACCGATATTTGTGACTGGTCGATTTTTTCACACGTAATCATTGCTTATAACGAACAACTGCTAGCTTCACACAACGTACAGTAACGTTACAAACGTTACATTCAATAAATATTTCACCAGAAACAAATATGGCATTCATACTTGCATATCAATCTTTCAGTTTGCACACATCCATACACACAAAGAAGTTAGTGACAATCTTGTAGTCCCAAATCGCTTGTCCCAAGCGCAGCGGCAATCATGTTATTTCACTTATAACTGGCAATCTTACTGAAACGAATAATTGATGTCTACAAATTCAACAATAGTTGGGGGAAAAAACAATGTCCCTATACAAATTGTGCTTAAATGTTATAAATTGTTATTATTCCATATATATTTAAATGTTTATTTACCTAATTGGCATATCAAGCCATGGCGTCATGGGGACAATGTGTGGTCAAAAGTTGACATGTTTGGGATTTTCCTGGGTGGTGGTTAAGCTAGTTGCTTTGTGTTTAAGAGGTGGCAGGTTCAGATCTCACTCGCAATGTTTTGTTTACAAATATTTATTTTTTCGAGATTCCATGGATTATCCTTTTAAGCTATGGAGTTACGTGTTGTTAGTGGTAATCTAGTATCATACGGCGTGCCAATTCGTTGAGAGGGAGGGAATGCATATGGGGTAATCCGAGTATGCTTATCCATTCTCTACGCCTATACTTTTCTATCAACCTCCTCAAGTAGTCAACAATAATACTACCTAATGGTTGTAAGTTTTCATGTGATTATAGTGACAAAATGGTGGACCATATCGTTCAGATACATATATACGAGAGAGAGTCAATAATTAAGTCACAAACTAATGTGGAACAGAATAGTGAAAAAATGGTGGAACATTTCGTTCAGATACATATACGAGAGAAAGTCAATAAATAAGTAATGTGGAACAGAATAGAAATGTAATAAGTGATATTTAAAGGTTGGATTATAAGGTTACAGTATCTAGTTATGTGATCAATGTGTATGGCAGACATAATTGCACCGCTCGTTGTACACCCTTGCGTACATTTCCGAACATTTTCCAGCTGTTTAGTCCACTCAAAACCCACATTGGTAGAAAAACATGAAGGGAAAATATGGATGAATATGAAACCAAAGAATTGTATGCTGCAGGTATTGCCGCAGCGATACGTTGATCGGATAAGTGATTCAACATGCGTGGAAGTTATGTGCAGAAATATAAAGAAACAATGTGATTCTAAAATAATATAGTTTTCATGTTCATATAATTTGTATGTATTTTCTTCCAGCCATTTGTAATTTACTTATTGACCTTTTTTTGGCATGACTGTCTCCAGTACAGAAGACCTATGCAAAGACAACGTAAACATGACTTGAAAGGTCTATTTTGATTATTTCCGTGAGTTTCGTTGGTCAACCTTGGCTATTCTTGGCATGCGACTCCAAATATATAAATAGTGACCAACGAATAGTACCACAATAATAAAAAAGGTAACGAATGAAGTCCTATTAATCATGTACAGAGGTCTTATAGCACCGTCAAAGTTCATGCTTCTTGGTATGAAACATAGCTCTGATGGAGCACCCTTCCCACACACACATTGCACCCATACATCAATCGTAATTCCTGAGGACTGAAACAAACAAATATAAATAACCCAAATATCGAAGGATGTCCGACCTAAAAAAACAAACAAACCTACCGATCTAGTTGCCACCTACGTTAGTCCGAACGTCTGAATTGAAGTTTCCTGTCAGGAACATACTCCAAATGAAAACAGCACACCTGGGGACATAAACACCACACGTAAGAAACATTATATACTCATAATAAGAAATCATCAGAGCACTGGATGCCAGGCGAAAGTCGGAGACTTCTGAGTATCAAAGAAACACATGTTGAGCACTTCGTTTGCATAAGAAAATAAACATCAAGCGATAAAAATAATTGTTAGTTTCAAACAAAGCTACCTGTATGTTTTTATATGCATCTACCTATATATCCGGATATCTACATTATCCATTACCTGGGAATCTCTCTGGCCTAGTGGTTCAGACGTCTTATTTACACAGTGATTTTTTTTGGGAGATCATTGAAGCCACATAGTTACGTGCGATGAGCGGTACTCTCGGTAGGTGGAGTACCGCTGGTCATAGATAAATCCAGTGCTATCACCGTAATTCCCAATACGCCAAATTACTGTGATAATGGTAATTATCATACTGACTCATGTACTTCATTGGTGTGAGAATAGTAATTCCCCAAAAATCTCATTAAAATCAGAATAGTAATTCCTCACAGTTCTCATTGATATCAGAATGATAATTCCCCACACGCCTTAATGGTGTGAGAATGGTAATTCGCCACACGTCTCATTGATTTCAGAATAGTAATTCTCCACAAGCCTCAGTGATGTGACAATGTTACGTGTAGAGAAAATGAAGAACATAAAGATAATGCAAAATATAAAACACATGTATAAAAAGTAATAGTAAAAATAAAATTGGAATCTGAATAATGAACTAAAAAGTCTGGATGGTTAGCCGGAAGTCGACTCAACACACAAAAAGAAAACAAATTTGTTTCTATGGAGAAAAAATATCCTTAACTTTATTTTAACTTTCATAATTTCATCAATTTCCGTCTACTGTTTGATGAGTTCTATAATTTCAAAGAGCAGCACTAATTTGTAATAGCAATCTAGTCTCCATTTGCTGTCATGATAGTTAATTATTTTATCTTGAATGCATTAATGTCACTAGCAGACATTATCCAGTCTATATATGTAAGATATATTCCGATATTAAATTAACATTGATTCTAACAACAGGTGTCTGTCTACATCAAATAAACAATAATCACTCAATAACACGCAAGCATGGCAGCATAACAGAAGTGGATTCGATTATTATAGAAAAATATTAGGAATATCGTGCTAAGCGTTCATTCACGACATAAATCCAGGCCTATGACAGATCAGGTTTTTACGAATTTTTATGTCAAAATAATATCTTTGACTAGATGTTTTCTGTGTCGCCAAGAATTATGACAATGAAGTCCTGAAGATGTTACAATTATCTACAATTTACTTGTATGTGATACAAATGTACAAATATAAATAATACGTATAACCTCTATTACACCATTTACGGTTTTTCGTGATTAAAATAGGTTTACTGAAAATTTCATGTGTATTAGGTTCAGACGAGACCATCAGCAGTTTAGAAGACCTTTCAATAGAATTAATTAGGATCCTATTCGTGACTTTTAAAAATAAATTATTGTTGGGATTTCAGTTGATCACTATTTATATACTTGGAGTCGCCATGGTTAGATTTAGAATGCGACTACAAGTATGTAAATAGTGACTAATAACCAACATAAATCCCAACAATAATCAAAAACGTCACGAATGGGGGTTCTAATTAATTCTGTTGGAAGGTCTTTATTGAAGACGGTCATGGTTCAGTTATGCAAGTTGTTTTTGTTTTTTTTAACTATGGTGGCAGTCCAACTCCAGATTTCGTTATTGTTTCCCATTAGTGCGTAATTATGTATTTTGTGGTTAATTGATCTTCTTCTTCTTCTTTCGTTCACTTGAAACATGTCTATATCTGCAATTCTGTCTCCTTAATAAAACTCACTGTCTTTTGTAGTTCATACAGTGTCCCATAGAGCTTTGATTCCAGTGTTGTTTCCTCTGGCCAATATGTCTGCCTCAGCGTTTCATGCTCAGAACACTCTTGAAGTATATGTTTGGCACTCTGTACTGCCTGTCCACATGTACACATGGCCGTGTTGCCAATCTTGAACTTTGTATACATGTGACTGCGGAGTCGGTTGTGTCCTGTTCTGAGACGTAGAATTATAACTTGTTCTGATCTGTTCATAATGTGATAGTCATCTTGTATTGGTGTTTGTGGCTTTCTTATTGACTTGATAATATGTTTTTTCTGATGGTAGGTGATTGGTATATCTGGTTGATCTTCGGCAGCACCTTCCTTAGCCAGTTGGTCTGCTTTTTCATTTCCTGGTATTCCACAGTGAGAGGGTATCCACTGCATGGTTACCCTATACTGGTAAGACAATTCGCTAAGTAGTTTTTTCAAGTCTGTTAGTTTTCCAGACTGGAGAGCTTGAAGCACTGACCTTGCATCTGTCAGGAATACCACAGGCTGTAGGTCAGAGTTGGAGTTCAGCAGTTTTTTAGCTGCCACAGTAATTGCCTGGATTTCTGCATCATAATTATTGCAGAATTTTCCTGTCGGTGTTCTGATTGTATCTCTAGGCTTGTGTGGATATTCTATATATACACATGCACCTCCATTCCTCACAGCATTCTGTGCTGACCCATCTGTGTATACTCTGACCCATATATCTTGTGGATATTCCTCGTCCAGGAAACTGAGGGTGACTGTCCTCCGCTGCACACTGTTCTGTTCGTCCTCGCTTAGTATTCCTTTCACATGGGTCTGAATGTATATTGGCATTCCATGCCTTTCACTCCATGGGGTTTGTTCTGGTACAAACCTTAAGGGGCTGTCAACTTCAGGTAGGTCTGTAAGTTGTCTACGGAGTCGTTTAGCTTGATGGATAAAGCTGCTTCTTTTCAGTCGCCCCATTGCTAGGTTTTGGAATCTTTCCTTCATTGGATGACTTGGCATACACTGAAACTTTTCCGCTTGAATTAGTACTTTTGTGTCTCTGCGTTCGCCAAGTGTTTGCATTCTTCCCATTTTCTGCATCTCTGCTAGGGGGGTTGATTTCATTGCTCCCAACATTATTCTAAGTGCCTGGTTTTGCACTTTATCTAGATCTTGTAATGTGGTGTTTGATGCAGGACACCACGCAGCTGAACCATATTCCAGGTGTGGTCTTATGCCTTGCTGGTAAACTTTACTGAGTATATTCCCACTGGCTCCCCATGTGGTTCCACTTAGTTTTCTCAGGATAGCTAACTTCCTCCTGGCTTTTGTTGTTGCTTTGTTTATGTGCTGCTTCCATGTCAGCTTATCATCAAAAGTAACTCCGAGGTATGTTGGTTGTTTGTCTTCCTTCAAGAGCTCTCCGTCTATCTTGATATGACCGGCTTTTTGTTTTGGTGAGAGGGTAAAGAGTGTAGTGCTGCACTTATCTGTGTTAATGCTGACACACCATCTATTTGCCCATAAGGTTAGGGCATCGATAGCTCTTTGTATTTGTTTAGTGGCCACTGTTGCATGTTCTTCCGTGCACCAGATCACCAGGTCGTCAGCATACATTGCCACTTTGATCCCGTGTGGTAGTTCAGCAACTAGGTCATTGATGTAAACCAAGAAAAGTGTGGGTGACAGGACTCCTCCCTGGGGGACTCCATGACGCAGTAGGACTTTCTTGCTTTTGCGACCATCTAATTGTACCCTGGCTCTTCTATTATGCAGGTATGCTTTTACCCATTTGTACATTCTTGAGCTAACCCTGCACTTTCGCAATTTCTTTAGGAGCCCTTCTTTCCAGACCTTATAAAATGCTTTCCTAAGGTCTATCCATGCTGCTAGTACCAGTTTCTTATCTTGGAAGGCATCCTCAATCTCTTGGGAGAGGTAGGTTGCCTGATCTTCAGTAGAGTAGCACTGTCTGAAACCTGCTTGCTGTGATACCAGAAGGTTTTCACTTTCAAGGTACCACTGCATCCTAAGATTGATAATGCGTTCCATTGTTTTGCATAAACAGCTTGTGAGGCTGATGGGCCTGTAGTTGGAGACTGTGTTGCCATCTTTTCCTGATTTGAGGAGTGGTATCATTATTGCTTCTCTCCACGCCTGTGGTACATTACCTGTGGACCAGCTTGTGTTAAAGATTTGCAGCAGCTTTGCTCTTGCTGCAATTCCCAGGTTTCTAATCATTTCATTGGACACTCCATCAGCTCCAGGGGACTTTTTCATTTTCAATTTGGATATTGCATGCTCCAGTTCTCTCATTGTGATTGGTGCCTCCATGACTTCAGGTATAGGTTCGTCTTGTCCAATGTTTTGCTGGTTCGCTCGAACCTCCTGTTGTTTGTCTGGGCTGACTTTGACGTTATTGTCTTCTGCAAAGGAATCTGCAAAGTAATCAGCTGCATGTTTACCTGTTAAAATGTTTTTATCTTTATAAAGTGTGATCCTGGTATTTCTCCCTGTACCTTCATCATTTAGTTGTTTTACAAGTTTCCATAATTTCCTAGTATCTCTTTCTAGGTTCAGCGACTCTGTTTTTTCTTTCCAGCTGTTCCGTCTGGCTTGTAACTTGGCTCTTTGAAATTTAGCCTTTGTTTGCTGATATTTGTTGTGATGTTCTTGGCTAGGTCTGTTCTCAGCCTGCTTTCTATATGTTTCCATCTCATTTTGCAGCTTTTCCAGTTCATCATTCCAGTAGGGTTTGTAGTTTTTGCGTGCCCCCCTGGGTATGGTTTTACTAGCAGCATGTAGTATACATCTATTAAATTCACTCACTGCTCTATTGATGTCTTTGTCCAAGTTCATGTCCTTAGCTAGAACACTGGTTAAATGCTGGTACATTTTCCAGTCTGCCCTCTTATAGTTCCACCTAGTGAGCGTGCTGCTGTCCTTGGTATATTCATTGTGAATTTCCAGAAATACTGGTCTGTGGTCACTACCCCCAAGCTGCTTTCCAACGACACGTGTGATGTTCCATTCCAGGCCTGGTGAGTAGAATGCCAGGTCTGGTGTAGAGGTGGTGTGCCATGCTCTCGAGTAGAAGGTTGGTGAGTCAGCTGGCTGGTTAATAAGAATGAGATTATTTTCATCCTGCCAGCTCTCAAGTTCCTCACCTCTCTTGTCGATATGATCGTAGCCCCAGCTCTGAGAGTGGCTGTTGAAGTCACCACACACCATAAGCCTTTCTTTATCTGGAATTGTGTCTAGTGCCAATGGTTTATCATTTGGGCAGTAGTAGTTCAGGAGATGGAATTCTGCACTGTCTGTTTTTATGTGGAGCATCTGGTATTCTGCCCCGTCCATGTATACTTCCAGCTGACATGTGCTGATATTGTTTTTAACTAGTGTCAGAATTCCACCCTTTCGCCTGTCTTTTCGGTCAGATCGGTAGCACTGGTAGCCTCTGATTTTGAAGGCTATGTCGCTGCTGAGGTGTGTTTCTTGGATACAGCAAATATTAACTTGTTCTTCACTGAGGACATTTTCAAGTTCCAATTTTTTGCTGTATCCATCTCTTTTACTGTTGACACCCTCAGCATTCCAGTGCATTATTTTTATTGGTCGTCTGTTTGTTTGGCCAGTAGCTCTATTCCCTTGCCTCCTGGCTCCTCGGGGCAATTGAGAAGGACTTCCAGTAATTGAGGTTGGGCCCTTTCGAGGTATAGGGCCCGGCACCGTCCCTGCCTGAACGTCCGCCACAGGGCAGGCACCATAACATTTATTAGATGCAGACATGTTTCCATTGTGTTTTATGCGTGGCAACCTGATTATCTGTGCGCCTTTTGGCTGGTTGCCTCCGTCTTCAGCACTCTGCTTACTAGGGCCGGACTATGGTCCTGCTCGAGTGGGAGTGCCCGACCAGTCTTAGTTTCCAGCCTCTGATGGCTGAACTAAGCCCCATCACCACTTCAAGGTTCTGGCCTCGATGGGGGTTAATTGATCTAAATATTATATCAATAAATAATTATAATCAATAAAAAGTGGTAGTGTATCCTATTCAGGACGTAACCAAATTTTTTTTGCTTTAGTAATTTTCTAGTCAATATAAATAAGTTCAGTAGTTTACCATTGCTTTACGAACAGTGGGGATGCACAATCGTCTGTGGTGGGGATCGAACTCGGTACCTTGAAGGCCACAGAACTCTGTACCACTCCGCTCAGAGTCCGACAATATAATCAATAATTAATTGGAATATTCATTTTTTAGGGTTAGGGTTAGTTATATTTTACATAACTAATCTTAACCCTAAATATAATTATATTAAATTTAATAAATTATAGACATAAACTGATAAACATAGGCAAGGGAAAATATTTAAATTAATAAATGATAAACATAAAGTATAAACATTCATTCATTCATTCATTTTCCTTTTGCGCTGAAGTTAGTGCATAGGGCAGAGGTCAGATCTCTCCAATTCTGTCTGTTCAAAGCTATTCTGCGCAGTTCTTGAATAGTATGAATATTGGTTGTTTTACTTTCTCTAAGTATTGTTCTTCTGAGTGTTTCTTGTGGTCTACCCCTTGCTCTTTTGCCTGTAGGTATCCATTCAAGAGATTGGTGGTGTATTCTGTTGGTGTCTGCGCGTAGGACATGCCCGATGTAGGACTAACGGCGTTTTCTGATAACATCTATGATGAAATTTTGATGTGTCTCTTCTCTGATTTTATCATTCGATTTGAATTCACTCCAATGGGTGTTAGTTATCCTACGAAGACATTTGTTCTCGTAGGATAAACATAGGCAAGGGAAATAATCCTACACGTAGAAATAATCATCACGCACTAATTAGCGCTTCGTGGGTTGGGCTGCGATCATAATTTACATGGTTGGCTTTTTGAATTCTTGTATTGAATTTTAATATTGAAATACATGCACATGTTTCAGTAATTGATCATTTATCTTTATGTTGATTACATTGGGCTCTCTGCATATAGACATATAGACATCACTTCTATTTTTTTTCCTATATTGATCTTCATGTTGTGATTGAGGCAGATCTCGTTGAATAGGTTTATGTGATCCGTGCAGCTCTTCACTTGAACTGTGAAGTAGGCACCGACTGTCAGCAAGGAGTTTGGTCATTTCTATGGTGCGTGTCTAGTGTTGCTTGAATAGGATAGCTACCAAAATGGGTGTGGTATAATGTGTTTCATTAGTGTGTGTTTGGAAGGAAAAGACGTTTATTTTTATAAAGACAATGCATAAATAAACTAAAGAGGTATTAATGTTGAATATTTCATTTTTAGAAAACTATGAAAATATACAATGTACAATGCATAAAAATGAATGTTTTACTCAATGTGACTGTAGTGTGCAATGCCAGGAGCTGGGCAGTCTTCTATTCCGAATAGGACTGACATTTCTTGTAATCTCGGGCCAAGTTGCAGGATTTACTTGTTCTCTGCAAACGTCTTCCCCAAACATCATAGGTCAGGGTAGGCAATCTTAAGACTACATTTTGTTACTTATTACTCATGATACTCAGATAGCCAGAAGAGATGCTATCACAGAACTGACAAACAAGACGCTCTAATAGAGAGAAGAGATGCTATCACAGAACTGACAAACAAGACGCTCTAATAGAGAGAAGAGATGCTATCACAGAACTGACAAACAAGACGCTCTAATAGAGAGAAGAGATGCTATCACAGAACTGACAAACAAGACGCTCTAATAGAGAGAAGAGATGCTATCACAGAACTGACAAACAAGACGCTCTAATAGAGAGAAGAGATGCTATCACAGAACTGACAAACAAGACGCTTTAATAGAGATAAGAGATGCTATCACAGAACTGACAAACAAGACGCTTTAATAGAGATAAGAGATGCTATCACAGAACTCACAAACAAGACTCTGTAATAGAGAGAAGAGATGCTATCAATCAATCAATCAATAAACCCATAACCCTTCAGGGTCGTAGGGGTACCACATTGGATGCTTCAGCACACAGAGTCCTCCAGCGAATTCTATCGTCAGCGATGCGGATGAGTGTGGAAATATCTAGCCCTGTCCATTCCTTGATGTTGTCTGTCCATGTCTTTATTTGTCCTCCTCTGCTTCTTCCACCCTCGACAGTTCCCTGCAGTATTGATTTTTACAAGGAATCGTGCCTGCATACATGTCCGAACCATGCTAGTTTTCGTCGTTTCACTATTGAAAGCAATGGCTCCTGGACACCTGCACACATCTCTACTTTATTTCTTACGTACACATTGGTCTTATGTTCCCTATAGGAAATTCGTAGAATTCTTCTGTAGCATTTATACTCGAAAGCCTGTAATCTTCTCTCCATGTCCGCAGTGAGTGTCCAACTCTCACAACCATACAACACAACAGAAAGCACCAGCGACCTATACAGTTTGATTTTCACTCCAACACTGATGTTGCTTTTCCAAATCACAGTTAGCCTTGACAATGACGCTAAAGCCATCTCCAGCCTTATTTTTAGTTCTGCTTTGCATTTACCATCGCTGCATATACTGGATCCGAGGTATTTGAAGGTATTCACCTCTTCAAGCTTGTGTCCATTCATCATGATATTAGTCTGGTTTTCTGTGTCTCTGCTGTTTACCAAAATTTTGCTCTTATCTGAATTGATTTCCATTCCGTACTTGCTGGTAACTTTTTCTAACTAATTGTTGAAATACGGGGGCATTAATGTGGTACATATTATGACCAAAATATGCCAAAATATATGGAATACAAAACAATGGCCCACTGAGTGGACACAATCACTAATAATACCAATTCCCAAGAAAGGAAATTTGAAAGTGTGTACAAATTACAGAACAATTAGCCTTATAACACACCCCAGTAAAGTGATGCTCAAAATACTACTTAACAGAATAAAACACAAGTCGGAAGAAATAATTGCAGAAGAACAAGCTGGCTTCAGAGCAAACAGAAGCACCGTTGAACAAATATTTAACATCCGAACACTAATCGAAAAACATATTCAACACCAACGTGATTTATACCACAACTTCATTGACTTTACAAAGGCCTTTGATCGTGTTTGGCATGATGGTCTGTGGCACATACTAAGGAAATTTAATTTTGACACCACAATTATAGACATTATTGAAGCTCTGTACGAAAATGCAAATAGTGCTGTCTTGTCACACAATACAATTGGAGAGTTCTTCAAAACAACTGTGGGAGTTCGACAGGGATGCGTAATGTCCCCAGTACTTTTTAACATATACTTAGAGCACATCATACAAGAAACATTGCATGACTACAACACGTCTATATCGATCGGAGGTCGCCCTATTTGCAACTTGCGTTTCGCTGATGATATTAATCTTATAGCTGGGTCAGAACAATCATTGCAAGAATTAACATCAAAGTTAGAAAAAGTTACCAGCAAGTACGGAATGCTATCACAGAACTCACAAACACGACGCTCTAATAGAGAGAAGAGATGCTATCACAGAACTGACAAACAAGACGCTTTATTAGAGATAAGAGATGCTATCACAGAACTGACAGAGTGATGATGATGAAATAATATCTTTAGTTGTGAGCAAGCAACTCTTGACACTGCTATCCTTCTGACAAAATCGCACGTTGGTTCTTATCAGTTGTATGATTGAGGCGGCATCCACACTGATTATGAGGTTGTCTCAAAGGCATGGTTGTGTAAGGGGGAGGGGTGAGGGGTTATAGATGCATGTTTAGTTTCCGAATGGAGACATTTCAGTGTGCCAGTTTGCCGAGATTACCGTATACTGTCAGGAAAACAGCGCAAAGTTCTGGGCTAATTATAATCTGGACATTCTTCGGTCATGTGGACAGAAGACAAAAGTAAAAAATTGAGACAAGATGTGCCGATTTTTTCACAGATAATAAGTTGTCAGTCTATTCCGTAACTTTCCTTAGTCGCATCCTAGGAAATGTCAGGAAAGAAGACAGTGGTCAGATTCATTTCACCCTGAACTTAAATTATAGGCCCCCTTTGCCATACGGCGAACACTTAGGGAGATATAATATCACATACCTGATAGATATGACCAGATGACACTTAGAGAAATGTAATCACAGACACTTGTAGAGTTGATATTATATACCTGACAGAGAAGACACTTAGAGAAATGTAATCACAGACACTTGTAGAGTTGATATTATATACCTGACAGAGAAGACACTTAGAGAAATGTTATCACAGACACTTGTAGAGTTGATATTACATACCTGACAGAGAAGACACTTAGAGAAATGTAATCACAGACACTTAGAGAAAAGATATGATCACAGTTCTGACATAAGAAACTTTTAGATAGAGAGAAGCTAAGAATATAGAAATACAATAGAGATAAGTGGAGAACCCACAGTTATGCAACCACAAATCTGCAAACATTCGGAGCTAAAGTGATGCGATTTCCATTTCAGACATTCACTCTACAAATGTTTACTTCAGAAATGTTCATTACTAAACTGACATCTAATCAATTAGTTGAAGTAAATTGACAACAACAAAATCAATACGCAATCAATATCTACTGTATTTCTCACGTCACCTAAATGTGTTGCATAGTATATTACCGCAGCTGAAGACGAACCAGTTGGCTTGTTAATAGATGGAGAGAGGTGGCCGTTTGTGTCTTTGCTGACACTATTTAGGTATTTATTGAAATATTTATGCCACAGCATGGGCCATAGTTAAAGGCAGTAAGTGTTAATGTTTATTCGCCAGTAACTCCACTCACCCTTTAGAGACCAACTTTCTTCCCTTGGTTTGGCTACAATATCAGTATCTAGAATAGTCTTGCGAGTTGATCCCAGAAACATCTCCATTTAGCATGCTTCGCCTGATCATTAGTCAATATACGAATAATGTGTGTCCACCAGACAATGAAAAGATTTATAGAAGTTGGATCAACTAAAATAAGTGACATAAGAGAGCTGGTCTCCACGTTTGAAACCGAGTAAGATCTGAAATTACCAGAATTAAATGTACGAGAAAAATGAACATAACATAACAAGATATCGACAAATATGACTGACGAATGTTAATTGTGAAGGCTCTAGTGTATTAAATTGGCGGGTATACAGGTTCTCTAGTTCATGTCACGTCCGTTTCGGTTTGGCCGGCTTGACCATCCTGAGAAACAGTATATCCACCAATTTGGTACACTACAACCGTTAATGATTCATGTCCGCCATTCCTATGTGTAGATATCTTGTTATGATCTACAATTTGTCTGTTTTGTTGATATCCCGTTGTATTTTGCCGGTTTTCTTCCATCTCTATCCTTATAGTTTTTACATCATTCACACGCTTTCGAACTTCTCTGGGTTTTTCCCGTCTAGCCATTATGATGTGAGCAGTGACAATACCGTTTCCTGCTGATCGTGTGTTATGTGATATCCTTGATAAAGGCCTTTTGATCGAAACATCGATATTTGTGTGTTACCAGTGATTAACAAAACATCATAGCCCTTTTTCAAGTTTCACATGTCTCAATACAAATGTAACATCTGTATTTTTTATGGCTCGAAAACATGGTATGTAACCATCTCTCATCAAGATATTTATCAATAGATGTGTCCGTCGTTTACTTCACATTAGATCGCAGTGTTGATAACAAATAACAAATAATGAATTGTGGAAGAGGACACACAGGTGTCCGCTGGAGACAGAGTTTAAAAGTAGAGAATACAGATGGATATGACACATTCTCACAAGAAAGCACAACAACATAACCAAAACAGGCTCTGGGCTGCAACTCACAGGGAACGAGAATAGTTGGAAAACCGAAGAACAACAGGTAAAGAACAGTGAAGGATGCGACATACTCAATTGAGACCCCGTGCTCACATATACAGAGGACAGTGCAGAACTCGTTGGCGACATTTCCAGCCCCATGCTGTACATGAAAGTAAATAGATAGATAACAAGACATACGATGAAGGTGCTGTATATCACAACAAAATTATGCTTTATATCCGACCAAGCAAGCATGAGAAATTTCGACTCATGTCTTCTGACTTGTATATGAGACATCCCGCTTTTTCCTTAGTTGATAAGAATAGAGCCACGGCCGTCTCCAGTAAGACCTGTTATCTATAATTGTCACGTGACCGAACTGGACCCTTGTTTGGCTTTCGGTTGGTTAATATATACTTGGAGTCGCCTTGGCTATTTTTGGCATGCGATTCATGTATGTAAATAGTGACCAACCAAATGCCCATTAATAATCAAAAACGTAACGAATGGGGTCCTAATTAATTTAGTTGTAAAATCTTTATTGGAGACGATCCTGCTAGCACAACTTGAATCAACACGTTTTCCATTAATCACGACTTTCTCTGTCGAAGACGGATGTGTAGGACCATTTGCGCAAATAAGACGGCGACACAACTCATTTCCATTCTCTGGACTACATCTTGCTGGAACTCTAGTAGGACCATTCTCATGCTACAAGAGAGATCCTGCGGGAGTTTGAAATGAAAGGTGAAGAAGAATCAAGACTTCCAGCAAGCATATTCTCAAGCTACTATGAATATAAAACACAGATCGACACACAGACAATAACACATACACTGCACGAGTATGTAAATTACTCGAGAACCACAAACATTTAACAGTATTAAATACCAGAAGGCCTCAGTACTACAATGACTAAATTAGGGCTACTTATAAACATAAACAACACATAAACAATGTTGCTTCAGATGTGACATGGGTAAATTAAGTCTTGATTAAAATCGCATCCTGTTTAGGGATGTGCTGTTGTCGAAGACGGAAAAACGTGTTGCCTCAAGTTGCGAGGCGAATTGGTGTCATCTAAGCGGACATTGTTCAAATCCCGTTTGATGCATGATTGTTTTTAAATTAATAGATATCGATGCTTCTATATTATATTATCCATTTACTCATGTCACATCTGAAGCTTTGTTTATGTTTTCTGGTATGTGTTATTTTGTTTACAAATAGACCTAATTTTGTCATTATAGTATTAAGACCTCGTATGTGCTAATGTTGAATGTTAGTGGTTTTTAAGTAATTTACACACATGTGCAGTATGTGTGTTGTTGTTGTCTGTGTGTCGACCAGCCGGTCCATATTCATATTAGCTTGATAATATACATTGAAAGTCGTGACTAAAATCGCATATCTTTTAGGGATATGGTGTGGTCGAAGACGGAAAAAGTGCAGACTCAAGATGCGAGGCGAGTTGGTGGCATTTGAGCGAACCCCATCCTGGTATACAGCAACATTGGTGATGTACGCGACTGCTTATTCATCCAGAGAAATTTTTGTCTATATCGCAGATGGTATTTTTCTCTATATCTGGAGGCGGTTCCACTATCCGCCACCTGTCGACTCTATTGGTAGTGGTCGGTAGTCCCCTTCCCCCAGGTACTATATATGCTATCAATAGCGTGTTCAAAGTTTACACAGTATATATACACAGGTATCTGCCATTAAATAAAGTGCTAGATACTGATAAGTGATATACTGATATATACACCAATATATACCTATAGCGTCTGTTCCTGGACTACACAAGTGATGTGTTTTTATTATGCATTAGTATATAACTTTTTAACTTGACACATATTTAATGTGATGATTCAAATTGTAACTCGCTAAAAATCTTCAAAATTCTCTGTTGAATTTTCGATAATTCAATTTTTAATATGTTACTAATACTTTTACTCAAAAATAGAACGAAGAAAAAGGAACGCAACAAAATAGCTAGAACCCAACATGCAAGTTAAACTGAAAAATCGCCTAGATACCAATATATAAAAACAGTACAAACAAAGATTGAGAATAATTTGAAAAGCTACCAATAACTACCAAATCAATTGAAGAAGAATGGGAAATTTTCAAGAAAACCATAATGCAAATAGCAGGAGAAACGTGGATACATGAAGCTAACGGTAGAAAACCCAAAGTACCATTATGATGGAACGAGGAAGTCAAATGTGGCATAAAAGATAAGAAACTAACATTCCGAAATGTTCTACAAGCAAAGCCCATGAAGATTATATTTAATACAGGTCAGCTAAATCAATAACAAAGAATATCGTTAACGATGCCAAAACCACGCCTGGCAAGAATATGGCGAATCATTAAATACAGAGTACAAACAAGCATCCAAGAAATTCTACACGAAAATTAAGAACATGAGAAACATGAAAGATAAATATGAACCAACCGAAACAAATGATGAGAATGTAAAACCAATCAATGACCCAAAAAGAATCATGGAAAGGTGGAAACAGTATTTTAAAGAATTGCTAAATCTAAAAGATGGATGGGACGGCAACATAATAAACAATAAAACTGAAGAATTAGAACCAAACATATTTCCAGAAGAAATAGAAAATGCCATACTATCATCTCCATCAAAAAAGCCCCGGGACTCTATAACATACAAGTCGAATTAATCAATACAGCAGCAGATATAGAAATAAAATCGTTACATATGCTAACATAAATGTAATACACAATATACACCAACCGACTGGGAAAACGCTGTAATAATACCTATTTGGAAGTAAACAGGCAGCAAAAGAGATTGAACAAAATACAGAAGTATGTCACTTCTAATCAACACTTGAAACATTTTTCAACATAATTCTAAGAAGAAGATTACGAGCATTCAGCGAACTACAGCGAAGACTCAAAATAGGACTCCGTAAGAATAAGAGCTATTCGTGTATCATTTTTACATTCAGATAACTGGCAGAAAAAAACAACAATTGAAAACAACCACGAATTGTTTATCGCGTTTGTGGACCAAGAAAAAACCTTCGAAAGAATAGAGACACAAACTATGGACAATACTATCACAATACGGGGTTCCATAGCACCTAATCGACTTATGCAGAAGTAGTTACATAGGTAGTCAATGTGCAGTTAGAACGAGTGCATGGCTTTCAGGCAAATTCCACATACACTCTGGAGTACGTCAAGGATGTGTTCTATCTATTCCTCATACACTCTGGAGTACGACAAGGATGTGTTCTATCTCCCATGCTATTCATCAACTATATCGATTATACATGTAAAATGTCCAACACCAACGAAGAAGACAGACAGACACAGACACAGGCACGCACGCTCGCACGCCCGCCCGCCCGCACGCACGCACGCACGCACGCACACACACACACACACATATATATATATATATATATATATATATATATATATATATATATATATATATATATATATATATATATATATATATATATATATATATATATATATATATATTACGCCAGAAATTAGTATGCAATATTTTTTTTCTTGCTTAGGGTTTCAACCAGCAACCCCACAGAAAGCCCCCTCTGGGGTCATGATCCATGAGTTGAAATAAGGTAACAATGATATTTCAAGGACTTAGGCAAAAAATGTAGAAAGTGGTACCTTTAAAATTAAAAAACGGCGGAGATAATGAATACAAACAGTTGATGGTGAGTACATCATATCTTCGCTAATGAACAACATAGAAGAATAGTTTCCAAACTTCAGAGGATGCAGAAAGATGTATGCCAGTTAGCAAAGATGAACTGCCTGTACGAGTCGCAAATAATTGCTAATTATGTGAGAATTTATATACTCTTCATGACTAGAAACGGCACGAAAAATTGGGCAAATGGATACTGGGAGAGAGAGAACTAAATTTTCAGTCAATTATTTTAGGAATCGACGTCAGTCGTATTTGACATTTGCAATCCTAAATGAAAATGTCATCGCAAAGATATATTGCATCATCATATCATATCATATTATATTATATACGGCTTCTGCAAAGTCTCCGTACACTAATTTGTATTGCTGGTGACACTAAGTCACATGCATTATAGTTTGGGAACATCTGTGTGATGTCATTGACGCCACAATATTTATTTTTAAAAAACATTACTGCACATATAAATCGTGTTTTAGGTACGATGCCGTGTATGACAATGAAGTTATTACTACGGGAGGTACTGCAAGTTTCCACCATTGGTCTCAAAAATTGCTAGGCGAAAAGGTGCCAATTGGACGGACCTGGTTAAAATCCTATCAGCTGAGTTCTGATTTTTCTAAAATAGTAGGATGTTCAAATCGGTGTGCATATTGCACACTACCCATATCATGTTTCACGAAACTTATTTATCGAATTTTTAACAGTATTTCGGTTATTCTTCTTCTTCTTTCGTTCACTTGAAATATGGCTATATCTGTAATTCTGTCTCCTGAATAAAACTCACTGTCTTTTGTAGTTCATACACTGGCCAATAGCTTTGATTCCAGTGTTGTTTCTTCTGGCCAATATGTCTGCCTCATCGTTTCATACTCAGAACACTCTTGAGGTATACGTTTGGCACTCTGTACTGCCTGCCCACATGTACACGGCGAATTTTGTGTACATGTGACTGCGGAGTCGGTTGTGTCCTGTTCTGAGACATGGAGTTACAATTTATTCTAATCTGTTCATAATGTGATAGTCATCTTGTGTTGGTGTTTGTGGTTTTCTTATTAACTTGATCATGTTTTTTTCTGATGGTAGGTGATTGGTACATCTGGTTGGTCTTCGGTAGCACCTTTCTTAGCCAGTTGGTCTGTTTTTTTTCATTTCCTGGTATTCCACAGTGAGAGTGTATCCACGGCATGGTTACCCTATACCGGTAGGACAGTTCATTAAGTAATTTTTCTAAGTCTGTTAGTTTTCCAGACTGGAGAGCTTGAAGAACTGACCTTGCATCTGTCAGGAATACCACGGGCTGTGGGCTAGGGTTGGAGTTCAGCTGTTTATCAGTAGGCTTGTGTGGATATTCTATATATACACTTGCACCTCCATTCCTCACTGCATTCTGTGCTGACCCATCTGTGTATACTCTGATCCATATATCTTGTGGATATTCTTCGTCCAGGAAACTGAGGGTGACTGTCCTTCGCTGCACACTTGTCTGTTCGTCCTCTCTTAGTATTCCTTTCACGTGGGTCTCAATGTATATTGGTATTCCATACCTTTCACTCCAATGAGTTTGTTCTGGTACAGACCTTAAGGGATTGTCAACTTCAGGTAAGTCTGTAAGTTATCTACGGAGTCGTTTAGCTTGGTGGATAAAGCTACTTCTTTTGAGTCGCCCCATTGCTAGATTTTGGAATCTTTCCTTCATTGGATGACTTGTCATACACTGAAACTTTTCTGCTTGTATTACAACAACCAATATAAGGTAATACTGTGTGAAACGTAACAACAATAGTGCTTACGTAAAAAAACACAGGTTTTTAGAACGTTCCACTTCTATTCGTCGCCTTTTGATGTTTTGTGCGTATCTTGATAAAGGCTTTGTGGTCGAAACGTTGATAATGATTTGTGTATTGTAATTTGTATGTTTTCTCGTTAGCACCATAACCCTCCTAGTTTTAGTGATAGTTGGTCGTGTCTAAGTGGAACGTTCTAAGATCCTGCTTGTATTAGTACATTTCTGTTTCTGCGTTCGCCATGTGTTTCTATTTCCCCCATTTTCAGTGATGAACGTGTGTGCGTGTGTGTGTGTGCGCGCGCGCGTGCGCGTGCGAGCGCTGTTGTTATTATCTGTGTGTTGGTCATCTGTTCATAGCAGCTTGAGAATACAAGTTGAAAATCTAGACTACAATCACATCCTTTACGGATGCAGATTGGTCGAAATCGACAAGCTTTGACTCAAATTGCGAGGCTAATTTCACCGCATTACGTCAATGAGGCTGTGCATCAGGAAATTACTGCACGAATTCTTTTATAATACGGTGTTCCGTATATTCGCCACCATTATTAAACACATGTTCCCCCACAATTGCTCTTTTTTCAGTGGTTGATCACTCATGTTCAACGAATAAAGGTTAACTTTGCAGCTAAATTTGTAGCTAACAGCAATTTGCTGTGTTACACATACACTGGACATTGGAAATACACAACTTTCAGTGTCATGATATTAACTGCATATATTTCCATTCAAATTCAGTGGACAGCGACTTTATAGACACCCTATATAATATCAGCGGACATGGTAAATTAAAAACTGCTACATGACTAATTCTAAAGGAAACACAATGTCCACACTCTGAACACTTATCAGACACAAAACAAACATATGTTGTTTTGCGATACGTGTTACTGTTGAATCAGTGACTTTATGTACGTGATATATTGTGAATGTGTTAACTTGCTGTCCGGGGTGATAAAAACACATGAAATTAAATAGTCTAACACCTAATCGATATCTTTTAACCATAAGTATTAAGTCCCCATAATGCCACGTTAGCAGTGGAAATGACTATTGAGTAGATCTATATGAGGAGACGTGGACTAAAGTTTTCAGTTAGCATCAAGTAATTGCACATTTTGAAATGTTATAAAATTGATGAAGAATAAATATATCTTGATTCTTCACTAGAAACTAGCTTCACCATACGTGGGTCAATCACGTAACTTCTCCGCCCTCCGTATCAGCAGCCATCCTAGTGTATGTAGACTCAGAATAACGGCCAGGTGTTGATTGCGTGATCTTCGGTGTCTTCCAAAAGACTTACATATCTCATCTTCATATCACTCAGTTTTTTACTACCGTCTTGCATTGTCATATCACTCAGTTTTTTACTACAGTCTTTCATCTTCGTATCACTCAGTTGTTTAGTACTGTCTTTCATATCACTCAGTTGTTTAGTACCGTCTTTCATATCACTCAGTTGTTTAGTACCGTCTTTCATATCACTCAGTTGTTTACTACCGTCTTTCATATCACTCAGTTGTTTACTACCGTCTTTCATATCACTCAGTTGTTTACTACCGTCTTTCATATCACTCAGTTGTTTAGTACCGTCTTTCATATCACTCAGTTGTTTAGTACAGTCTTTCATATCACTCAGTTGTTTAGTACCGTCTTTCATATCACTCAGTTGTTTAGTACAGTCTTTCATATCACTCAGTTGTTTAGTACAGTCTTTCATATCACTCAGTTGTTTAGTACAGTCTTTCATATCACTCAGTTGTTTAGTACCGTCTTTCATATCACTCAGTTGTTTAGTACAGTCTTTCATATCACTCAGTTGTTTAGTACTGTCTTTCATATCACTCAGTTGTTTAGTACAGTCTTTCATATCACTCAGTTGTTTAGTACTGTCTTTCATATCACTCAGTTGTTTAGTACCGTCTTTCATTTTCGTATCACTCAGTTGTTTAGTACCGTCTTTCATTTTCGTATCACTCAGTTGTTTAACTACCGTTTCTTATCGTCATATCACTCAGTTGTTTACTACCGTATTTTAATCTTCATATCACTCAGTTGTTTAACTAACGTTTCTCATCGTCATATGTACCTACTATACCCCAATTATCCTGTCCCTGGAAGAAGCTACGAAACGTCTGATATCCGCATTCTTGTATCAAATTGTTGCTGAAACCAATAGTGGGAATCATGTGGTTACCAGCAATAGAGTGTTAATCAGCATCTTTGGCATATAATAATAATAAAGAGCTATATGTTCTAACGGTGAAAGAAAGTAGTAAATAGACATATGCTCTAATGTGTGGAAGAAAGTAGTAAATAGACATATGCTCTAATGTGTGAAAGAAAGTAGTAAATAGACATATGCTCTAATGTGTGAAAGAAAGTAGTAACTAGAAATATATTCTAATTGTGAAATAAAGTAGTAAATATACTTATTTAGACAGAAATTCGTAAACAGCTATGTGTTATATTGGTGAAAAATAGTAGTGAAATGTAAATAGCTGACTAATGGTTTAATACGACAGCAAACAGCTGAGAGATGGTGAGAGAAGTTAGTAAACAGCTGAGAGATATGAAGGTGAAAGACGGTAATAAATAGAATGATATGAAACTGAAAGATGGTAGTAAACAGGTGAGTGATGCTTATCAGAACTGCACCATCAACCATACATATTTACATATAAGCAGCGCCTGTCTCATCAGAACTGCACCATCAACCATACATATTTACATATAAGCAGCGCCTGTCTCATCAGAACTGCACCATCAACCATACATATTTACATATAAGCAGCGCCTGTCTCATCAGAACTTCACCATCAAATGACGTATCTTTGAATACTAGGAAACTAGATAAACACCAAATGAACACATTAAGTAAGATATGTTTCTGCACTGCATCGTCTTCTCGGTTGGTCTCTCCTCTGCCCCTCTTCACATTGTCCTGCTGCCACGATGTGATTTATATATGCACATCTTATGTGTCCACAAATTGCCGACGGTCATCTACTGATGCGAGCAACAGATTCTCTTAGTGAGTTAAAGACTTCGTAAAAATATATTTATTTTCCTATTTTCTGCCCGTGGTTTTCTCAATGTTATATCTTCTGCATTCGTGCATAAACTTATGTAGATTATCTGGATGTAATCTGGAAAACGGAATATGTTGTGTCGTGGTTAACAGCTTTGCTGCGCTAACTGCGCCATTCGATATGACAGACCTAAGCATTCTCTAAAGTCACATCTCCGAAGTACACATAATTTCACAATATTTCCGTTCATTGTCTCTGATTCACGTTCGTACATCAGGAATGGTCAAATATAACTTCTAAGAACTCATCTTAATTGACAAATTGATATATCATATAGAATCTGTAATATATAGAAGATTATAGTAAAGTATATATATATATATATAAATATGTACATACACACTCACGGTATCTTATATAAATTATCTAGTAATCAGGCAGTTCAATCATAAAACTACATCTCATTATTTCAAAGGCTAAGGTCATAAGAACACATTCACTAGACCTGGCTTAGTAAGTGGAAAGGAGCGTAACAACGTCTAGTCAATACAGTTTCATTGTGCAGCTAGTTTCATTGTGCAGCTAGTTTCATCGAAACGAGGATATACACAACTTTCAGTACGCAACAAATGGAATTATTTTTTCTAGATTCAAATAACACTGTTGATACATATTCTAGTTGGTTATATGCAACAGACAACTAAACTATATTGAATGGTGTCAATTTTCTAACGATTCACCCGCTAACAGTAACAAAAAAAATGTAGAACTCATTATAACAACAATGCACCCCACGGATACTCAATCACACACAGGGTGAAACCAAATTAAGATACTGGTTCCATTAATGATAAGGCATGAACTGAATAGACCTCGGGGCAAATATAGGGAATATTTTTTAATAGTTTTTGTCATAATGGAGGTACCGGAAAGTATGAGGCAACATTTTAGCTACTCTTGTGACTCGTCTTTATTATACTGTTGCTCCAGTGAGGACATATTGCATGAAAAACTCCAACAAATATATACCCCAACCCCCAAGTTAATAAAATATGTGGTAAAACTTACAGCTGCTGATTTGTTTAGTAATATATGGTTGGGGTTTGGTTGCTGATCCAGCTATAACCGTCTGCGGTATACTTTATGTATACCGCAGACGGTCATGATCCAGCGGTACATGGGCTCATGCCCTGTGGTCCACATTATGAACTTATCATTTGTATCCTTTTTTTAATTATCTAAAATAGTATATGTCCGACCCTGTGATAAGAAGGACAGAGAATGTCTCGGACAGCCAGAGTACCAGGTTCAATTACCGCTGTAGGCAGGCAACTGTGCACCCAGGCCGGATAGAAAGCAATGACAAACTACAGAACGTAAATATTGTTTTGAAAATCCCAAAAGCTAACATTAAATGCTGGGTTGATCACTATGTATTAAATATGATGCTACCAAAGTAAAATGGTAGATATGGTGACAATTAACATGCACATAATACTTCTAAAAGAACATGTCTGTATTAGCATAAACTATAATTAAAATGGGTACCAGGGGGCAAACAAAGATGAAGACAGAGACTTTTCGCAGAATTAACATCAAAGAGGGCATGACTATGGGTTTCAACAACATGCAGAAATTACACACAGTAGCATCATATCGTTCGAACTCTAGACATCTGGTTTCTACCCGTGCTTCGTATTCGACGCTGGCATAACATAGATAAGTAGATTAACACGCCCATAATAACATTATATTTTAACATTCCTGTAATAAGATACTTATATTAACGTGTCTATGTTAAAACGCTCATAATAACACTATATTTTAACACTCCTGTAATAAGATATTTATATTAGCGTGTCTATATTAACGTGTCTATGTCAAATGACATGTCTACGAAGAATACTCGGAGTGTCATTAAGAGATAGAATTAGGAACGATAACATCAGACAGATAACCAAAACAATACCAGTATTGGAACACATCAAAAGACAGCAGATCAAGTGGTTTTCACACGCTTCCAGACTACCGACATATAGCATGCCACAAATGGCCATGACACATAGACATAACGGTAATAAAGCCAGAGGCAGACCATGTAAAAGATGAATCACAGAAATCAAAGAAGCCACAGGAACAAGCTTACAAACAGCGCACAAGAAGGCCATCTCCAGAGAACTCTTCCACCCCCTGACGCTGCAAGGCAAACAAGGGACACAGCGTATAGATAGATAGATAGATGTTAAAACGCTCATAATAACAATATATTTTATTATTCCTGTAATAAGATACTTATATTAACGTGTATATATTAACGTGTCTATAGTAAAATGATCATATTAACATGTCTATATTAACATGTCTATATTAACATGTCTATATTAACATGTCTATATTAACATGTCTATATTAACATGTCTATACTAACATGTCTATATTAACATGTCTATATTAACATGTCTATATTAACATGTCTATATTAACTTCTCTATAATAACCTGCCAATAATAACATTGTATATTAACATGTTTACAGTAACATTATATTTACTGGCCCATAATAATATGTTTGTAGCATAACACATCTATCCCCTGCTAGGCCAACTCCTTGAAGTCGGGATGCGGCTTAGTCCGGCCAACATAGGCTGGAAATTATGATTGGTCGAACCATCCCTGACATCGAGCAAGACCACAGTTCTGGCCAAACAAGCAATGGTGCTGAAGTCAGAGATACCAGACCGAGGGGCGCACCAGTTACCATGGTATCACACAAGATGACTAGATAAACTTCACAACAAACAAACAATACGTATCTATAACAGTACATGATAAATAGTGTTTATCGTTGTTCTGTTGCGTTAATACGCATATTTAACTGTACGCAAGTGAAGACACAGAGGTAAATAGACAAACATAAGTGTCAGCACACACTCTTCTTATTTCTTTCAGTTCTGGTGAAGCAAAACGCACCTCTTATTGTACGTTTCTTTCAACCGCAGACGTTAGCCCAATTTGGTTATATCAGCTTTTAACATCAAAAACTAGCCAAAGTCACGGTTCTGTATTGCGCTGTTTAAAACTCTGATCTGGTGTCCTATCCCACTCTTTGTCCTTATGTATTCCTTTGCCTTACAGCTACCATTTGTCATTACGCGTACTCTTCAGTTCCGGTCTATTGCCACATCTCTTTCTGAAGGTCTGTTCTATCCATTTGTATTTTCTGTCATTTTGCCACATCTCCACTAGTCGAGGATGTGCTCTTTATTCCCAGCTCAGTATTTGATATCATCCCCGATCATCTAATGAGAAATAGTCGATTGATGAACTGAATCGTTATCAATAGGACACAAATCCTCAGTTGTAATGTGATATTTCTGGTTTCATATCATTTCTCGGTGCCACAGAAAAATATATATTCAAATTTGCATTAAAAAATATTTTTTTCTTTTGAACACTGCTTAGAAATTCCATAATAGATAAAGAGTGTTGAAGACAAATGTCTTAATTTTGCTATTTACATCATGGCATATTCCTCCATATTTACTGATGTAGCTTCCCAACGTGTAAAACTATGCACCTTTTCAATAGCATACATTTCCTACAGGCATATGATATTTACATAAAGATGATCACATAGATAAAAAGGATATATATGGAGGCTGTTCATAAATTACTCAACAATATTACCTCACCCACCTCCCCTGTCAACATCTGTCAGGAACCCCTACCTGATTAACTATACCAAAAAATATCCCCCCCCATCCTTCGCTAAAACTGTTAGCACAGGTACGAAAAACATGTCATGATTTTTGTCACATTTTTTAAAAAATGTTTCAATTTAAAACAATTTAATTTGTATATAAATACAGTATTGTTGACTTCAACTTTCGTCAACATCCCAACCCCCCGCCGCCCCCCCCCCCCAATTATCAACAACTGTCAAACATTTTCTAAATCTTCTCCCCCTAATTGTTGACGTTATTTATGGACACCCCTGTGTAAAAAAATAGATAGGCCAAATGACACAGACAAAAAACAAACAGACATGGACATAAATAAACATGACTTCATTAGCATTCCGTATTATTTTCATACACCGGATAATGAAACATAATACGCTTGGATCACTTCCAGACATGAAAACAAAGACTATACAATACTAACAAAATACATTTCTGGTATGGAGACTTAACTCCATTTATCAACAATCAATACTGTAATATAAATGTAACTCATGGATAATTAATACAGATTAATAGATGTCAAGTCACCCTATGTTGTGCGAATCTGAAAAGAGAGTAAAGAATAGTGACACTATTCCTGTCATTCACGTCATAAGAGGTTTATGAGTAAAGTCGGCTGTCTCATCCCATAGATGCTCAAGCACACAGACGTCATTCTGAAGCCGCATGTGTCCGGCCGAAAGACGCAGATATCGTAGCTGTTGATGTTACACAGCAGGAAATCAAATGTTTCTTGGAATGGTTTCTAATCTGCCTTGCCAAAGTTTCAGCGAGTTTTCTGTTTAAAATATGCTTTGTTGGATGTATTTATGGTGATGAGAATTTGTCTATGGTAAATTCCGGTATGATCAAGAATTTCTAAAGAGCACGAGTCTATTATACCAGATGAACAGATAGTCGACTGAGAGATAGATGGCTCCTATGCAGAAGTGTTGGTATATACTTTGCATCTTGAAGGACTGACAGGTGTGTTCCTTCACAGAGATCCTCTATAAATGTTCCTGTCTTATTGTGATTCTGGTAAATACAATGGGGTGAGTGACCATTAAAGTCATCTGCAAGTACTGTTTTGAGAAATTGTGTTGCATAAATGTCCAGTAAGTTGCATGTTGTCTGAGGTGGACTGTATACGTTGTAGATAGTATATTTTCCTCCAGTGTGCCAGATGGTCACTTTCTTCGCATCTGTGGGATATTAGCTGGGTGACATGTCCCTGAATGTTATTCCTGATACAGGTAATTATGCCAAGAAAGTTGGTGCACTTACAGGCATAGCTGGTATATCCTGACATATATTTTTCAGTATCTTTGTGTATAGTCTCCTGTAAGAGGGTCACGTGTATCTTGTGAGTGCGTAGCAAATTAGCAAGTTCTAGTTTTTTATTTCTTTTGCCACAGATGTTTAGTTGTAGAATATTAAGTGAAGACTTGATTTTATGACAATCTTGACTGCTGGTTTTCCTTCCAAGGTTTCCTTGGTTTAATGTTTTCGTGCTTGTGTGGATGTTGGCACTATTGTTGTTGTGGAGTGTACGTCTTTGTTTTTGTTTTGAATGCATTCCATTAGTCAAAATCTCGGTTACATCAACCTGGTTACCCATTGTCTGCCGTGGACCTTGATAACCGATGCGACGACTATTCTTGCTCGTAAAAATGTTTGGTTGTAATGGCAATATAATACTGGGAATTCAGTGGATTTTTGACCCATCCCAGACCAGAGCATAACTATCACACCACCAGGAAGGTAGGTTTCTGCCTATGCACTGTTCCGAGCCACTGTAGCCAAGATAGGATTCAACGTGCTCATCCCCTCCCCCACCAACTGCATTCTGGTTATACCGAACTTCTCTATGGTTTCAGACATGCAACCAAATTTTCAAGACAAAAGGATTGTCACGTCCTGAGTCACTGTGACCCGATGATGGACCTCAGCCATTGTAAAACAATGCAGTCCGTTTTCCCCTCCCCAGACCTGCACAGTAATCTCTGGCTCCCTCCCAACCACAGAGGGTGCATGCATATATACTAATAACAATGTGAAAAAACCCACAAAATGCAACAAAAGAAAAGCATAATTGTATAGATGACATGCTACACAACTTTCATAAGAGAGCCTCAATATAAATGACATGTTATATTATCTGATATATACTAAGGTTTATATACTAAGTTATATAAACATGTTATATTCTTAATATACTAAGGTTTTCTGTTGCATGGGTGGTTTGTCTAGTGGGCCATTGGTGGGACACACAGACGTACCTGCATGGTAGTTATGATGTTAAGTAGCATGCTCTCTCTGTCGTTTATCCTACTTACCTGGTTTGATTTTGTTTTCTCTTCCGCCATGGTATTCTCTAAAATCTTTCTGTAGCATCTCACCCCTGAGGCAGTTATTCTCTGCTGCGGACTTGTTGAGTTATTTTTTTCACACTCATAGATTTCCACTGGGAATATACTTGTTCTAGTTAACTGTACTTTTCTGCTGCAGCTTGTTCCTTGCCAAAGGTTTTTCATTTTATTTAGTTAGGAAGTCGCTATTACGAGTCTTCTCTTGATTGCTGTTGCGCAGTTTCCTGCAATGTAGATGTTCGCTCCCAGATATCCAGTTGTGAATATGTATTACTTCTAACACTGTACACCAATTCTTCTTCTTCAGCGTTCACTCTCAAAATTCCGGTTGATCTCCCTTGTAGCAAGACAGACCATGGTCCTACTAGATTTCGAGCAGGACGTAGTCCAAAGAATGGAAATGCGTTGTGTCGCAAATTTTTTTTGCGCCAATAGCCCGACACATCCGTCTGCGGCGGGTACACCAATTAAATTATCTGAATTTGAAAAAAATACCAGTTGAAAAACATTATGTCCCTTTTTTTACTTTAACTTTGAATAATGGGGAGTGGGGTTTACATAATTAAGCGGGTGAGGAGGAGGGGTTCATTCTTGACAAATTGTTGGCAAAGGAGGAGGACATGGTCAAAATTGACAAAATATTATTGTTGACGTAATTTATGCACAGTATCTATAGAAGTTTGAATATACGCATCTGAAAACCAGGCAATTCTCGAATCTGCAATCTCATGAACACTAGACAAACGGCTTAACTATTCTGCCACGAAGAATTCTTAGGAAGAGAGTAAGAACATTGTAATGTGGATATGTTGAAGCATGGTGTGTATTTTCATGAAACAAACTACACTCAGAGATCCCCAGATAAGATAGAAAAAAAATAATTCAAACAATGAAATATGTGTATAATAAGAATGAACGAGAAGTTATTCCATATCAACAAATATACAGCTATAAAGAAAAGCTAAACTTATAATATGGGTTCCTTGCAACGTATGTGGTAAACAGTAGATGAAATAAAAGATTACACACATAATCGTCAACATTGTTTAAGTGTATAGTTCAGGGAGTCCAAACAGACGAGCAATAGAATAACTGGGATACAAGAGAATCCTTTAACTCAGCATTTTTAGGATGTAGTGATTTTCTAGGCTATATTTACGTTTAATAGTTTGCCGCAGCAACGGATGGATCCGGTGACGCAACTGGCTGATGTGGAATTTAAACCTTTTACTTTGGCCATCATATACGCATTCTGTACCTCGTCGCCACAGAGCCAGACTCAAGAGACAGCTACACGCACAAAGATTGTTTTGATTCCCAAGAATTATGACCAATAACGTTCTTGTTTCCAATGTGCACAGGATTGAGGAAGGGGGTTTGTTTTTCCCCAGAACTTTCTTTCATGCCCATAAGACTTCAACTCTCAGCTGTATGCAATATTTGATAAGACACATCCTACTCCAAGAGAGTCTGAGCAAAATGATAGAACGATTATTGTCGAGATCACCTTCAAAGAAATTAAGATATAAAATACTTCAATACTTTTAATTAAATATTCCTGTTCATGGGTAAACAAACACCACTGGACATGGTAAACACCAGAGCAGTCAACACGAGAACGCGTACCGTTACAACTAACACAATCTACCTACAGTTAAATAATTTCAAGCACAATAAAAATTAATACTAGTCCTGGATAATAATGTCACAATTACCGGTGGATACAAATTCAACAAGTCATAATATGACAACGAGGATCTTCGATATTTGGTTGAGGCGCTTGGCTCAAAGAGACTTTAATCCAATACTCAACAAGTTAAACGTGATATGCATAGTTCATACAAAATACTTTAAATAACATAGATAAGATACATACTATAGGAGTATAGTGTCAGGAAATTTTCTATGAGGCAAAGACCGCCAAAGACGCTTTTGGACAAAAGACATTCAAGAATGCCTGCGCATGTCACTAGAAGAGGCAGGACAACTTGCTCAAGACCGCGGAGAATTCAAGAGATCCATATGGAAGACTACGTTCTAGAAATATATATGAAATCTCCCTGTGTGTGTGTGTACATTTACGTGCGTGTGCTTTTATTTCACCGAAAGTAATTGTGTTAAATGGATTGTAACAGAAATCGAACAAGAAATTGAAGACAAGTGCTGACTTGTGAGAATACTGTCGAGAATTCATAGAAAAACTAAGAATGAAATAGCTTGGTTGAAATCAAGTTGAACTCAATACTCCCATGTGCAGAAGTTACTACATGAACATAGAAACAGCAAAGACAAAAGAAGACTACGGTAAATGTGTATTGAGAGAGTGACTGACACCCTAAGATTCAACATCAATACCTAGGAAGTTACATTAAAGTACCTTGTCGCCGGTGCTAATCGTCAGCCAATGCCACGTCACTGCAAGATACAAGCAACACCTACGAAAATTATATGCCTGTTTATTTATGTTTCGTGGGTAGCTTTCTTATTAGTCTATACATTAGCAAGGATGACACGCGAAAATCCACGGCTACTAAAACAAGGTCTATGAAACAGATTTTGTGACGTAAAGAAACGGATCAATCGTATAGATAAACAACAGTTGTAGTTATATTACATTCCGACGAGTTTTCTTTACATTTATCTGTGCTATACTGGTGAAAATTGTGTGCACACAGACCAATATATTATTATTTTATTATTTATATTTTATTCAATAAGTTCAACAGAAATAAGAAGCGGGCAAAATAAGGATAGGCAAAAACAAAATTCAGAAAAATGAAAAATATATTGTGTAATATGACCTTGTCTTTAGAGGTGAGAAAGAAAGTTCTGCAGTGCTATATAACCCCTATACTATCATATGGATTCGAGTCTTGGACAATAAACAAACTGGAAAGTGGGAAATTATAGAGGCAATAGAGATGTGGTTCTATAGAAGAACGCTGAGAATACCATGGACTGCCATAAAAACTAATGTAGAGGTATTGAAAGAGTCAAATGCGAAACGGACCTTAATCAATAACATAAGAAAAAGGCAATCTCCTTTTTTTGGCAACTTCATGTGACAGGCAGGTTTGGAGAAAATAGTCACAACAGGCAAAATTGAAGGCAACAGAGACAGAGGTCGACAACGTGAGAAAATATTAGTTTGACAACCTGGCACGGCAGAGAAACAACAACGACCTTAATACATAATAATGTGGACAGAGAGCTGTGGAGAGACATGACCGCCTACGCCAGCCGACATGGCGCCTGATGATGATGATATTTTATTATTGTTATACTAACACTGGGAAGAACAGATATAACCAAAGTATTGTCGATACCTAGTTTAATGGCAGAATACCAAGGGGTATATTTTACGGATACTTACACTTGCTGTTTAGATTTCAGGATCAGATATATTTACGTATTAATCCTGTAGTCTTAATCTTCGATAACAGTTACCATGTTGTTCCGACATGTCGACGTTGTGTTTGAACTAGTTACGGGCACGGCGTGGGTGGGCGGAACAACAAAGAAAACTGTCGCAAGGACCATAGTTGTGCCCTGATGATGACGTCTGTTTCGGCGGCATTGGACTCGAAACACCATCGAGTCAAATGGCTGCTGGAAGAGGGCGAAACACTTATGGGAATGCCCCACGTGAGGAGAAGTCAGTTTTCTAATCGAGAATCAAGAATTTCAGGATCAACTTATACTTCGGTGCGAGGATATGAGAGCAATTTTGAAAGTGTGTACAAATTACAGAACAATTAGACTTATAACACACCCCAGTAAAGTGATGCTCAAAATACTACTTAACAGAATAAAACACAAGTCAGAAGAAATAATTGCAGAAGAACAAGCTGGCTTCAGAGCAAACAGAAGCACTGTTGAACAAATATTTAACATCCGAACACTAATCGAAAAACATATTCAGCCCCAACGTGATCTATACCACAACTTCATTGACTTTACAAAGGCCTTTGATCGTGTTTGGCATGATGGTCTGTGGCACATACTGAGGAAATTTAATTTTGACACCACAATTATAGACATTATTGAAGCTCTGTACGAAAATTCAAATAGTGCTGTCTTGTCACACAATACAATTGGAGAGTTCTTCAAAACAACTGTGGGAGTTCGACAGGGATGCATAATGTCCCCAGTACTTTTTAACATATACTTAGAGCACATCATACAAGATTCATTGCATGACTACAACACGTCTATATCGATCGGAGGTCGCCCTATTTGCAACTTGCGTTTCGCTGATGATATTGATCTTATAGCTGGGTCAGAACAATCATTGCAAGAATTAACATCAAAGTTAGAAAAAGTTACCAGCAAGTACGGAATGGAAATCAATTCAGATAAGAGCAAAATCTTGGTAAACAGCAGAGACACAGAAAACCAGACTAATATCATGATGAATGGACATACGTTTGAAGAGGTGAATACCTTCAAATACCTCGGATCCAGTATATGCAGCGATGGTAAATGCAAAGCAGAACTAAAAATAAGGCTGAAGATGGCTTTAGCGTCCTTGTAAAGGCTAACTGTGATTTTGGAAAAGCAACATCAGTGTTGGAGTGAAAATCAAACTGTATAGGTCGCTGGTGCTTTCCGTTGTGTTGTATGGTTGTGAGAGTTGGACACTCACTGCGGACATGGAGAGATGATTACAGGCTTTCGAGTACAAATGCTACAGAAGAATTCTACGAATTTCCTATATGGAACATAAGACCAATGTGTACGTAAGAAATAAAGTAGAGATGTGTGTAGGTGTCCAAGAGCCATTGCTTTCAATAGTGAAACGACGAAAACTAGCATGGTTCGGACATGTATGCAGACACGATTCCTTGTCAAAAAGAATACTGCAGGGAACTGTCGAGGGTGGAAGAAGCAAAGGAGGACAAATAAAGACATGGACAGACAACATCAAGGGATGGACAGGGCTAGATATTTCCACACTCATCCGCATCTCTGAGGATATACGAGATATCCTCAGAGAATGCCTGCAATTATATTGTTGCGTACTCGTAATTCGCTGGAGGACTCTGTGTGCTGAAGCTTCCAATGTGGTACCCCTACGACCCTGAAGGGTTATGGGTTTTATTGATATTGATTGATGTGAGCAAAATATGAATACAGACAAGGAAATTCATGGGACATGATGTATAGAGGATAAGGATCATAAAAGCAATAAAGACAGAGGAAGAAATGATAGCAAATAGAAAATGTTCTTGAAAAGATATATTACAGCACAATACATCACGTATGTCGTGAGATTTAATTGTACATACTGTGAAAGAATCTTTACAGCTCGAATTGGTTTCACTAGTCACATTAGCTATCCTCATTCACTGATGTATATCAATAATCAAATAATCCGTCAGGTTCATATGGGTAATTTATTACATACATCAACATAGTTAAGGTACAGGGGTACTGCAATCGATGCATGAACACGGAGTCAATTTACAGTTAAGTTACATGGGTACTGCAATCGATGCATCAACACGGAGTCAATTTACAGTTAAGGTACAGGGGTACTGCAATAGTTATATCAATACAGAGTCAGTGTAATGGATGCATAAACTCAGTCAGTGTATTTGAGTATTGCATTAGATTCGTTGATATACAATCATGGTACAGGAATACTGCAATGGATGCATAAAGAAACATAACAAGGATCGTAGGATAAAGCATCAGGCTGAGGTCTTTTGGAAACACGTAGTGAAGTTATAGAGTTACACAATCTCTTGCCTTATATAATAATTTGGCTAACAACAGGTCACACGACATGCTATAGACATTTTGTAAACACTGAATGTAAATCTACAACATATAAATACAATTCACACGGTTATATGAATATATTAAAAGGTGGTTATAGATACTTACATTAATTAATAAGCGTATATCCAACAGTCAGAAAACACATTCAAACATCGCGATAGCTCTAGCACAAATACTTGTTTCGACACCACTATACACTACGAGATTTGAAAAGACCGTCCCGTCCTGGATCCAACACAGTTATCATGAAATCGCGTGTCTACTGTATTCTAGAATTCTTTTGAAAATATCAGTGCATATTTTTAGCAAGACCGGGTTAGCATTCAAATCATTCCGCCCAGCATGAAACAAGCCACCTTTCGTTCCAGGAAGTAAATGTAGTGACTTTCATATACAATTATCAAATATTTCAATATAGTTATTTAATAGGAAAATAAATCCTAACATGAAATACACATGACCCAGACAAAATGAAAATATGTTATGGTGAAACATTGTTACGGGAGACTATTAGAAACCACTTTCTGCAACTACCCTTGTGTTTGGGGGGGGGGGGGGGGGGGTGGCTGACAAAAGAAGAGAGAAGAGGCTACAGAGTCGTGGCATAAATTCAGAAAGAAACAGTCTTGAAATTTAGGTAAGATAATTAAGAAATGTAATGTCAGACACCCGGTCACTAATGAGTTCAAAGAAGTGGCCAATGATTCCAAGGCTTATTTTTTGGATGGGAGACATTTACAACTCAACTCAATAGTAATTAGTCACTACGAAAATCAAGCAGTAGCATCCGAGAATGAACAGAAGCATTACAAACCAGCCCATTTTCCAATTTACACGAATAGCCGGGCATCGTATTATTGACCACGTGGACTCAGATGAACAAGACTGATAATAATGACCGACATTATAATTGTACTTATCACCGACTTTCATCATCATCATCAAATGCCGTCTCCGCAACGAAGGTTGGCTGCAACGGATCTCCAACATCCCCTGTCTCTTGTCTTGATGGTGCACTCTGCTAGACTGTAACATGTCCATCATGTGATGTTACTCTCCCACTTGTATCTCTTCCTACTTCTTGCTCGCCTCCCTTTGACTTTACCCTCAAGTAAGGTCTTCAATAAGGTGTCATGTCTTTTAATGTGTCCAAAATATTTTATTTGCCTGATCTTTATTTCTCTTAGTAGTTCTTTCTTCATATTAAGTGTTTTAGCGCCTCTTTGTTTTCTTCTCTTTCCATGATGTTCTCCCTATTCCTCTATATACCCACATCTCAAAGGCATCCATGATGTCTTCTAATTGTCTATTTAGTGTCCATGTTTCTGAGCCATACATTAATATAGAATAGATATAGCATTAACTTTGTAATTTGTTTAGATGTTAATATTTTCCTCATGTCATTCAAGGTACTTTTAGCTATTCCTATTCTCCTTTTAACTTCGGTTTCACATCTGCCATAATTTGTGACTATGTGTCCAAGATATTGATAATGCTTTACTTGTTGTAGTTTCTCTCCATGTATGTTTATGTTTAGCTCTTGTTCTTCTGTGTCTTTGCTGATTATCACCGACTTTACAGCATTCCAAGTTTCAAACAACGTACGGACCAAACAATATCCGGGTCACGATTTCTCCCTTACACAAGCGCTGCTCCATTCGATCCAGTTGTAAATGGGTCGTCGTTGCTGTTGTTAAGAGTATGGTTGGACATGGATACTATGCTGATTCATTTACCTATGATAATGTACATTCACTCAAAACCGACTGAAGAACTATCAAAAGACCTGATGTGCCATATATCATCACAATCAACAACCTGATAATGTTGTGGGAGCAGCGGTAGTGTATGTTAAACCATTCTTCTAGTACACTCGTTATTGGTGGTTTGAAATAATTACTCCCGTGGTTCGTCCATTCACCAGGAATTATGGGATCTCCCTGGTATGGTGGCTATGTCGTTAGCTTCGTGCTAAGAAAGGTTGCGGATTTGTAGAGTCTAGCGAAGTCTTGCTTTATAAAGTGAATTTTTTCGGACATCACCGGTGATTATAGTTTGAAGTTATAAAGTTGCGTGCTATGGGTGGTACTCTAGGCAGGCGGCGTACCGTTTCTTGGAGAGGGACGGAGTATATATGAGAATACCATGATGTCAATCCATAGGTGCTGCTGTAGTTAGAAAAGAAGCTGAAGATAAATGGAAGGTACGTCCCCTACCCTTAGGAAAACTAAACATAACATTTAGTATTCGGAAGACAATTAAAAGCGGGTCACCCGACCCTCCCCTTCCCCCTCCCCATATTCCTTCTCCCATTAATAGTTTTCCTTTAAAAAATTCACTAAAATTCTCTATAAAACGTGGAAATTATTCCAGGAAAATAAGAAATTACCTTTATTAAACGTGTAACCCATTTCCTTACCGAAGACGTCTCTACAACAAGGTAGTAGTAATACTGTCAAATGTTACATTAGAAATTTAACTGCTGCTAGCAGTATGACCTGCAATATTTACTCATCGCTGAAACACCGATGTAGATATAGTGATATTACAATTATTGCACGTTTCACTAGCTGTGCCCAACTTCAAAATTCAATTCGATTTGTCATTAAAATGCAGTCATTGGTGACAATTTTCGACTATTGGCGATATATATTAAAAGTGTAATTGTCAACACACGTCTTACACACATTTTTCAGATGTTTACAGAGAAATACACACACACGCATAGCAGTAGTAGCGAGCACTTTCCCGAAATTAACAAACGTATGGATATCCAAAGATCTAGGAAGAGACACCAAGTACCAAGTTAAGACTATTCAACTCCTGTATTGTTCCAGTGTTGATCTATGGAGGTGAAAGTTGGAAATCAACCCAAGCAATAGATGAAAAATTAAACAGTTTTGAAAACAAATGTCTCCGAAAACTGTCGAACATAAAATGGAGCGACTTTGATTCAAACAGTGATCTAAGCGATAAAACACACCAAGAGTACTTATCAAATGTCATAATAAAACGTAGATAGAACTACGTGGGACATGTCCTAGGGCTAGACGAAAATAGAGTGAACCAGCAAACACTCATGTGGACATCGGATGTGAAAATAAAACGAGGAAGACCTAAACCACTATAAAAACACCACACTTAAAGAAGAAGAAACAATGGGCAGTAAGTCAATACAATAACCAAAATTGCAGGCAGAGGACCGCAACGCAATAAAAATCAAAACTTCTGCCCTATGTGCCGCCTGTGGCACGAAAGAAACAAACTAAATAACTAAGTCAATTATTATAAGACCTCATTTACAAATGATTGGTTTATCATATACTTCGCATGATTTAAGCGTAAAATTGATTATTTTTTACTCTTCAACACAAGACAGATAGTGTTTTAGATTGTATCCGGTGTCACAATCACATTGTCCATAAGCAGTGTTACTACAGCAAGTGTGTGATATAGTAGGAAAAATGAGTCTACGAGTAAAGTCTATGCCATTAGTGCAGATCATACATAAAATGGAAAATATTTTTGCAATAAAGCTACTCGAGAAAACTATATCATTCTATTTCAAACCCAGAAAACGTAACTGGGGATAAGCAAAGGATCATTGTATCATTGAATAGCAAAATCTGAAAATTCTAATTCAAGTCGTTTTGCACACGAAAATTAGGCAAAGAGTGGGGAATGATTTTGACAGAGAGATAATACGAACAGAACTCTACAATATGTTTCACAATACTATGACATGGCAATCAATAAAAGGTAGTACTGCTAGTAGAACAGAATTAAAATAATGAAAATAATACTCACATGGGAGACAGGTAATGGAGTTCTACTGGATAAAAACTGACACACTATCAATTTCACTCGGACACGCTTGTTGTGGTTCAATTCTACTTGTGGTATTTTTACCTTTGTACGAGGCGTGTTCAAATGAAAACGGGACTTGTGGATTTATTTAAAAAGTATCATACGCAATTTAATATTTTCAACGGAATTGAACAAAGCAACCACTTGTGAATAAGAATGCACCTGGGTTCATCAGAAAAAATCTCCGTATGCATTTAGGCAAGCATCCCACTGTTTAGGTAGACGTCGAATGCCGTCCGAGAAAAAGTTGCGTGGCTGTTCTCTGAACCATGTGGTCACCGCTGTCTTCACGTCTGCGTCGCTGTTGAATCGCTGTCCCTTTAGTGCTTTCTTCAACGGTCCGAACAAATGGAAATCACACGGGGATAAATCGGGACTATAGGCTGGGTGATGAAGAACTTCCCAATTCTTCTTTGCCAATGTTTCCTGCACAATTTTTGCGACGTGCGGACGAGCGTTGTAACGCATAAGGTGGTTCAAACTCCACCCCATCCGTTCTTCCTTATGGTGGTCAGTCAACATCCGTGGGACCCACTGTGAACACACCTTCCGATAGTTCAATTTCTTCCGAACAACCATGTGGGCTGTCCCAATTGACATATGGAATTCTTCTGCAAGCGAACGAATGCTCCGACGACGGTCAGTCAGTACTGCTTTATCAAGCACGGCTATGGCTTCTTCTGTTGCAACAATATGCGCCTGACCTGGCCGTGCAAGATCTGCCGTTAACTCACGTCCGTCTTTAAACATACGCACCCACTCCATCACTCTGGTCCTCGACAAACATTTGTCACCATATGCTGCCTTCATTCTCCGATGAATGTCTACTGCTTGACATCCTTCAAATGAAAGAAACTGGATCACAGCACGCTGATTCACTTTGGACGGGTTCGGAATCACACCCGCCATATTGTTAACAGTCTTCTGCAGCACATATGCATGCTGGGAAGATGAACACGTGACCGTATGTAAATTATTGGATACTCATTACTAGTGCAAAATGTCATCAATATCAGTGCGCTCTATCACGCGTGGTGTAACAAGTCCCGTTTTCATTTGAACACGCCTCGTATGTTATGTGCGTATCTTGACAAAGGCCTTTTGGCCCGAAACGTCGATTATGCCCTGTGTATTGTCATTTGTATGATTATATTCTGTGTTTTATTGTGTACTCTATATTAACTCATGTAGGCATCCGACAGTGATAGTGTGTCAGTTATTATCCAGTAGAACTCCATTACCTGTCTCCCACGTGAGTATTATGACATGGCAGTGACATTAAGAAAATTGAAAAGTTGGTTATGAAAGGATAATGGCATTGATATTTCCAAATCTACTTTTAGAAAATATGTCGGTGCTAGAAACCTTATTTGTGATAAGTTATATAGTTTTCAAAGAAATGAGAAGATACTGTTTATAGAGTATTTAGATGAAACTTGGATCAATGTGCACCACAGTAGTGAACGAGAATAGCAATCATCTGATGGAACAACTAAGAGACTTGTATCGAGCAGGAAAAGTCAGCTCCAAATAATTATATATGCAGGAAGCAACCATCATGGTCTTCTAAAAAATACTAAACTCAAAATTGTTTCAAAATCCACAGATAATAGGGATTATCATACAGAGATGAATGGCGAGATATTTCAAGATTGGATTGTGAATCATGAACTTCCTTCATTGTATATACAGTCGTGTATGATAATGGGAAATGGGAAATACGTAATGGCTTGATATCACAAAGATGTAGAACCAGAAGATAAATTTTCTAATTTATCAACTACTAAATATGTAATAAAGGTTTGGGTGCAAAAAAACAACACAAAATTCCATTCAACGAAATGTCACTGAAGTCTGAATTACTTGGAATTGTAAAAAAAAAGACACAGCATACAAAGATATTGCATATAGACAAGCAATCAGGAACATGGTCACAGATGTTTAAGACTACCACTTTACCATTCTCACTTAAGCCCAACATAATTAGTCTGGGGTAAAATTAAGTAACAGGTAGCAACAGAAAATACAACGTTTAAATTAAAAGAAGTTGAAATACTTACAGATGTACCCAGGGATTAGTTGAAGAAATGTGAGAACCATACGTTACAAGAAGAAAATAACTATTGGAAGAATGAAGGTTTTGTCCTTCAATCAGCTAAGATTTGTTATCAATTTCTAAGAGACATCTCAGTATGAGTAAGATGAAGTTTAATTTCTTTAAAGATGACCTTACCGTTATTGACAAACACATTAGAGCAGTGTTTCCCAACGTGGGGCCCACGCCCCACAGGGGGGGGCAATTCGACAGTTGTAATTATGCGTCATTTAGGGAATAATTCAATGTTTTTAAATATATAAAAATAAGTATATATTAAATAAGGGGACGTCAGAATTTTAGAAAAGACTTAGGTGGGGCATGATTTTAAAAAAAAGATCGAGAAACAATGCATTGGAGGATACTATTACGATTTTTATGAGCCGCAAAGTGGTGATACCTATAGAAAGAATTAGATCAATGATGTGCCAAACATATACTTCAAGAGTGTTCTGAGCATGAAACGCTGAGGCATACATATTGGCCAGAGGAAACAACACTGGAATCAAAGCTCTATGGGACACTGTATGAACTACAAAAGACAGTGAGTTTTATTAAGGAGACAGAATTACAGATATAGACATGTTTCAAGTGAACGAAAGAAGAAGAACAATGAAGGCCTAGTAGGCCAAGTATGGTAGCTAACTAAATGAGAATGACAAACAATATCACAAGTATCTCGTATACCGATCATTTAAGAAATCATCTTCAAGTTATTCATATGTAAACATGGTGGATACATTATTGTAATAGTTTACACGCCTATGCCTAATCAACTCACAGAATCTGTCTGAAGTGGTAAAATTTCTTTTCCCCCATAAACAATAATTAGTAAGCCGACAAACATCAAAGGATTTAATTAGTTTATAAAAACTGGACATGATGCACACATACAGATATACAGTAAATATTTATTGGGTCTAACCAAATATAACAGCATATACAAAGATGACATTAATACGCTAGACGGTTAATTAGATAATTACATTTTAGGGCAAAGTTAGTGAAACGTGTTATAGACATGTTATATATATATACATACGCGTGCCGTAGCGCGAAACAGTGGACTATGTAGAAAACAACAACCAGACACTTCTTTCGTCTGGATAATAGTGATAAAAAAATATGTTCCATACTTTTACAAAGTGAAGTCTCTCCTCGATTCATCTCTGCTCTTGTGTTTGTCCGATATGCAGATATACATAAATAAAACATTTCAGTGTATACTATCTCTTTATTCCCCATGGTTAATGTGTTTATGAAACACCATGCGCCGCTTAACTTTATGCAACTGTCTCTGTGACAAAACAGAATGGAGGGAGATATGGGGTAAGAACTGTAAGACAAACATAGATATAAGCTGCCTGCCATGAAAACCTGCTGTGCTTGATGATTGGTTTCCTAGTTATTAACGAACACCCCATAACATCAGGAAGACTATAAAAACAATTAAACAGCTACATCATATTACGTATAAGGCGTCTATAAAGTCGATGTGCACTGAATTTGAAAAAGTATATATGCTCAATATGACGTCATTTGAAGTTGTGTATTTTCAAGGTTCAGTCTACAGCGCAACTCAATAGATCAGGTAGATGCAGCGTTAATTTGTACAAGTTTAGCTGACCAAGAATGGTGTAAATCGTTAAAACAAAGAGTATGTGTGGTAAAACAAGTTTTTAATAATGGAGGTAAAAAATAAATGAAGATATAACATTCGTGCACACTGTCCTGATGCACAAGTTCCAACATTTTCTGTAGAAATAACTTCATTGTGCAACTGCGCTACGGGCCCATTTAGGTAATACGAGTCTGATGTGAGCAGTAGTAGTTATTTTTAAAATAAATGATGATGCATCAACGACAGCACACAGGTCCATACGAAAAAAATGATGCTGCATCAACGACAGCACACAGGTCCATACGAAATAAATGAAGTTGCATCAACGACATCACACAGGTCCATACGAAATAAATGATGCTGCATCAACGACAGCGCACAAGTCCACACGAAATACCCACAATTCATGTGATTTAGTGTCACTAGCAATGTAAATGAGTGCACCTCGACTTTATAGACAACGTGTATGTATTAAATATATAGACATTTATACAATGGAGTTCTATAAGATATATAGACATTTATACAATGGAGTTCTATAAGATATATAGACATTTATACAATGGAGTTCTATAAAAAGTTATGAGAGTTATACGTTAATGAGTACGAATTTTGAGGACAAAATGGTATATTAATCTTACAATTATTTACATTGTTTACACGCTCAAAAACCGAGAAAAAATACATCACTACAATCAATGATGGGGGAATCCACAGATTAGGACATGTCAGTGAAGACGGGGGGAAATGAAGAAGCTATGTCATGAAAGATCTGGAAGAGATGACGCTTACCTGGAGAGACGAGGAGAACATATCCAGTGACAGAAATAAGTAGTAAATCATTGCTCATGGTTTATGTGTCTGAGAATATTTAATTTTAAATCACACATGTTTATGCAGTGAGATGCCACAAATGATGTCTCCGTGTATTTATTTCTGAAGAACTTTATCCAGACATTAATCAGTATATACTATATAGCCTAAACGGGCATCAAGGTTGTACACTTGTAACATGAACCATCCTCAATGTAAGACCTGCTGACTCATTGGTAAATAGCATTCTAAAGTGACTCATTTAACTTTCCACGCGATTTTAATTGATCACTTTGTGTATACTATATATAGACAGTCAATGAAAATCACTGGAATATTCAAATTAGTCAAATTAGAAAGGTGTTTTCCAATGAACCCACATGTCTTAAATTGGCGATTTATCACGCTGGTACATACATACATACATACATACATACACTATTAGAATCCAAGCTTCGAAACTGAACAGCTTCAAGCACATTTTCCGCTCAAAAACACCTTATAAAGTACAGTCATCGTTTCGTAGGTAAAGACAGCAAGGAAGGGAATTGGCCACCCCACCTAATAGTTGCTGCGGCTTAGTACATGAAGAGTTATCTTCATCCCCGACGGCAGGCTGCTATCATGGGACCTACCTTTACCATCGTTTCGAGAAATCTGAAGCCCTGCTACGACTATGGCACAGAGAACAAATATGTTGTGTCACCTTAGAAATATATCCTAATGTAGAATAAACAGCATGACCGAGGAACGATTTGGTCAATTTGCATTGACATCTCAAGCACTGCCCTTACTTAAGTCTAACAATTATTATATCTGAAAGTACTGGACAAATCAATCAGTGATCATGTAATTGCAAACCGTCATATATTTGCGTAGTATTGCCTGCGAAATATTAGCCACGTAGGTAGCTAAACATCCAATTGGAGCAGATCCTGTATCATTATTAATATTACGGTTAGTATGTGTTAGGCTATAATATAATATAGTCGATAATATAAAACCTTGTGGGTAATGCGAAAACAGCCTTCTAAAAAAAACCAGACTTTCCCCGTGTTTTTATTTTCACCATGATTACACTTTGTGTCGACAGCCACTGAAAATAATGAGAAATGTCAATGGAGTTATTTTAGAAGGACGTTTTTCCATTAGCCAATATGTCTTATTGTGTTGAAGTTCACTTGTTAGGCATTACGAGAACTAAGTGTATACACGTGCACACTCCAATAAACACAACATTAATAAATGAGCTTACACCATACACGCACAAATGAAGTCAGGTCAAATCCGACAAGATGCAAATACACGGAGATAAGCTTCATTGATTATTTACGTGCTATCAACAATGACATATCTTCATAAATAGAAAATGTAGTTAATCTAACAACTGTATACAGGTGACTAGCTTATGTGAGATATATACAGGAAATTCGAATAGACATGAATCCAAACGATGTATATGGGTACGACTGATCGCGTGCAGGATTTGACGGCAAACATTTTTCGATCAACATCTGTTTAAAACGGCTGAGATGTTTAAGCATAATAATGAAGTCAATGCGACAAAATATGGGTTTGCAATAGACAGAGATAGGGCTAGATCTCAGTTTAGGTAAGCTCCAGTAAATAGGACCGTAAATGAGTACTTGGTTCGTTGAGTCAAGAAACGAAAGTTAGCATAGGAAGAACTGACCACAGCATATTTTGATGTATTGAAGTCACGCAGTTGCATGGACTGTGGAGTCAAACATTCCAACACACAAAACACCAAATTGTTAGTGGCTTTCTTGTGGTTGATGATTTCTGTATAAAAAATAGTGCAACATGTTTTCTATGCATACATAGAGGTGCAAGACCTGATCACCTCTGAGCAGGAGATTCCTTCTGAAACCTGTGCATATTGCTGATAATTGTTGTCTTTTAGCTGTGAAAGAAGCCTCGGAAAAAACCTATCGCATAAAAGAATACAAGAACTTCATCGATAGCAAGTCCTGGGGATCCAAACAAACACAAACAGACACAAATGATTGGCCGTGTGTGGTCACGCCGATAGCGATACGGACAGCAGCGAAAATATCAAGCACGTATGGTTAGCTTTAGCACGGTGACCTTAATGTAAGTACAAGAGCCGATTCTCTCGTACAGCTGGCCTGCTACTAGCGATATGGTCATATACATGCACTGTTCAGTGCAAGTGGTAAAAATACTCAACGTATATAGTTACCAACGCCAACGTCGGATGTGGTGTGTCATTAGCGCAAACAAAACTGCGAGACGACTCATTTCCGTTCTCTGGTCTACGTCATGCTGTAAATCTAGTACCAACATCCAGCTACAAGAGAGATTCAATGGGAGTTTAAGATGCTGTAAATCTAGTACCAACACCCTGCTGCAAGAGAGATTCAATGGGAGTTTAAGATGCTGTAAATCTAGTACCAACATCCTCTACAGGAGAGATTCAATGGGAGTTTAATATGCTGTAAATCTAGTACCAACACCCTGCTGCAAGAGAGATCCGATGTGAGTTTAATATGCTGTAAATCTAGTACCAGCATCCAGCTACAAGAGAGATTCAATGGGAGTTTAATATGCTGTAAATCTAGTACCAACACCCTGCTGCAAGAGAGATTCAATGGGAGTTTAATATGCTGTAAATCTAGTACCAACACCCTGCTGCAAGAGAGATTCAATGGGAGTTTAATATGCTGTAAATCTAGTACCAACATCCATCTACAAGAGAGATCCGATGGGAGTTTAAGATGCTGTAAATCTAGTACCAACATCCAGCTACAAGAGAGATTCAATGGGAGTTTAAGAACGAACGCACATTTTTTTTAAAAATTATAATAATGCGAATGCCCAGTGCTCTAATAAAATTACCAAAACGTCATAAAAGAACCGACAAAAGGATGCGGCACCACAGATTACATAAGTGATATTAATTAAGATAGGTAATATAAAGTGTTACTAATAATAAAATGTACGGGATGTCAACTATTGTTACATTCATTTTTTCATAGAAACACTTTCTACGCCTGCGAGTATCTTTGTTCGTAGCATTTGTTAAATGTGCAAGTATGCCACAGATGACTATGACACATAGACATCACGGCTATAAAGCCAGAGGCAGACCATGTAAAATATGGAGCAAAGAAATCAAAGAGGCCACGGGAACAAGCTTACAAACAGAACACAAAAAGGTCATCTCCAGAGAACTCTTCTAACTCAAAGCAAACAAGGGCCACAGCGTATAGATGGATGGATGGATGGGATTGAATTTATAATTAGGATTAGATTTAGGATTGGATTGGATTAGGCAGACAGAGACAGATATAGGTAGGTAGATAAGTAGACTTGTTAAATAGTAATGAAAGGTTGAAAATACCAGAGGGGTGACTTCATTGTACTCGGGTTACCCCATATGTACTCCGTTCTTCTCAACGAAGCGGCACACTTTGTAGCTCACAAGCTTCATAACTCCGAAAGCTCATAACTCGGAATCTTCAATGAATAATCCCCAGGGATTTCCGAAAACATACACTTTGTAAATACAGCATCGCGAGGGGGATTTTAACCAGCGACCTCGTGAGCACATAGCAAACGGCTTAATCACGGAGATTGTTAAATGTCTCATTTTAAATTCCTATAGTAATCGTAGAGTTCGGAGATGAACCCAGTCGAAACGAGCAAATATCAACCCCTCAGTAAACCAATATCACAACGTGGTCTCAAACAGCTAACATTGCATAGCAATATCTGAGTGATAAAATATGTGGTCACGTTGATAGCTATACTGTGACTTTTTTAAGTAAAAGACATCGGTACAGGAAATAAACAGGATTTCATTCGTTACGTTTTTTTAATATTGTTGTGCTTTTCGTTGGTCAATATTTATATACTTTGAGTCGCATTCCAAAAATAGCCATGGCAGACCAACGAAATGTATCAAAATAATCAAACTCGGCCTCTCAGGTCATCTGTCTGTACACGTCTGTTATACTGGGGCCCGATTATGGCTATATAGACATCAGAAAAATGTCAAGCATGCTTGGCTGTCGAAGCTTTGAGATGGTGACTAGTATGTAAGACTACGCAAGATTTCGTAAAGAAGAAATATATAGATTATATGATAGCTATTCTCAACGTTGGGCTTATACCCGACACTTTGGTAGTCACAGAATGTTTTCATGAAGGGTCACGAAAGACAAATTCTAAATTTGGTGGTCACCGGAACATCTAGAGGTGGTAGCCACAGAAAGGAAGCTATTTGAAATTATTTGGATAATATTTTTATACTAATAAGCCTTGAAGAAAATACACATCTTTTTCAGGTCGGGGGAGGGGACACGGGAAAATATTTGTCCCGAAAAAAGGTCATCGTCGGAAAAACTCTTAATAACTACTATTACATGAAACTACAGTTGCATTTAATGTGCAAGTATAGTCGCGCTCTGTAACCCACACTTCTTGGTACATGTAAACTACTCTTCTTGTATGTACTGAGTGTTCCTCCACTCGCCCTCTATATATCAGAAATTGTTAAATGTTAAACATAAGAACAATGAAGAATGCACGTTCATACTTTCTGCCTGGAGTTTTGATTCGATGTAAAATACGCTATTCTCTTTTATGTGATGTGAGATTTGTTGTCCTCATTGCCATTATGTAAACTTCTCGATTCTACGAAAACTGACGAGTATCTTTTCACTATGCTAATTTCCATAATTGTTCAGCAGCAGCACAGCAGTAGTAGCAGCAATAGTAGTAGCAGCAGCAGTAACGGTAGTAGTAACAGTAGTAGTAGTAGCTGTAGCAGTAGCAGTAGTGGTAGTAGTGTTAGTAGCAGAAGTAGTAGTGGCAGCAGTAGTAGTAGTAGTAGCAGCAGTAGTAGTAGTAGTAGTAGCTGTAGCAGTAGGGGTAGTAGTGTTAGTAGCAGCATTAGTAGTAGCAGTAGTAGTAGTAGTAGTGATTTGCAGCAGTGGTAATAGTATGATTTACACCATAGGTTCTTAAAGTGATCTACATGGACCCCCATGGGTTGATTTCAACTAGCAGGGGGTCCATGTCAGCGAGAATACAAATTGGGATGTACACGAGATGTACACTTTTTAATAAAGATATGAATAAACATTGTACGTTTTTGGGGGGTTTTCACAACACTACAAAAAAAACTCCGATCACAGCGAGCAGCACTGTGTCAGCTGTAAAAAAAAACACATTTGAAAGTAATATGTTTAGGAAAATTCAATATTAGGCAAGGAAGTGGTATATGGAAAACAAAGAAATCTGATAGGAGTCTACGGGGCAAAACAAGTTTGGAATTAACTGATTTACACCGATGAAATTGAGACGTAAATAAGCATGCTTTTTAAGAATTTACATAAACTGGCATGATAATGAATGTTCATATTCGGAACAATATATAGTGTATTTATTTAATCAGTCGTATTTAAACCATTCCATCGCATGGACCAAACCATCCCAACGTATAGTTAAAAGTAACACACATTACCTTTCGAACTTTCGTTACTGCATGTTTTCCTGTGAATCAGGAAGCTTCAGAAAAGCTATATATGGGCTGTGGAAATTAACGCCGCTTTGCCATAGCAGACGCCGCGAAATGTACAGGAAGGATATTAATTGTACCTCCGAGAGAATTCTGTCCCAACCGTAGATTGAACCCGGGACCTCAAGGGTCTGAGAACAATATTCTAACCATACGGCCATGTGGTCCACTAACAAACATCGATACCACGTTATAACATTGATACTACTAACATGGTTGCACACTTTCATGTATATTGGATGTCTGCATACAAAATGTAGAGCGTATTTTGTTTCCCTCCCCCCCCACCCCCCCCCCACACACACTCCTTTGAGTGAGAAGCTTCATCATAAAGCATTGCATACAGCTGGGAGATGGAGGCGTCTGTGTATGAAAGACATCTCTGGATGCACCCACACTATGCATAGGAAATAGAGTTTCCTCGCCATGATTCTCGAGGATTCAAATTTGTAAACAAATAAATGGGTCACAGAAACAGACAGTAATAATTCTGATATCCTCTGAAGAAGTATGGGTGTGTTTGAAATTATATTACGTAAATTCATATGCCGTTACCCTAATCATCAGCTCTGACGTCGCTATTTCTGGTCACACTCTACTTTCGAGGTTTCATATACTGAAACCAAGCACTCTGGTGAGAATGGGTTAATTATACAAAAGGTATATGGGGACATTTCAGCTTTTAATTACACTATAATTATGCAATATGTTTTTGCAGCACAGAACACATTCTAAGAGATAAAAGCAGTCCACCAAGACCAGATTTATTCCTATTGTTTCCATACAAGAAGCTGCCGCCCAGGGACATACTTGACTTGCACAGTCCAAAAGATGCGGTGGGTAATAAATCGTCACGGCTGAGAGCCGATACTTGTCTGCTGGCGACAGGTCGTAAGACTGTCATAGGTTACGGAAGCCCACTCGAATTAAAGGGATGCCGAAAATGGATGTGTTATGCCTATATGGTACAACTTAATCGATAGCACAACATTATTCACGCTCCTTTGCACAAATCACACGTAAACGTATGCTGGTTATTACATCGAACGCTACATAAATAACACAATACTATTATCTTTACATATGCATTGAAGACATTAAAAATGATATCTTTCCTCTTTCTATTTTCATTATGCTTGGACATTTGAATTCTTCCTGATTATATGTTTGTATATGCAGAATTGGATGACATTTAACTTTCTTTTGAAATGGCATTCAATAAATACTGGTTGCCGGTACGCTTATTATCTAACTCCATTACTTCATATTAATCTTCGTCTGCGCCCGTTCTCACATTTCTGCTGGATAGTACATTGCAGTTCTGAGAGAATCTTGTTGGTGTAGTAGTTAACCCATTGGTCTTGTGCTCAAGAGATAATCAATAGAAGGTAGTACTGCTAGTAGAACATAATTGAAAATAATACTCACGTGGAGGACAGGTAATGGAGTTCTACTTGATGACGACTAACACACTATCATTGACGGATGTCTACATGAATTAATATGGTATGCACAACAAAACAAAACCCAGAATATAATCATACAAATGACAATACACAGGACATAATCAACGTTTCGGGCAAATAGGCATTTTTCAAGATACGCACGTAACATACAAACATAAAAATACCACAAGTAAAAATGAATGCACTACAACAAGCGTCCAAGACTAAAGAGATAGTAGGTTTGAATCCCGTCCAAGACGTCTTATTTATAAAGTTGATTTTTTTCGGAGACTCCGGCAAGTATCTATTAAAACTACGGAGTTACGTGCTACGAGTTGTACTCTAGTCAGACAGTGTGTATCTTCATTGAGAGGAAAGATATATTGACTATCCTCCTCGCACATCAGACACGTCCATAGGTGCTCAAATCTCCGTTTCCGTTTCTATCTCAGAGTAAGATGGTTCCGGTTCTATGTTGAAAGTATGTAAATATATTATTATTTCATCCGTGTATTGACAGGTCCGAAATGGGAGTGCACAATAGCAATGCTGCCGTCTAACATGCAGAATAAAGTAACAGATTAGAAAGTTACATGTGGTGTTCCTACCCAACCTCCAAAATGATGTCCACTGTGATGAAGCCTGATAAAAACTCATATCTGGACTTCTGGAGAAAAAAAATCATCATACCTCGAAATTGCAGAAAATTCATGATTTTTCTCTTCGGATTAGAAAATATCAGATGACAAGACTAGATTCCGGATACAACAATCATTGACAGATCTGGTATCCACAGCATAGATACTATTCTGATGCAGATACAGAGTCGTTAGGCCTGTCATCTGGTACGTATGTCAGATCATCGCCCGCCAGAGATGAGCGAGTAGCAGACGGGCATAAAATCTCAAGGTGGACAAAGGAAGCGCTACATGGACTCGTTAAAGATCTCACCGAAAGCCTTTGAAATAGACCAAGATACATGGGAAGAACTTGCACAAAATATAATTAAATGACGCTGTACAGACCAAAAAGGGCGCAGTATCTTGTGGAAAGAGAAGTGCAGCAGCTAATTCCTGCACACGCGCTTCACGGATTACTCAAAAGTATTCTACCGCGTCCAACACCAGAAACTATGGTAGATAATGAAAAACATGGGTTTCCCAAGACATCTGATTCATCTAATAGAAGAACTTTACCACGATCAAAAGACTGCAGTGAAGTTAGAAGGTGATCTCTCAGAGTGGTTTGAGGTACAGAGTGGAGTAAGGCAGGGATGCACACTTTCCCCCTACTTGTTCAACATCTACACAGAAAATATAAAGAGGCATGTTAGAGAAGACATATACAAGCTGACTACCACGCTTTAAATATCGGTGGTTTTGAAATCTCTGAACTACGTTACGCAGACGGCACTGTGCTTCTTTCAAGTGATATAATGGGATTGGAACAACTAATCAAGAACACAATGAAATACAGCGGATCACAAAACATACATTTAAACACGCAAAAAACTAAAATAATTTAAACAGATATGAAAACACAACAACCAAAAAATCAGAATAGATAATACCGAGATAGAATGTGTGGATAAATTCTAATACTTAGGAGCAAATATAAACGGTGCAGGAGGTTGCATGTCCATGGAAGAGATAAGGAAGATATTGGCAATTGCATATTGTAAAATAACAAGTTTGTAAAACATATGGAAAAACAACAGAATATAAACGAAACTGCTAATGCTAAGAACTTTTACTTTTTTTCATGTTGCAACATACAGATGTGAAACATGGACGCTAAGTTAAAAAGCCGCAAAGAAGATCCACGCCTTTGAAATGAAATGCTACAGAAAGATACTTAAGATATTATCTGTGCCAATTAGTCCATCATTCTTCTATCAAATCTGTTGATCCATCTGCAGTGATGGCACGCACATCTAGCATTTCATGCTACCTAGGAGCCTGCCGCAAATTGACAAATGTACAATATTCACTGACATGCATGTCTCTGCTATCCAAGGGATCGATTTGAAAGGAGAAAAAGGTAAGAAATTGAAGAGAGATGCAGTGACAATGACTTTTTCACAGGTGACAGGTTGTCAGCCCATCTTTGAACTTTCTTTAGCCGCCATCTACGACATGCCCCTACAAGAAGACAGTGGTCCCATTCTTTGCACTCCGAACTAGAAGCTCAGGCCCCGGTTGCCAGACGGGAAATATTCGATTATTCGATATAATATACTGTTGTCGTAACGTGGAAACTTCCGTAGAGTATCCCTGTATCTAGAATTCCGTGGCTGAAATATGTCCAGACAAAAAGGGTTTTTCTTTTTTAAAATATACTAAAATAAGTTTTTATTAAAAAAACAATAAAATAAATGTTTGTACAAATACACTAAATACATGTTTGTAAAAAATACATTAAAATTCGTGTTTATATAAATACACTTAATTAAATCTTTTCATCATCATCAATTGCCATCTCCGCAACAAAGGCTGACTGCAGCAGGCCTTCAACATTTCCTGAATCTTGTTTTGTGGTGCACTCTGCTAGACTGCAACCTGTCCATCTTGTGATGTAACTCTCCCACTTGTGCTTGCCTTATTCGACTTTACCCATTAAGGTATTCAACAAGATGTCATGTCTTTTAATGTGTCAATTTCTTTTCCTTGATTTTCATGTCCTTTAATATAATAATTCTTCCTTTATATTAATTATTAATATGTTGTTAGAACCTCTTTGTCTATTTTCTTCTCTTTCCATGACGTTTTCCCTATTCTTCTATATATCCACAGCTCAAAGACATCAATTCTGTCTTCCAATTGTTTATTCATTGTCCACGTTTCTGAGCTACACATGAATATGGAATAGACGTAGCTTTTAAATTTCGCATTTTTAGCTTTGTAATTTGTTTAGATGTTCTTCTTTCACTTGAAACATGTCTTTATCTGTAATTCTGTCTCCTTAATAAAACTCACTGTCTTTTGTAGTTCATACAGTGTCCCATAGAGTTTTGATTCCAGTGTTGTTTCCTCTGGCCAATATGTCTGCCTCAGCGTTTCATGCTCAGAACACTCTTGAAGTATATGTTTGGCACTCTGTGCTGCCTGTCCACATGTACACATGGCTGTGTTGCCAATCTTGAACTTTGTATACATGTGACTGCGGAGTCGGTTGTGTCCTGTTCTGAGACGTAGAATTATAACTTGTTCTGGTCTGTTCATAATATGATATCATCTTGTGTTGTTGTTTGTTAATATTTTCCTCAAGTCATTGAAAGTGCGTTTATTCATTCTTATTCTCCTTTTAACTTCTGTTTCACGTATGCCAACATTTTTTATTATGGTTCCAATATATTGATAATGTTATACTTGTTGTAGTTTCCCTCCATGCAATTTTAAGTTTAGCACATGTTTTTCTTTGGCCTTGCTGATTATCATAGTTTGTGATTTTTTGGATATTTATATCCATTCCATATTCATTACTTGATTTATTTACTTGATCTATTAGTCTTTGTAGTTCATGATAACTTTTTGCAAAAAGGACAGTGGTATCTGCATATCTCAGGTTGTTTATTATTTTTCCACTGATATTGAGTCATGGCATTCTGTCTTTTATGTTTAACGATATTCTCTGTATAGATATTAAATAGGCTGGGTGATAAAATACATATTTGTCTTACCCCTCTTCTTTTTTTCTGCGTTCGTTCTCAAACTCCTGCAGATTAGCAGGATGTAGTCCGGAGAACGGAATGCGTTGTGTCATGGTTTACAGCACCCCTCTTCTTATTTCTATGTATGGTGAGTAGCTGTTTTCACACTTTATTGATGCAGTCAGTTCCCAATATATATTTCTAAGCAGTATAATGTCTTTTCCATCTATGCCTATTCCTTGAAGACATTCGATTAGTTTTTCATGTTGTACTATGTCAAAGGCTTTGATGTAGTATATGAAGCAAATATAGATACTTTTTTGGACTTCTATATATTTATCTATCACTAGTCAGATACAAAATATAGTTTCTTCTCTAGTTCCTTTGTTTTTCCTAAAACCGAATTGCTCTTCACCGACTCTTCACGAGTGTCTTATCTCGTTTTTAATTCTTTCATGTATTATCTTGAGTAATATTTTGGTTATATAACTCATCACTTATTGTTCTATATGTACAGTTCACATCCCTGGGCTTCTTGGGTAGTGGTATGAATATTGATGATATAAGGTACAATATGTGGCCTGTTTCACATATGTTATTTCAAAGTTCTGTGATTATCCACACCAAATTCATCGAGAGTTTTTATTATGTCTGCTGTTAATTTGTTTGAGCCTGTGGTCTTTCAACCTTTTATTGATTTCATTGAATTTTCTACTTCTGTTTCAGTATTGCTGGTCCATCATTGTTGTGTATTGTAGGTTTTTTGTTCCGTTGGTCATGAAACAGTTCTGTCACATAATCTGCCCACCTTGTAAGTACTTCTATACTATCAAATATAATTTTCCACTTTTATCTTTAATGCAGCCACTTCCATGTATAGCATTTTTTTCATATTTGTGATTGCTTAATTCCGTATGCATTTCTTTTGTCTTCTGCTGTACTGACATTTCCTCTATTTCTCTGCAATTGTTTCTAGCCCTTATTTTTTCGCTGTTCTGCACATGTTACGTAGCTCATTCTCTATACGTGAATATTTTGGGGTATTGTTTAGCTTTCTTTCTGTCTGTCATTTTCTCTAATATTTCATCTGTCATCCATATTTGTTTGTTCCTGGCTTTTCTTATTGGGAAATTGTCATTTAATGTTTTAATACGTTTCCTTAGGTTGTCCAATTTATTGTACAGTTTCTTTTCTGCATTTTTCCTTCTGTATGGTTCCATGCATTCTACAATTAGATGTTCATATACATTCCTTACAATGTATTTTTGTTGTAAGTTTGGTTGTTTTAGTGTTGATGTGTCTATATGTGGATTTTTATTTCTTCTATGTTCTATCTTTTTATGTTTAACGTGTATTTTGCAAAGCACTGGATTATGATCTGAGTTGATATCTGCTCCTGGATATGTTTTAGTGTTCTTGACACTATTTCTAAATCTGTTGTTGATCATAATATAATATATGTTGTTCCTCTTTCTGTATCCAGGACTTTTCCATGTATATAATTTTCTGTTTTCATGTTCAAAGAATGCATTACATATGGTCATGTAGTTCACACCGAACTGTATGTCTTTCTCCTCTGTCATTCCTTGTCCCTAATCCAAATTTCCCTACACTGTTCTTGTGTGTTCCTTTCCCTTTTTTTTGCATTAATGTCTCCCATGACCACTAGAACGTCTGTTGATTTTACTGGCTTCAGTAATTATTGTAGATCTTCGTAGTAATTTTCGAATTCTTTCTCGGTATAGTCTGCAGTTGGTGCATATGTTTATACAATGGCTAGATCAAAGGGTTTTGCTTTGATCTTTAGCATCATCGTTCTGTCGTTATATTTCCAGTACCCGCTTATGTATTTTTCTATTTCTTTCTTGATCAGCATTCCTACACCCTACCCTCCCTCTCCCCAGTTCATTGTAATCTCTTCCTGAATGTATAAAACTAAAATTGTCCTATCTGGGCACACAGCCCAGAATTTTCCCATCTCGTCTCTGATATTCCTAAAATATCTACATTTAATGATTCTGTCTTTAATATTACGTTTTCTAGCTTCCCTGCCTGGTGTAGTCTTCAAATATTCCATGTTCCTATTCTAATATGTTGATTTCTAATCTTGAGATATTGCTGTTTCGTTGTTTGGCTTTGGGGCGTACGTGATACGGTCCCAGTCTTTTCCACGGTGGCCAGTTAATATACATTGCTATGTCCTGAGCGTGTCTCTTGTGATCCACACACTTTGTTGTTTCGCCGTTTGAACCGTTGATCCATTTCGATTCCTTCGCCTCGTGCGCCATCGCAAAATGTTTGTATAGGGATTGAATTCCCTGTTGTTGCCTTTAGGATGTCTCTTTGTGATGACATTCTACGCTGTTAAATTAGCCGTTAGCTGGAGAAGTCGAGAGGCCACTTTTTTTTGGTTGTCAATATCAAAAATAGGTAATTCGCAAGTCGAATACACTTTAATGATTTACATTCCTATAATCAACTAAGAAAAAACATCACAGATCCTACTGGATGGAACTAAATTTGGCATCACACTGTCTCCAGTAATAACACCATCGAAACCGCATAATAAAGAAAAAACAAATGTAAACTTGGAAACACGTTCATCACATTACAATACCGGAAGGGGCATCATACAATACAACGTTTTTAAAATAAACTGAAATATGTATTAAAATATACTAAAATAGGTGTTTATAAAAATACACTAAAATAAGTGTTAGTAAACATGCGTTAAAATAATTGTGTAAAAATTCCCTAAAACAAGTATTTGTGAAAATGCACTAACATAAGTTTTTTTTGGTAAAAATACACTATTATACAGATCAAACATTCACCAGCTCTGCATTCATATTTCTGCAAACATGTCATTGAATACTGTTCTAAAATTACTATTCCAAATCACTGGACCGTGATTGTAGAGAACACTTTATGAAAAGAAAATATTCCTGCGACCTGGGCGTGAAATAACACTCGTGATACTGTACTGGATTTGAAACTGAGACTTTCATCCACTTCATCCACTCTCAAAAGCCAGCTAAGTTGTATTCAATGTAACAAGTAGCCCCCGTTAAGTTGTTACAGAGACATCTCCATACAGTTTGTCATGAAATAGCACTGCTCGTGTATATGTGTGTGTGTGTATATATATATATATATATATATATATATATGCCCTGGCCACAGACATTTGAGCATCCGGAGACCGTTTAGAAAGCAATGGCAAACTACTGAACGTATTTATATTGCCTAGAAAATCACTACAGCAAAAAAATTATGGGTTGATAGCTACGTCCTGAATAAGATACGCTACCAATTTTTTTTAAAATATATATATGCTCTACTTCCTAGGATCTACATACATCGTTCGGCACAATGATTCTTAAGACGTTGCCAGCACACTGTCCTAACAGTGAATATACTCTGAGAATCAAGTGAGTCGAGTTCTTTTACATATAAGGAAATGTCAGTGAGAGCTTGCAGTTTATGCAAACAGAACAATCTGTGATCACAGTAGTGCCCACTGTTAATGCAAACACAGCTTGGTAAAATGACAGTAACAGGTCATCTAAGCATAGAAGGTTAAACTGAATCCATCATTATTTATACAAAATCCAATGGACGTTTTCTTCGGTATCTACATTCTTCTTCTTCAGCGTTCATTCTCAAACTCCCACTGGATCTCTCTTGTATCAGGACCATGGTCCTATTAGATTTCCAGAAGGATGTAGTCCAGAGAATGGAAATGCGTTGACACAGTTTTATTAGCGACAATGGCCAGACACTTCCGTCTTCGGCGAAAATATCTACATTCAAATTTGACGCTTTGTGATCACAAAGTATACACATGTGTACTCCTATACTCCATTTAAAACTGATACATCCTTAACACAAAAAGACCCGTCTCCAGAGAACTCATATATTCCTGACGCTGCAAGGCATAAAGGAGTATAAAGAGAAAAGATGAACGAAAACATCGTTGCATCTATTTCGTCAACTATTCAAGGAACAAGTCAAACAGGATCCCTTTTGAATGATGATTTCCATGAGTCCACATGACTGTATAATTAACGAGGGACTAGGTTAAACTAAATGTATTGACATTGGGTGGATGATCAAATTGAAGCCGTCAAAATTGGTATGCTTCTGTGTTATATTGGATGAACCACTGTGTTATATGTTTCATACTCCCACTTGAAACAGACAACGGACATCTAGATGCAAGCAAGGCTCAACCACACAGTCCTGTGAACTCGTCGGGGATCATCCTTTTAAAGTGATGTTATTTGATTGTTTCTGTGATTTTCATTGGCAGTCGACACATATTATACACAATGGTATATCTCTTATATCTGTACCTAACTATTTTCTCGAGGTGTTCTTTCTAGTCCAATTTTTTCCTTGTTGATTAGAGCACCGTATCCCAAGGTGTCTCTATCTGTCTAATCAATCAATCAATCAATCAATCAATCAATCAATCAATCAATCAATCAATCAATCAATCTATCAATCTATCTATCTATCTATCTATCTATCTATCTATCTATCCTAATCTATCTAATCTAATCTATCTAATCTAATCTATCTAATCTAATCTACCTAATCTAATCTATCGAATCTAATCTATCGAATCTAATCTATTGAATCCAATCTATCGAATCCAATCTATCGAATCCAATCTATCGAATCCAATCTATCGAATCCAATCTATCTAATCCAATCTATCTAATCCAATCTATCGAATCCATCTAATCCATCTAATCCATCTAATCTATATATCTATCTATCTATCTACCTATCTATCTATCTATCTATCTATCTATCTATCTATCTATCTATCTATCTATCTATCTATCTATCTATCTAATCTATCTAATCTATCTAATCTATCTAATCTAATCTAATCTAATCTAATCTATCTTATCTGATCTAATCTATCTAATCTTGATTCTTGATTAGAAACTGGCTTCACGGCACGCGGGACATTCCCATAAGTGCTCCGCCCTCCGCTCCAGCAGCCATCCCAGTGTATGTAGACTCATAGTTCCGGTCAGGTGTTGATTGTGTGATCTAGGGACTTTCCAAAAAAATTACTTTTCCTCCTCTCACCTATGAATACTCCCATTTCTAACATTCTCTCTATGTGTACGTTCTCAACCTCATTGACATCATCTGCATCTTGAAATGAATTTATTACTGCCTTTATTAAATCTGCTTTATCTCTTCTCAGCAATGTGCCGTCTATCGCCGCATTGCCTGCCAGTAAGTCGGCTCTCTCGTTTCCTCTGACCCCAGCATGACCAGGGCAGTATATCCATGTAATGCTCTGGACAACTGAGTTGTTCAATAAGTCCCACCATTCTTTTCTTAGCATGAACTTTTCTATCTTGCGCAACATGCTTTGAGAGTCTGTGAGTATTACCGCGTGTGTTGATGTAATCTATCTAATCTAATCTATCTAATCTAATCTATCTAATCTAATCTATCTATTCTAATCTAATCTATCTAATCATCCATCTAAACATCCATCTAATCATCCATCTAATCATCCATCCAATCATCCATCCATCCACTCATCCATCCATCCATCCATCCATCCATCTATCTATCTATCAATCTACCTAATCTAATCTAATCTAATCTAATCTATATATTCTAATCTATCTAATCGAATCTATCTAATCTAATCTAATCTATCTAATCTAATCTAATCTATCTAATCTAATCTATCTATTCTAATCTATCTAATCTATCTAATCTATATATTCTAATCTATCTAATCTATCTATTCTAATCTATATAATCTATCTAATCTATTTAATCTAATCTATCTAATCATCCATCCAATCATCCATCCACCCACTCACCCATCCATCCATCTATCTATCTCTCTCTTTCTCTCTCTCTATCTCTCTCTCTTTGTCTTTCTTTTACTAATTATATGCATATATATGTACTATAGGTATTTACAGGCGTTGCCCGGGGTGAGAATTAAAAAGAGTACTATAAGAAACATCTTTCAAAAATTCAGTAGGCTTTATAGCACTAGTCAATATCAAATTTGCTGTCTATGTTTTTTTTAACAGAATTATGATAATTTTATTGTGCTGAATCTAAAAATCACATTGGTTTTGCTCAGTCAGGACTGAGCTGCGTCACTGTGTGTCGACCGTGATATTGTATGTGTTGGCATAGAGATGTCGGAGATTGTTCGTCTTTTGCAGTCAGTCCTCATTCCATCTGCAACCTGCACATTAGCGGACACTATCTCAAAAAGTGTTTACCTGAAGCAACAAGAGCCACTGTACTTGTTTCCAGGGTGCACCGCGAGGAGGTATTTTTAAGGATCTTAGTTATTTGATCGAACCCTAGGTCCGCCTAGAGCACTGCGGTAGTACCCTTCGCACCCATTTAAACTTATAATGTAGCGACGACTGTATTATTTTCTTATACATATCGACACAAAAAACCACTGTATTTGGGGTCGAACACAGAACACAACACAGTCACGTCAAAACAAAGGGTTGTTTTTTTTTCAAACGCACCACCACAACGATATATTTTAGTGCGTAAAATAGCATTTATATAAACATATTGTAATGTAGCAAGGAATGTCACGGTAAGTAAGGTAGTAATGTATGAAGGTTGAGATCAGGAGAGTATACTGTCACTGGGAGATTATTGCATCAATAGTCGATGGACATGTATTTTGGACAGTTATTATCAACTTTTTTATACCAACTCCGGGCGAGATTATGATCTTAAAGAGTCAACGTGCCAAACTTCATCAGAATCTGTCAAACCGTTGAGATTTCTATACTGGGTAGACACAATCACTAAGTTACTACGGTTATACAATTAGTATGCTATTATGCGTGTGTGTGTGCATATATATATATATATATATATATATATATATATATATATATATATATATATATATATATATTACAGACAAAAGAGCAAGGTGTAGACCAAAAGAAATACTCAGAAGAACAATGCTTAGAGAAAGTAAAACAACCAATATTCATACTATTCAAGAACTGCACAGAATAGCTTTGAACAGACAGAATTGGAGAGATCTGACCTCTGCCCTATGCGCTAACTTCAGCGCAAAAGGAAAATAAATGAATGAATGAATATATATATATATATATATATATATATATATATATATATATATATATATATATATATATATATATATATATATATATATATATATATATATATATATATATATATATATATATATATATATACGTTATGCAGAAATATGTGCAAACACCCCCCCCCCGCCTTATACACACACACATATATATACATGTACATACAAACTGGTGATGCCCATACGTTACATATTGCTGATCACATCATTTCAAACCTGGGTGCAAAGGGAACGCATTGCTCTAGGCGGACCCAGGGTTAGCAGATAACCAAGATCCCAAATGTACCTCCACGCGGTGCACCCTGGAAACAGAAATACAGCAGCTCGAGCTGATTCTGGCCAAATCTTTTGGGGATCGTGTCCAAGAATGTGGAGGTAGCAGATGGAAAGAGATTTGACTGCACAAGAGACAGAAAATATCTCCGACACCACCAGCATCACCACAAATAGCGACACTGTCGACATACAGTGAAGCAAGTCAGTCCAGTCCGAACATTGGAGGGGCGGCCAATGTAAAATGCACGTAAAGATAGATGCATGGCGAGAGACAAATATATTTCATACCGAGTACAATGAAACAATGAAAGGGCAGAACTGCGCTAGAGGGCAGCGCGAACTGCAAATAGAAAGTGAAAAGTCCCTAGGAAAGGGCAACTACAAGCTCCGTCAGCTCGAGACGAGCTTCTAGTTACCTGTGTTCCTTACAGGCAGAGACCCAGACCCATCCATTGGCGTTTGGTAAAGCAAGAAGACCTAACCCAACTCTAATGTCGAGCCTTCCTAAACCGGAAATATGCTCGCGAAGAGAAAGGGTTCCGTACTCGATGCGCTCAGGCACAAAAGGGACAACGATTTAGCCCTGGCCCAACTCTACTGTCAGGTTTTCCTACACCGGAAATACACTTGAAGAGAGAAAGGATTCAGTACCTGATGGGCTCAGGCGCTATTGGGACAAGGACGCTCAGCTCGAGAACGCCTTGCTCTCAAACGCGTGGTGTGAGACTCGAACTTGGACAAGGGGTACACGATGTCGGTGAATGACACCTCGGCTAAGAGGGCGAAAGAGCCAGGGTCCAACTCCTCTGTTGAGTTCTTCCCCTTAAGGAACCAGGCTCACGGATGAGAAACGGTTTAGTACCCAATGGGCACAGGCACAGCACGCCCAATTACACGAGGCAAGTTCATAGACAGTGGAACACCTCGTTCGAGTCAGACGATAGCAAAAAATCGTCTGGGCGAAGAGTCTCCGCTACGCGTGCCTGGAGACAGATATAGAGGCTGTCACAGGCTAAGGGTAGCCCACCCGAATTGTCAAGGCATGCCGAAATCGGATGTGCTAGGCCTACAAGGCGCATAACGGTGGCACAACGTAATCACGCTCCCGGCGGAAATCGCACGGATATCCGTGATGGTTACAATGGAGCGAACGAAAAACAAAACAAACATTTCAAACCTTTTATTCCATGCAGACATCCAATTGTAGATGTGCTATTTTCTTATTCACACTTTTCTGTCTTCCGTGTTTCTAAGTATTTCCTCATTGACCCTGTTCTGTCTTTCGTGTTTCTAAGTCATACAACTGCGTCAATTTAATGTATGTAGTTAAATATTCCTAGATTTGCATTTCATTTCAATAACTGTGATTTTGATACATTTCGCAATGCAATAAAGTTTTCCCTTGCTTATTGTATTCTTATTAATACACCCGTCTTTCCCTCCCCTCTCTGACAATGTTGCTGCCTATGTAATTGTATAATTTGGAGAATCAATCATTTCTTTTTTTTTTTTAAACAGCCAAGGAAGTAAAGCACGATCTATTTAAAGCTGGCCTGCATGCAGCGTCACTATCATTAGGCCATTCCCGACAATTGCCTTAAGTTTCCTTGGTCATTTATGTATACATTGCTATTTATATTTTCGCTACCCAATGAAAATCACAACAATAATTTGATTGGCCTTACTCTGTGACGTAAAATAATTGGGGGAGAGGGGTTTCCCCACACTTTTCTGTATAAAGTAGGTCAGGATATCAAATCGTTTTAAAGTGTCATGTTATTCCACTACTAGATTCAGCCGTGACCTTCCGTTGTACTATAAGACCTCTGTACAGAATTAATTAGAAGTTCATTCGTTATGTTCTTTATTATTGTCATGATATTCGTTGGTCGCTATTTATATACTTGGCTATTTTGTGGCGTGCGACTCTATGTGTATAAATAATGACGAATGCCCGGAATATTAAACGTTGTTGCAAATACACTAACCCAGAGAGACAACAGTGAAGGCAAAACTCGATTTCTGTACGAGTTACACAATACTCAAATTTATAGAAGAAACAAAACTTCAGATATAAGCGAACGTAGGAAGAAGAGAATGTAAATAGTGACCAATGAAAATCACGACAATAATCAAAAACGTAACGAATGAATGTGTACTTCTTACCTCTCATGCAACGAAGCGGCAGGTCGTCTACTGAGTGTACCACTCATAGCACGCAACTCCGTGGCTTCAAGCGATAATCCCCAAGGATCTATGTCTAATACTTCTCTTTCTGAAATCTTAACGAGCAATCCACTAACATATGGAAGGAATACTGCATACAAACTTGCGTAATCAATATTCGTTAGTCGAGACAGACATTTTTCTAAGTCCCGTCTGATACCATACAATTGTGGGATTTAAAAAAAATGTCAAGGCTGACATGACGCTATGATAGCGGTCTCAAACAATTTATAATTTTGTTGGATACAAAGCAATCTTACTTGTCACAGTCATTGCGGTGTAAAGAAGTGTTTACGAATCTAGCGCGCACTCTTTTCTGTAATGGAAATTGAAATTTAATTCCAGGATGTAGAAAGTGGTGCTAAACAATATAGTCAACTTTTTAAGGATCTTCGCCAGTGCTAGGATGTCCGTGCATCTTTGCTGAAATTTTATTGAGTGTGTCCTTTATGTTCATGTGGTGTTTGGTGTCATAATGTCACCCATTCTTAATGTTGGCAACTCGAAAAGATGACGTGACCGTCGACGTTAGATGGTAAAAGAAAATCCAGGCAGATGCACAGAGACGACCACGCAGGAAAACGGAGCGTATAGCCCTGAAATAGAGAATACTGTTTTGGAACAGAGTAAACGTGCAGCATAGACCTATCCTCGATCGCTTGATTTATGGAGCCGATATTGTCACATTTCATGAAACAAGATTGGGGGGAAATGGCGTGCGTCCTTGTATTAACTGGTTTCCAGTTTTAATAAAAGGAAGCGCATTGGACAGGTTATTCTTGTGCGTGAACATTTGTTAGTTAATGAAATTGACAGGACCCCGTGGGATTGTCAGGATTTGCAACTCCTAGCCCGAAGAATACAACATTATGATGTTTTTGCTGTGGTTGTGAACATAAATGCATGCTGCGCGGTTTTCATGGCCCAAGAATGGAAATGTTTCTCCGAGATCTTGTCACAAGAGATTTACGTTCATTTTTGTGGCGATTTAAAAAACACTTGAAGAAGCTAAGAGACAATGATGTACTTCAACCTTCTTTGTATCAATGAACAAAAACCAACAAGAATGGCTAGAAAACAAGGAGCATTGACAGTATCATTGATATTACATTGATGCCGTAAACATTAGCCTTTAGATGTAAATTGGAGGTGCTTGGTGATCATGGCAGTGATTATTTCCCATGTGTCATCTTGTAGAAAAGCAAGGCAAAGAATATGTAGAAACGTTTCCTTCTGCTACGACAAGACAGGTAGGGACATTGTTAGTAAAATTAGACAAGATAAACACAACAAATCTACCAGCAGACTGCACAGGTGGGAACACCTCCATGGTGAAATGTGAAGATTCAAAGTGCATGGTTGAGTAAAAAGAAGAATGTGTCCTTTTGGTAAAAAGCAATACAGAAGAAACACACAACCAGATGTGATTCTGAACTTGAGGCGAGTCCGTGATGAAAAAACAGAAGTGTTTAAATCCATTGCAAATGAAACAAAAGCTTCAAGATTCGAGGAATTATATGAAAGAATTGCAAGAGAGAAATCATTGAAGTTGTTCCGGCATATACATAAATCCATGAGCAGGTCAGCATGATGTAGTGGCAACCTCGACTTTCAAACTATTGATCTCAACTGACAGAGACCTGAGAGCAGATGAACACCGCTTTCCTCACACACTATTTAGAACAATGTAGACATATAGAAACAATAGCATATATGAAAATTAAGACAAAGATCATTGGACTGTATGGGAGTCCAAAATACTGATGACGCTTTTTATGTTATTGACGAAGAAATTCAATCTACGCTAACACCAAAATACTGCGCCATGGTCTGACGGAATACGATTTGATGACATTGGCAGTCTCAGTAATGATAAGATCGAAGAAACAGCGTGCTCATTAACAGCAGCTTAAACTAAGGTATTACCTGTGAAGACTAGCTGCTCAGCTATCTGATACCAATCAGGTAAGGACCAAACGAAGTTGCAGGGATATAGAATAATAATAATGCAGAATACTTTTGACAAATTTCTGGCAAAGATAATTGCAAACAAATGGCATGTTTATTTAAACAATGACATCTTCTTCAAATTACACTTGGATGATTTCACACGGAGAGACATGGTGTTATGCGGCTGTCTTTGCTCGGGATGTTTATGATGTTTTTCATGCACGCATGGAGAAGTATGAGGGGGCGATTGATTTGGTGGACGATTACAGCAGAGTCCCTTTGCATCTCCTGCTAGATCGGTTGTTAAAACTTAACATAAACCCTTTTCATGTGAATGGATTGTCTCAGGCTTGTTTCGGAAGATTGTGGTACTTAGTGTGACAGTTAGCATCTGCTCCGACAACAATGCATCTAGCCTTTCGTAGGGTTCACCTGTGTATCATGTGCTCTTTAGTACATATAGTAAAAGAAAACTACACCTGTTTTGTCATAGAAAGAAACACAACTGTTTAGAGAGATAAATAATGGAGGGCCGAGCACCTGGGTGAAGGAGAAAGGGCAGACCAAGAAGACGATGGACTGACGACATTAAAGATAACATGAATACGTCGTTGGAAAATGGAAGCCGCATGGCCCAAGATAAAGAAGGGTTCAGGTCGTTCATTGGGAAGACAACGTCCTGGAGAGAATACGTCACATGACTTATTATAAAGGTAATGGGTGAACAACTGATTGCAAATGACAGAACCCTTTCATATACAGATGACATTCTGATGTACCGTCAGGGTTTAGAAGGAGGACAAATTGTTCAGAATCTACAAAGTGAAATGGATCACATTGTACAGTGGTGTAATGCATCTGGTGCTCTGGTGAACCCATGGAAAGCAGCTATGACATGGTTCTCACTGAATAACCACATCGTGCATGCACTAATGTCAATTACTAATCTATGTGGAGAGATAGTACAAAGATCATCAACTTTCAAATGTCTGGATGTGCTGTTAAAGAATTGTATTTTGTTTATGTTTCAATGAGCATGTAAATTCCAGTCCTCATAGTTCAAAATGGGTTGATGGCAATGAGGATGTTTGCTGCCGTTTTCCGTATGTTTGTGAACTCTAGCACTGCCATATTCTTCTTCTTCTTTCGTTCACTTGAAACATGTCTATATCTGTAATTCTGTCTCCTTAATAAAACTCACTGTCTTTTGTAGTTCATACAGTGTCCCATAGAGCTTTGATTCCAGTGTTATTTCCTCTGGCCAATATGTCTGCCTCAGCGTTTCATGCTCAGAACACTCTTGAAGTATATGTTTGGCACTCTGTGCTGCCTGTCCACATGTACACATGGCCGTGTTGCCAATCTTGAACTTTGTATACATGTGACTGCGGAGTCGGTTGTGTCCTGTTCTGAGACGTAGAATTATAACTTGTTCTGGTCTGTTCATAATATGATAGTCATCTTGTGTTGGTGTTTGTGGCTTTCTTATTGACTTGATCATCTGTTTTTTTCTGATGGTAGGTGATTGGTATATCTGGTTGGTTTTCGGCAGCACCTTCCTTGGCCAGTTGGTCTGCTTTTTCATTTCCTGGTATTCCACAGTGAGAGGGTATCCACTGCATGGTTACCCTATACTGGTAAGACAATTCGCTAAGTAATTTTTTCAAGTCTGTTAGTTTTCCAGACTGGAGAGCTTGAAGCACTGACCTTGCATCTGTCAGGAATACCACAGGCTGTAGGTCAGAATTGGAGTTCAGCAGTTTTTTAGCTGCCACACTAATTGCCTGGATTTCTGCATCATAATTATTGCAGAATTTTCCTGTCGGTGTTCTGATTGTATCTCTAGGCTTGTGTGGATATTCTATATATACACCTGCACCTCCATTCCTCACAGCATTCTGTGCTGACCCATCTGTGTACACTCTGACCCATATATCTTGTGGATATTCCTCATCCAGGAAACTGAGGGTGACTGTCATTCGCTGCACACTGTTCTGTTCGTCCTCGCTTAGTATTCCTTTCACATGGGTCTGAATGTATATTGGCATTCCATGGCTTTTACTCCACGGGGTTTGTTCTGGTACAGACCTTAAGGGGCTGTCAACTTCAGGTAGGTCTGTAAGTTGTCTACGGAGTCGTTTAGCTTGATGGATAAAGCTGCTCCTTTTCAGTCGCCCCATTGCTAGATTTTGGAATTTTTCAAAATGTTCAAAATGCGAACTGAAAACATTTCCGCCTCAGCTGGGGAATGAACCCATGACCACTCATATGCGAAGCCAGTGCGCTAACCCCTGCGCTAACGCGGCTCCCGAGTATATGAGTATACTTCGAGGGATTCAGCAGGGCTATTTGTTGTTGGTTGTCTTATTTTGGTAACACTTCTACCTATTTTTGCTCATGAATCCTCATAGTTCAAAATGGGTTGATGGCAATCAATGAGGATGTTTGCTGCAGTTTTCCGTGTGTTTGTGAACTCTAGCACTGCCATATAAAGGGATACCAATGCCGGTGGTGAATATACCTTGGCTATACTGACCCTTAGCCAAACGCACTTTGTGAAACTTGACAAGATACATAATAAAGTTATGCGTATCATTCCTGGATGCCCCAGACATACAGAAATAGTGACAATGTGTTTCTTGCTTCATTATCCTATCCTACCATGATGTAAAGAGCGGATACTTATTGTGCTCTTCCATACCTGACATCAGTTCTGACAAAAACTATCCACTACTTGTTGATATTGAAAATATCAAAGGAAACAGATTAAATAGTGGGAAATCATAGCTTGGCATGGTATATGAGGTTATTAAATGGGTATGCACATTAGATGAAATTGAACCTTGGAGAAGAGTGGGAAAGTACGCAGTAAGACACGTTCAACTGGTTCGACACGTGCGCAGTGCTTGTTCATTCACGGTTCACTGCAGATGGGAGTTTATTAGGAAAGAAAGTTGTGCTTTCTGTACAGCAGATGATCATTGAAGATGATGACTGTGACGAAGGCAATAATATGGCTGATGAGTCCCAGCGTGTATGTGTATACATACATGTGTATGTTTTCTTACTGATTATATGAGTAAGTAAAAAAGTAAGTAAAGTAACCCATAGCATTTATTAATGCCGTAGGGGTGTGAGATGTTAGCGAACTCACATTTCACAGGCTCTGCAAATGAGGGCGGTAGCCATCTCCTCTCCCTCGCAGTCTTTACTTCCCGGATTAATCCGGTACCCATTTAAGGCTGGGTCGACCTGGGAGACGTTGCGAACTGAAAACATTTCCGCCACAGCTGGGGAATGAACCCAGGACCACTCATATGCGAAGCCAGTGAGCTAACCCCTGTATATGAGTATACTTCGAGGGATTCAGCAGGGCTATTTGTTGTTGATTGTCTTATTTTGGTAACACTTCTACCTATTTTTGCTCATCTTGATATTTGCCCTGTTTTACTACATCCACTAGCTTCCTGTTTAGGGTTGTTACCCTACACTAGAACATGTATCCCAGTGGATTAAGTCAATAAAGACATATGTGTTGAAGAGAGTTATCTTCATGTTTGAGAGTTATCTTCAAGTGGGTGTTGATGGGAATGGCAAACTTGTTAGCGTGACCACAGAGACTAGTAGCAGTTCAATAGACCATGATGATATTTTGATGCAGTCATGGAGTAAGACCAGTTGAAAGATATGAGGTGTATTTATTCTTCCGTATCTATAGCTAGAATGCAGGGCTTGGTAGTGAAGCGTGGTGTTGCAAGAAACGAGAGGCTTATAGGAATCAAAGAATAGTTATCAACCAACACAGAACAGGAACTGTCAGTTACCACATGCTGAAGGACATACAAAATATCACACCGGAGCACATATGAAGTTCTCCAGAGCAATGCAGGATTTAAGTATAAGCTACAGAAGCTATAGATTAGGGTCCCCACTAGCTTTCTGAAAATCATATTTGGCACTGACATATAATCTGGACTTATAAAGGGCCCCATTTCTCAAATAGCTTAGGGTATAGCTTATCAAATAGCTTATGAAGTATAAATCCGGCCCTGCTCCAGATTGTCATGATAATGATCTGACGACTAAATTACCTGTAAGACAAGAAACACAGAACAATGCGTATATATTACTATATTTCATCTTTGGGGTTGCTCATAAATTACCTCAAGAATGTTTTGCCAATCTTACCCTCTTGTCTGTCAGTTGTCAAGAATTCGGGTATCGCCCTGCTTAATTGGGACAGACAAATCTTTTCTTTCTCGACCCCCCCCCCCCTTTTCCCAAATGATTTGTTTATAAAATATATTGGGAAAAATTTTTCCAACTCAATTGAATTAATGTAATAGTATTGTTGACCTACATTTTTGACAAACGCCATTGTCAACAACTCAATTTTTTTTCCAGATCACTTCTGATACCATAATTGTTGACGTACTATACGAACATCCCCCTGTCAACCTAGAAGAAGGTAGAAAATTTTTCCGAATCATTCAATTATTATTAACTTAGCTACTCGTCTGAGTGTATCTGGGCCACGAAAGAGGATCTCCCAAAAAAAGAAGTAACTAAGTGACTTGACGAGTATGCATGTTCTGTGTTTGTGTTCCTGAGGATACTTTAATATTTGTACGGGATGTTCGTTAATGTTGTAATAGTCCTTGTTTCGATTGGTCTGTTCTCAGTGACTTGAGTACACAGGCTGAAAGTCTTGACCACTCCACATCTTTTTTTTGGGATGTGGTTGGTCAAGTACGGAAAACCTGTTTACTTGTGTTGCAAAGCGATTCGGTGCTGCTAGAACAGACCTGGTTCAATTCCCGTCAGCTGTAAGAATCATGTTCTAAAGAGGGCTTAACCCCATCCTATAGATAGCACACTAAAGTCAGATATGTAGTTCAGAGGTAGTAGATATTACAGTCAAGCTGTAAACCAAGCTATAGAATTTCCCATTCCCCGAAAAACATCTTACTAGCCAGCAGGCGTTTGAGAATTAACGCAGAACGACAAGAAGGAAATGGCGAAGCAATCACATTGATCTTTCTTATATTCACAGAGAGACGTGAACGCGCATGTTCTTCATATACTCATATCTGTCACAGTTCTAAGAATCAATGAATCACCCGCCAAACATTGATAAAACGAGTGTCCAAATAATGTAACGTAGAAACGAATCTCAGTGACATCAAAGACAATTGAGATGGATGATCCTGCTAAAATCTCTCACCGAAAATTTATTTTAACCGATCCAGAACAGCCGACTTCAAGAAACCGGATCTCAATACATGGAATAAATTGAATTATAAATACGATCTTTGCATATTTATTGTGTTTACATAAATTTATTTGCCTCGCATTCGTGGTGACTGTTTAAAATGCACAAATGTCTACATTTGAAAACTGATGCAAAGATGTTACAGCTGAGTCGTCATACACTGAAACCTTTTCATTTATACATTTAACAATGCGTTAAATTATTCACGTTTCAGTTTGTACAAGATATGTCTACCATATGATTCCAATGTGATGTGTATATGAAACCCAAGTCCTTCTCCAGAATAGTCCCGGTGCAGACCCCATACTTCGACACGTATGTTATCTGCTAAACATATTCGCGCTTATCATTGGCTTGAGATACAAAGTATACGCACAGTGACCAATGATCAATCGCATCAGCCAAGATAAGTGACACTATTTTGGGAACTATTTAGGGATCTGCGCGCATGACTATTCTGGAGAAAACTTAATGAAATCAGTAGTTTTTTTTGGGGGGATACACATGGTACGTCACATAGTACGTCATTTTACATCGAAAATGTGTAGTTTGTCATGTCAGTTGTGCACATCAGCATGTGCTAGATAAGTAAACTATATGCTCACGGAGAACAGCTATATAATGAAAGGTGTAGTAAGTGTTACCAAAATAAGTCATTAATTGCCTGTTGCCACTTTTTGAGATAAGTATTTTAATTTATCTTATTTACTTGCTATTATATCTTATCTATTTTCACTTTCAACTTTTGTATGTGCAATCTCCAGTCCTTACTTGCCACTATCTTCTCCCCCACATCCTCTTCTTCCCTGTCATGCTGCTCCATCTTTGCTTTCTCCATCATTCGCTATTGTCCTTCTCTCTTTTTCTTTCCTTCCTATCATTACCATGTTTGTCTCTGTAAGATTTGTTTCACTGTGGTATTTTGTTTGTCCTGATGAAAGGCTTTTTTGTCGAAACGTCGTCTGTCACTGTATCTCATTGTTCAGTTGTTTTATTACTTATTTTGGTAACACACTTATTTTGTGCATCTTGATAGTTGCCCTGTGTTACTCCAGCCACCTACTTCTTGTTTATGGTGGTTACCCTACACTGGAACATTTATACCTATGTAATGACAGGTGAAATCACTCATGGCTTCTTAGTTGTATTGACAATCTGCTACTCACAATGTTCTTACTTCTTCTCCCATTTTAAATTGGAAAAAAAAATAATAACGTTTATTGAATTACTTGAACCACACAGGGGAGCCTGTATTGAATGCGTCAGGGTGAGATCTAACACAGAGCACTCACTACCCACAAAACTTACTCGCGTTAAGGGAAGTAGGATTTAGAAATGCCGGAAGAATATACAAATATATGACCATACAAAAACTGAAGGCACAGATAAAACAGAACGTTGATTATGTAATTATGGAAATTAACAGAACTCAACAGGATATCTATATGTGGGAATGAAGGGTTTCAAGACCGAACGGTCGTAAAGTACCAAGTGTACAGATAATCTATTCTCAGTTTGTAGAGAGCCGGATCATCTGTGCAGCATGATTTATTTATCATTAAATGATTCAGCAACACTGCATTCATTACTCTCTATTTTCAATTTTCGCCAGTCAATCAATGACCGACTGCACTATAAGACCTACCGGCTTAATGGGAAACCAAGCCTTTTAACGTGACTCTTTGACTATTACATTGATTTTAATTTGCTGTCACACAATGTATAATCATAGTAACTAATAAATATCACGGGAATAGTAAAATGAGCATTTAAGAAGGCATCTTTTTTTCTTCTTCTGCGTTCGTTCTCAAACTCCTGCAGATTAGCAGGATGTAGCCCGGAGAACGGAATGCGTTGTGTCATGGTTTACAGCATTGCTGCGATATCTGCGCCTTTCGGCCTGACACATCCGACTTCAGCATGGCTTTGGTTCACTTACCCTATATGGGATGGGACAGCCAACTCCATCCCATAACCTCCTTAGTCGCCTTGTACGACATGCATGGAAGGTAAACAGTGTTGCTATTCTTTGTTCCCCTTTCGGGCCCCGGCAACACACGGGCGTAAGAAGGCTTGATTTCCATAGCCAATAAGTCTTATATGTAGACAATCGTGATCCAGCCCATTAACAATACAATGATGACTCAGAACATGAAGTCTCTGAGCTTATAGCAGACCGAGTTACTGATCACTAGCATTAAATATGTACCAGGAATAACGAAATAATAATTAATCAATAAAACACTTTTACAACACTATGAAATATCAATGAAATAATAGATGATGTTTAGAGAAGATTTCATGCCAAAAATTATACATCTTTATAGCAAACACCGTATACAATGGTTGCCTGAATTTGATCATTTCACAAATTTCACCAATTTTTTGACCATTTCAAATGCCTCCTGTCATGAAATTTTAGTTATGGTCTCTATTTTTTTTAATGTATTAAAAGTTTCAAGAAAAGCACGAAAAGACTATTTTTTGCCATAAAGATGTATTAAAAGTTACAACTTTTGGCTAGTTTTTGCTATATACTGCCGGATCATCATCATCATCATTAAAAGCCGTGTCCGCAAAGAAGGTTGGCTGCAACAGAACTCCAACATCTCCTGTCTCTAGTTTTGGTGGAGCACTGCTAGACTGTAACCTATCTTGTGATGTTATTCTCCTACTTGTATCTCTGACTACCTCTTGCTCGCCTCCCTTCGACTTTATCCTCAAGTAATGTCTTCAACAAGGTGCCAAATCTTTTAATGTGTCCAAAATATCTTATTATCCTGATCTTTATTTCCCTTAATAATTCTTTCTTCATATTAAGTGTTGTTGGAACCTTTTTGTTTTTTTCTTCTCTTTACATTATGTTCTCCCTTTTTCTATATACCCACATCTTAATGCATCAATTCTGTCTACTAATTGTTTTTTAATGTCCATGTTTCTGAGCCATACTTTAATATAGAATAGATGTAGCATTTTGTAATTCTCATTTTTAACTTCTTTGTAATTTGTTTTTTTTCCTCACATCACTGACAGTACTTTTAGCCATTTCTATTCTCCTTTTAACTTCTGTTTCACATCTGCCATTATTTGTATATGTGTCCAAGATATTGATAATTTCTACTTGTAGTTTCTCTCCATGTATGTTTATATTTAGCGCCTATTCTTCTGTGACTTTGCTGATTATTGTGGTTTTTATGATTTATAAATATCCTGCCGAATATTTGACTATAATTATTTTCTATCTTGCAACCCCGTCGTATACCCACATTTTGTTAAGGTGTGAAACTATTTTCAAGATCAAAAAAGCACATCAAAAATGTGTGCATTGATAATCGACTGGGTCGGTAGTTAGAGAAGTTATTAGGGACAATACTGAACAAATTGTAGATATGATATTTAATAACGCCGGACAGTTGCTGAAGACGTGGTCTATATTATGAAAATTAGTTGATGGTTCATCCGACTTACAATCTTACACAAATTTGTACACAGTTAGCCGTACGCTTGCTGTTATACAGCAATTATCACATTCTGGCGTGCCTACAATTTGAAATTATATCAGAAACTGAATGAAAAGAGACTGCAGTAAAACTTTGCATCATGTACTTAATAAATATAAAAGAAACAGATGTCAACGGCAGTTATATGTGCAGCAAATTCACGGAATCATGTTTCGATAAAATGGACAAACAAATACAGAGTAGAACAACAAAGTAAATTGAAGACTAAATGACATTATTTGATAATAATAGCAATTATCACAGTTTCATTGAAATTCATATCAACGAAGGTTACGCTGGAGCAGTACTTCTATAATCACAATCAAGTGTCGCATAGTACTCGTTTTCTATATTTAATAAAGACGATAGCACTGGACTGGACATATATTATGTAAAGATATTATTTTGATATTATCATAACAAAAACTGATCTAAGCGAGATGGATACATGAGGGTAAGCGTAAAAGAGTACAACCACGTACTGCATACAGATTAGTGGAGTAGGAACTTAATAAAAATGAACCATACCACCCACGTTGTCAAGACCCTAGTGGGGAGCAAATGATATCAATGAAATTGCATTGAAATTGATAAAATGCAATTAAGAGGGCTTGTTGGTGGATGAAGTTGACTGGTACATCCCAAAGAGGATCAAAGTGACACAATATCATGCTGAAGTCCGACGTGCCAAATCGAAAGACGCAGATATTACAGCCTAGCTGTAAACTATGATATGATACGTATTGTTCTCTGGGATGCATTCTACTAAACAGCAGAAGTTTGAGAACAAATCCAGAAGAATAAAATGAAATAAACCTGGAGTTCCATGTAGAAAGTTGTTAAATATGAATAATGGTTTGTTTTTTACTGCTTCCCTAAGCACCGATCACATTGGCTAATGATGACGAAACGCGTTAACACGCTATATATTTAACACCTGTACACGTGTATTGAGAACAGCGGTGACTCAGGTGTTAGTGAACTGACTTCCTGTTCGGAGTGATCAAAGGTTCAATTTCCAGTTCAACTGGAAATATTTTTAAACCACCAACAAGGTCGACCCTATCTATGGAAAACAAGTACCTAATATTCTGCTAAAAGTAAAAGCGGTAAGCATATCATTCCTATTTGTACCGTTCATCATGAAAAATACGGGCCTAATACCGCGTTCAACGTTCCCCAATGTGTCTCGATGGCGTGGAAAAGATCAAAATTTACTTACATATATAATACAATCATATTACACATACGATACAATTTTGATAATCAATATTTACCTGTGTCGTGCGTCTTTAAAAATGAATATTATAAGACGTAACTATACATAAATGGAAGCCGTATAGTAACAGAGTAGAACAGTATGACGTCGACAACATTAAGATGTACTACGAAGTCGGACAGCTTGTCGTTGTCCCGGACAAGCTTAATTAGACTGCCTAGTCCTGAACGACATGTAGATGTCACTTAAGACTAATGGTGGCATTAAAAAAATAGTAGACTGGCTTATGAGGTCAAAGGGAGTTTTCTCCAGTACGGCAAGATATTAAACACAGTTTGTGTAAACACAGTTTGTTTAATAAGGCGGATACTTCCACAATGAAGGTTGGTTTCCTCTTCTACACTCGTTCTCAAACTCCTGCAGATCAGCAGGATGTAGTCCAGAGAACGGAACGCGTTGTCATTGTTTACAGCTTAGCTGCGAAGTGTGCGCCTTTCGACCTTATACATCCGACTTCAGCATGGCCTCTAGGATAATTTTATGCTTTATGGCATGGGAAGCCAACTCCATACCAAAAACGTCATCTGTCGCCTCTTACGACGTGCCTGGCAGGTAACTGTTGATATTATTTGCTTTCCTTTTTTGACCCACGGATGAACAGCAGCAGTGCACAAACATTGTAGCACTGGCGAGGTGTTCTAATGTTATATCTTTTTGTATGTGTGATGGTGTCTTATGTGTATGAATTGTAACATTTTTGCAAATTATTGTTCGCACAAATTGCTGTACGCACAAATTGTTGTCTGGCTCTGTGGCACAGTGCGCGTCTGTGAAGACCAAGGTACCGAGTTCGAAGCCCGTCTCAGGCAATTCTGCATATAGACCATTAAGAAAGCAATAGTAAACTTTAATTAATTGGTAGCATATCCTATCCAGGACGTAGCTATCAACCCAGCATTTATTGGCTGTGGTGATTTTCTAGGCAATATAAATACGTTCAGTAGGTTGCCATTGCTTTCTGAACGGTCCGGATGCACAATTGCCTGTGGTGAGGATCGAACTCGGTAACTTTGCCGTCACAGACGCGCTCTGTACCACTTCGCCACAGAGCCGGACATAGTAAACTACTGCACGTAAATACTGTCAAAAAAATCACTACAGCCAAAAAATGTTGGGTTGTAAGCAACATCCTGTATGGGATATACTACCAATTTGTGTGTCCGCACAACGACTTATACTCATTAATGTCTCCACTGCAAGTCTTTTTTTAATGTGCGCAGCTTCCACACGACACATTCGTGTTTTATTGGATATCTATACACTCGATCACATCTACTTATTAACAAATTCAAAGAATAGAAAATTCTTTCCGACGACTAAGTCACTAAATTCCATGATTTAATTAGATTAATATTCGATTGTGAATATTTCTATTCTGTTAAGGTGTACAGGATTAATGTTAGCTACAGAAATAAACGTCGCTCAATTAAAGCTGTCGCCGCGAAGTGTACATGTTCGATTAAATGTACATCTCCGAAACAAACAATAAAGTCATATCTTGTGATAACTAAACATGTCTGAATCAATTACCAACAACAGACATGTCTGGTGTTAATCATTTATAGTGTACAGCATGTGGTGCGTTGAGCTTTTTCAACATTGGATGTGACTCCTATTTAATTATCTTCTTCAGCGTTCATTCTCAAACTCCCGCTGAATCTCCCCTGTAGCAGGACCATGGTCCAACTAGATTTCCAGCAGGATGTAGTCCAGAGAATGGAAATACGTTGTGTCGCCGTTTTATTTGCGTCAATCGCCCGACACCTCCGTCTTCGGCATCAATTTACTTATATCCGAACTTTTGACCATCAAAAGTAATGGAGATCGCAGTTTATGTAATTCTGCTACCACAACCTCCGAAGAGTGTATATAACGTGTCCTGGGACTTTGAAAATGGAGAATAAACAATAGGTTGCTTTTCATCTACCAAACAAAAATAAACGGAAATTACAAATAAATGTATACAGGAAACGAGAAGCTGTAACTGCGAGATCACGTAACGTGCTTTGGCGCAGTTAATGTATAATGATCAATGGAAAATGTATTGATTCAAGTTGCGAGGCGAATAGGCTTCATCTGAACGGATCTGGTTCAAATCACGATTGATTTTTTCTGATTTTTTTATAATTACCAACTTAAGCGTCTGTTATACACTACACACTGATATTGTATTAAGTCAAGTTGCCTTGGTGAATAATAAAATTTAAAAAACTAATTTAATGATACTAAAATCATGAAAAATCTTTGGCAAGGTACCAGCAGTAAACACACTATATATGATCAGAAAATATGTATTTCCAGTGACTTCTTCTTCTTCTTTCGTTCACTTGAAACATGTCTATATCTGTAATTCTGTCTCCTTAATAAAACTCACTGTCTTTTGTAGTTCATACAGTGTCCCATAGAGCTTTGATTCCAGTGTTGTTTCCTCTGGCCAATATGACTGCCTCAGCGTTTCATGCTCAGAACACTCTTGAAGTATATGTTTGGCACTCTGTGCTGCCTGTCCACATGTACACATGGCCGTGTTGCCAATCTTGAACTTTGTATACATGTGACTGCGGAGTCGGTTGTGTCCTGTTCTGAGACGTAGAATTATAACTTGTTCTGATCTGTTCATATTGTGATAGTCATCTTGTGTTGGTGTTTGTGGCTTTCTTATTGACTTGATCATCTGTTTTTTCTGATGGTAGGTGATTGGTATATCTGGTTGGTCTTCGGCAGCACCTTCCTTAGCCAGTTGGTCTGCTTTTTCATTTCCTGGTATTCCACAGTGAGAGGGTATCCACTGCATGGTTACCCTATACTGGTAAGACAATTCGCTAAGTAGTTTTTTTAAGTCTGTTAGTTTTCCAGACTGGAGAGCTTGAAGCACTGACCTTGCATCTGTCAGGAATACCACAGGCTGTAGGTCAGAGTTGGAGTTAAGCAGTTTTTTAGCTGCCACACTAATTGCCTGGATTTCTGCATCATAATTATTGCAGAATTTTCCCGTCGGTGTTCTGATTGTATCTCTAGGCTTGTGTGGATATTCTATATATACACCTGCACCTCCATTCCTCACAGCATTCTGTGCTGACCCATCTGTGTACACTCTGACCCATATATCTTGTGGGTATTCCTCATCAAGGAAACTGAGGGTGACTGTCATTCGCTGCACACTGTTCTGTTCGTTCTCACTTAGTATTCCTTTCACATGGGTCTGAATGTATATTGGCATTCCATGGCTTTCACTCCATGGGGTTTGCTCTGGTACAGACCTTAAGGGGGTGTCAACTTCAGGTAGGTCTGTAAGTTGTCTACGGAGTCGTTTAGCTTGATGGATAAAGCTGCTCCTTTTCAGTCGTCCCATTGCTAGATTTTGGAATCTTTCCTTCATTGGATGACTTGGCATACACTGAAACTTTTCTGCTTGAATTAGTACTTTTGTGTCTCTGCGTTCGCCAAGTGTTTGCATTCTTCCCATTTTCTGCATCTCTGCTATGGGTGTTGATTTCATTGCTCCCAACATTATTCTAAGTGCCTGGTTTTGCACTTTATCTAGATCTTGTAATGTGGTGTTTGATGCAGGACACCACGCAGCTGAACCGTATTCCAGGTGTGGTCTTATGCCTTGCTGGTAAACTTTACTGAGTATATTTCCACTGGCTCCCCATGTGGTTCCACTTAGTTTTCTCAGGATAGCTAGCTTCCTCCTGGCTTTTGTTGTTGCTTTGTTTATGTGCTGCTTCCATGTCAGCTTATCATCAAAAGTAACTCCGAGGTATGTGGGTTGTTTGTCTTCTTTCAAGAGCTCTCCATCTATCTTGATATGACCAGCTTTTTGTTTTGGTGAGAGGGTAAAGAGTGTAGTGCTGCACTTATCTGTGTTAATGCTGACGCACCATCTATTAGCCCATAAGGTTAGGGCATCGATAGCTCTTTGTATTTGTTTAGTGGCCACTGTCGCATGTTCTTCCGTGCACCAGATCACCAGGTCGTCAGCATACATTGCCACTTTGATCCCGTGTGGTAGTTCAGCAACTAGGTCATTGATGTAAACCAAGAAAAGTGTGGGTGACAGGACTCCTCCCTGGGGGACTCCATGACGCAGTAGAACTTTCTTGCTCTTGCGACCATCTAATTGTACCCTGGCTCTTCTATTATGCAGGTATGCTTTTACCCATTTGTACATTCTTGAGCTAACCCTGCAATTTCGCAATTTCTTTAGGAGCCCTTCTTTCCAGACCTTATCAAATGCTTTCCTGAGGTCTATCCATGCTGCTAGTACCAGTTTCTTTTCTTGGAAGGCATCCTCAATCTCTTGGGAGAGGTAGGTTGCCTGATCTTCAGTAGAGTAGCACTGTCTGAAACCTGCTTGCTGTGATACCAGAAGGTTTTCACTTTCAAGGTACCACTGCATCCTAAGATTGATAATGCGTTCCATTGTTTTACATAGACAGCTTGTGAGGCTGATGGGCCTGTAGTTGGAGACTGTGTTGCCATCTTTTCCTGATTTGAGGAGTGGTATCATTATTGCTTCTCTCCACGCCTGTGGTACATTACCTGTGGACCAGCTTGTGTTAAAGATCTGCAGTAGCTTTGCTCTTGCTGCAATTCCCAGGTTTCTAATCATTTCATTGGACACTCCATCAGCTCCAGGGGACTTTTTCATTTTCAATTTGGATATTGCATGCTCCAGTTCTCTCATTGTGATTGGTGCCTCCATGACTTCAGGTATAGGTTCACCTTGTCCAATGTTTTGCTGGTTCTCTCGAACCTCCTGTTGTTTGTCTGGGCTGACTTTGATGTTATTGTCTTCTGCAAAGGAATCTGCAAAGTAATCAGCTGCATGTTTACCTGTTAAAATGTTTCTATCTTTATAAAGTGTGATCCTGGTATTTCTCCCTGTACCTTCATCATTTAGTTGTTTTACAAGTTTCCATAATTTCCTAGTATCTCTTTCTAGGTTCAGCGACTCTGTTTTTTCTTTCCAGCTGCTCCGTCTGGCTTGTAACTTGGCTCTTTGAAATTTAGCCTTTGTTTGCTGATATTTGTTGTGATGTTCTTGGCTAGGTCTGTTCTCAGCCTGCTGTCTAGATGTTTCCATCTCATTTTGCAGCTTTTCCAGTTCATCATTCCAGTAGGGTTTGTAGTTTTTGCGTGCCCCCCTGGGTATGGTTTTACTAGCAGCATGTAGTATACATCTATTAAATTCATGCACTGCTCTATTGATGTCTTTGTCCAAGTTCATGTCCTTAGCTAGAACACTGGTTAAATGCTGGTACATTTTCCAGTCTGCCCTTTTATAGTTCCACCTAGTGAGCGTGCTGCTGTCCGTGGTAAATTCATTGTGGATTTCCAGAAATACTGGTCTGTGGTCACTACCTCCAAGCTGCTTTCCAACAACACGTGTGATGTTCCATTCCAAGCCTGGTGAGTGGAATGCTAGGTCTGGTGTAGAGGTGATGTGCCATGCTCTCGAGTAGAAGGTTGGCGAGTCTGCTGGCTGGTTAATAAGGATGAGATTATTTTCATCCTGCCAGCTCTCAAGTTCCTCACCTCTCTTGTCGATATGATCATAGCCCCAGCTCTGAGAGTGGCTGTTGAAGTCACCACACACCATAAGTCTCTCTTTGTCTGTTATTGTGTCTAGTGCCAATGGTTTATCATTTGGGCAGTAGTAGTTCAGGAGATGGAATTCTGCACTGTCTGTTTTTAGGTGGAGCATCTGGTATTCTGCCCCTTCCATATATACTTCAAGCTGACATGCGCTGATATTGTTTTTAACAAGTGTCAGAATTCCACCCTTTCGCCTGTCCTTTCGGTCAGATCGGTAGCACTGGTAGCCTCTGATTTTGAAGGCTATGTCGCTGCTGAGGTGTGTTTCTTGGATACAGCATATGTTAACTTGTTCTTCACTGAGGACATTTTCAAGTTCCAATTTTTTGCTGTATCCATCTCTTTTACTGTTGACACCCTCAGCATTCCAGTGCATTATTTTTATTGGTCGTTTGTTTGTTTGGCCAGTAGCTCTATTCCCTTGCCTCCTGGCTCCTCGGGGCAATTGAGAAGGACTTCCAGTAACTGAGGTTGGGCCCTTTCGAGGTATAGGGCCCGGCACCGTCCCTGCCTGAACGTCCGCCACAGGGTAGGCACCATAACTATTTATAGATTTAGACATGTTTCCATTGTGTTTTGTGCGTGGCATCCTGATTATCTGTGCGCCTTTTGGCTGGATGCCTCCGTCTTCAGCACTCTGCTTACTAGGGCAGGACTATGGTCCTGCTCGAGTGGGACTGCCCGACCAGTCTTAGTTTCCAGCCCCTGATGGCTGAACTAAGCCCCATCACCTCTGCACGGTGCTGGTCTCGATGGAGATTTCCAGTGACAATATACGCTTGCTATGCATGGACATTAAATAAAACAATAGCAAAGAGAATTCCCACAAATTCGAAATGAGATGCTATGGGAGAATTTTACCTATACCATAGACATCTAAAAAATAAGAAATCAAGAAGTGTTAAGATCAATAAACGCTGAAGAGGGCTAGCTCCTTAACAACATGATAACAAGAACGCTATGTTTTATTGTTTTATTTATTTATTTATTTTTGGGGTAATAATAAAAAGACATAACAACACGAAAAGATTAATAGCTGAAGGAAGTGTTAACAGCAACAGCGCCAGAGGGCGCCCAAAACGACGATGGTGCAGTGATATATCAGATTGCTTAACCATGTTGCGGAATGTCAACTCGCCCAGAATCGCGGAGTGTTCAGAGAATCCATAAGGAATATCACGTTCTGGAAAGAATATGTCACATGAGAAATAAACAGATTTGTAAAATTCAGAACAAGACGTCTTCGAGTCTTCAAAATATCTCCCCGTGTCCGATTTCCAGCATAAAAAGCCATAATGTTCGATAATGTTTAAGGGAGGAAAACCGCCTATGACAATTTTAGAAATTTCTAGATATTATCTTTATTATCTAAGAAGGCGATTACATAACAGAACCAGACAGATTTGAATATAGAGCTTCCACGGACATTACACACGAGCGGTGGCAAACTTATCGCTGGGCGCTGTCTGTTCTAATTTGTCAAGGGTGTGGTGAGAAGTGAAACCGTAATATTTTTATTTTTAAACTAGTGTTAATATATGCAGTCAGAACTGATGCTCATAGTCATAAAGAAAGTCACAGATGTTTGCTGGCAAGAAAAGAACAGACAATACACACAGATACATATACGTTGATGTGAATAGGTTATGGAGAAGAAGATAATAACAAGAAAGTTATAAGATGAACATTTGAATAATATTTGAAACTCGTCACTGATACCAGCTCTTTTCGTATAATAATTGACAAACCAACCTGTGCCTCTGATACGTCTTCGGTAAGGAGAAATGGGTTACGTTAAAAAAGCACCCCGGTTTTGTGAGATTTTTTGTGACCTTTATTCACAAATAGTCAATCTAGATGGCATCATAACCTCATTGAAAATACCATTTTCACACAATAAGTACAATGACGACTTCTCATAAGGAATACTAATGAATATTTACAGTATGCAACACTGTACTGATGACACTTCTTATTGGGGGGGGGGCTGATTTTTATTTCTGTCGTGGTTGAAGATATAAATAAAGCAGTATGATTTACGAAAACTTCCTGACATTATTAGACTTGCTTTAAACAAATTTACCCACATATAATTATTGCATAGAAAAACAATAACAAATATTATTGAAATATTATATACTGTAAAAAAAAAGCAAAGCAACATTATTGTAGTGTTAATGGACACCATATTTTAAAGGTGTACCAAAATTTAATTTACGGAGTTCATGTTTCAACATTGATATGAAAAAAACGTTCATATTTAATGAAATGATGTTCATTCAATTTGGTTTGGAATTTTATTCTTTGCGACTGATGCCTCCGTTTCAGTAATGTGTATAATCTCCTTTGGTCTCTATCAGAGAGCGACGTCTCCTTGTCATGGATCTGATTAGCCGTTGGATGTGGGATGGCTGCCCACTCTTCTCTCAGTGCAAAAAACAACTGTCGGAGATTGGCTGGAGCTACCTCTCACTGATGGAGTCGACTGTCGAGTTCATCTTATAAGTGGGGTTCATGTCTGATGGCATGGCTGGCCACGGAATGGTATGGACGTTATTGTCAGCGACGAACAGGATGGTGAGTTGTGCCACATGATGTCGAGCGTTATTCTGCTGGGAAAATAAATCGACCCTTGTGCAGCAAAAATTGGAAGGACGCGAGGACGAGCTATTTCAGCGAGGTATAATTCAGCATTCAGGCATCCTTCAACTTACACCAGGTCACTTAAACCCATCAAATTGACCCCCCCCCCCACATCAGTACACCTCCACCAAGATGTGGAGGAGCCTCATCAACACTGTTCTGGGCTTAGAGCTAATGAACTCTGCGGTAAACTCTTCTCTGTCTATTGTGTCTCTGGAGCACAAAAATTGATTCATCACTAAATCAAACCCGTCTTCAGTCATTCCCAACGGTCATCTGACGATGCTGCTTCGCTCACTGCATTCTGTTCTAGTGATGCCTGTCCGTAATAACAGGACCTCTGTAAGGTCATCTAGCCCAAAAACCAGCGTTGTGTAGCTGTTTCCTGACCATTTGATCTGAAATTCAACAAGCTGCTGAAGGACACAAATGCAAACCGATTCTTGATGTGAAGCAATTATGAAGCGGCCTTCGACAGGAGTTGTGACTTTGGGTGTTCCACTGCGCGGCCGGTCTGCCATTGAACCAATTTGTTTAAATCGCCCCCAAACGTGACTAATGGTGCTTCTAACCACGTCAAATTATCTGGCCACTGCACTTTGTGATTGTCCAGGCTGTAAGCGTCCACTGATGATGTATTGTTGTTCTGTTGTGAGATGAGTCATAATTGCGCATTGCATTTTTAACTGAATTTATTCGAGGACTGTCAATCTTTAATAGGCATTCAATAATATGGTAAAAGAGTTTTGTGTTCACTAAGTTTAACGGGATTCTCAAGAACCTGTCAAGAGTTATTACTAAAAATATTGTTTTTACCTTGACATCTTTCACAGCCTCGCGAATCACAGGGTGAGTACAATTCAGGTAACCACAAGAATTTAATAACCAGGTGGGCACAGTCGATAGGTTGAACGATGCCCAATCAGAGAATATATTTTATAAAAGTACCTTAAAAAATGTTGCTGCTTTTTTTTTAAACAGTATATATTAGTTAAATTTTAATAGAGTTTTTAAAACGTTTTTCGTTTTCAATATAACTTTTCCACTGGGTTTTAATAATCATAGTTGAACCAGGTTTCAGATTTTCATCTAATATTAAAATAATTTCACCCCTTGTCTTACTGAACATACAAAATAGTAAGTACTTCCACATAATGTTTTGTACAATTAATTTGATATGCTCACCAACAACTCCCTTGATCCTTTATCGCCGCCGCCTTCATAGCCCCCCCCCCCCCCCAGTGGGCGTTTTCTCTCACTTTGAGAAAACCCTGCTATAACCAACCATTCTGTTTCTGTTGGCCTATATCTCATACAAGCATACAATTTGTAGATACGTCGCACAAGCGTATAACGTGTAGCAACGTGTAACACACATTGAACATGTAACTACGTGTCACAAACACACAACAAACATGTATGTAATCACGTCTTACAAGTGAATACAAGCAAATACCTAGAGCTACGAGTAACAAGTGCACAATGGCAATAGTCACATGGCACGCGTACATAACGGTAAAACACGTGTCTCCGTGAATTAACGTGTCAAAAAATGTTTGTGATGGAAGATATATTACTGCAGTTTATAATAGGGCATCATAGTCTTGCGGATTTCTTAGTGCAGATAAGGCACCACCCACTAATGTCATGTACTCTACACAATTCGTGTCAAATATCACAAATAGAAAAATGAAAGCAGAATGTGATCGCATATCTTGATGTAGTGAGGAGGTAGAATTTCTTGAACATCATAAAATTTTGCTTCTTTTATAATACATCGAAGTGGCGTTGGTGAAACCATCTCTCTGTATTTTAATTTGTTTTTGTGTTTATTTCGTTTGTGTTTGTTTCTTGAAAATGGCCCCTGTCGAACAGTAACATAGAAAAATGTCATTGTTCTTTTCTTTTCTGTTATTTATTTTTTATATTAGTTTTATAATTTGTTAGTTATTAGTTAAATCAGCAACATTAGTATATTATCCTAGTTATCGCCTTATTTTTGTACTGCGGCACACTATACCTTGTCAGATATCCTCTGAGAGTTTGCTTATTTACATGTTAAGTTATGTTATGTTCTTCCAGGGCCATAGGCGGCGCATAGGGCAGAAACCATAGCTTTCCATTTCTGTCTTCGTGTTGCCAGGTCTTTCAATTGTTGCGTGTTGTTTAGGTTCATTGACATGCCTTCTCTAGTAATGGTTCTTCGTAGAGTTTCTCTAGGTCTCCCTCTTCTTCTTACTCCAGGTGGCACCCAATATAGTGATTGCTGGGGAATTCTTAGGCTGTTCATTCTGAGAACATGGCCGATGTAAGTTCAACGCCTTTGCCTAATGAAGGAAGATATATAGGTTTGTTTGCTTTCCTCTCGTATAGTAGTGTTATATTTAAAGTCACTCCACTTAACGTTCTTCTTCTTCTTCTGCGTTCATTCTCAAACTCCAACTGGATCTAGCTGGATCATGGTCCTGCTAGATTTCCAGCCGGATGTAGTCCAGAAAATGGAAATGCGTTGTGTCGCCGTTTTATTTGCGCCAATGGCCCGACACATCCGTCTTCGGCGGAACTTAACGTTCAGAATGAATTATTTATATACATCACAACAATTGTTTATATCTCATCATATATTTACTGCATGTTCCTTACATAAACACCGCGTATATCAAAAACTTGGGAATAATGAAAATCTTTGGGGGGGGGGGGGGCGTACTGGAGCGCAAAGTAAAAAATAGTAAACCAACTATATATAGAGGCAGTTAGAACAAATATGGAATACGCCTTTAGCTATTGGGCTTCTGCGGCCAATAGGAACACAGAAAACTCGATAGAATTCAAAACTTAGGAATACAATAATACGTCAAAAATATTACAAAAATATTCTTTGAAATATCAATACATGAACTACAAAGACCACTTACACAGAAACAGAACAAAGAGATGTATCACTTTATATATTAAATGTCCAATATCCTAGAAGAAATTCACACAGACGGATTAACAACAAACGGCATAACAAATGGCGGTAGTAGAATATACATCATGCTTCCAGACGACAGCGCGTACGAACACAACTTTGCCATAGAAACAAAATACACATAATTCAGGGCAGAAGCAACTGTGATACAGCTGTCCAAATGTCCAACAACCGAGAGTACATACCTACAAAAATCGCAATATTCAGAGATTGAAAATCATTATTTCATACCATCCAAAATACCAAAGACAAATTCATTCACAACATCAGACAAAAATATCTTCGAATAATCTAGAAAAACTACATTAGTACTACAATGGATACCAGCTCACTGTGGCATCCCAGGTAGCGACAACGCAGACAAATTGGCAAAAACAGCAGGCAACCTCCCACAGACCCTTGTAACACAAAGCTTCACGGAAGTAAAATATCTGCTAGAACAATATATGCGCTTTCAGTCATGACCATCTTCTGTAAGACCTGTTATCTAGAATGATCACGTTACCCTTGTTAGGATCCGATTGGTCACTATTTTTATACTTGGAGTCACTGTGGTTATTTTTGGTATGCGATTCCAAGTATGTAAATAATGACCAACCGAAATCCGAACAATATACAAAAGTAACCAATGGTCAGTTAAACGGTCTTTACTGACACTATAGCCCCGAGAAAGACAACACTAAGAAATTGAACAGATATAAACGGGTACCGATATTTGGACTGAGAACAGATCACTGCCATCTATAAGCACACTTACATCGAATTGGTATCAACGACTGCGGCCTGCATTTGAAACGCAGCAGCACAAACACCAGAACACATACTACAGAACTGTCCCAGTTTGGCTATTAACAGAACGACATTCTGGTCCACCAACAGGCAGAAGAGCCAGGGATAGACCAAAGGAAACTCTCAGAAGAACAATACTTAGAGAAATTAAAACAAACAATATTCATACTGTTCAAGAAATGCACAGACTAGCTTTCTGATCCACATAAGCATAATGTAAAACACGTTGTGGGGAGCCCAAGACGACCTAAATGAAACCGCTCTACACAGGATCAATATTGGATCAATATTGATGTTTATCAATTGATCACAGCAGATTAAGAATTGTTGTCATATCAATTGTTGTTATCAAGGCGTGTTCCTTACACAAATACCACCAATGTTGTTATTATATCACACGTTACTTACACAAACACTACCAATGTTGTTATTGTATCATACATTCCTTCCATAACACCAAAAAGATGCATTAACTTATACTCTTTATTATATATTTCTATAACAATAAGAAGAAAACGATGGACTTGTCGGACATGTACTTAGAAGGAAAACTTACTGCCATTACAAGCATTAAAATGGGTACCAGATAGAAAACGAAAGAGAGGAAGACCAAGAACAACCATCAAAGAGGGTATGACTTTGTGTCTCAAACATGCAAGAATTACACACAGTAGCATCACATCTTTCAAACTGGAGAGATTTGGTTTCTGCCCTATGCACCGTGTTCGACGCTGACGTTACATTGATAGATTAGACAAACAGACTGACCGACAGACGGGAGGACAGACAGAGACAGATAGATTACACAGGCAGGCAGGCAGGCAGGCAGGCAGACAGACAGACAGACAGACAGATAGATAGATAGATAGATAGATAGATAGATAGATAGACTACCATTATTGCTCTCTCACGAAGTAATTGGAAGGTTTTATTTAACAATTACTGTTGTTATTTGTTATTAATTCATCTCTCCCAAAACTAGTTATTTACCTACAACAGAGAGTGGTTGATGAACGTAGATATCTTCCAAAAGCTGGTATAAAAACAGTTCGTGCGCCTGTGATCACGATTCTATCTATAAGTCGGTAAAAATCGGGTCAAGAATTGCGTTTGTATTGCGTCCCACTTTATGTATGCCCTTGTGACCTTTATAATTTATAAGTAATCTACCGGCATGTCCTTCTCCAAAATAGTCCTTCGCGCAGCTCCCAAATAGTGTCCCTATCTTGGCTGATGCAACTACTCATTGGTGACTCCGTATACTTTGTGTCACTGGCCAATGAGAAGCACGGGGAAAATAGGATCAGCCAAGATAAGTGATGCTGATTGGAATCTGAGCGTCGAACTATTCTGGCGAAGGACTTACTACTAGGTTAGGTTAACACTACATTTTTAAGTTTCCGTTATTTACTAGCTTTGCTCTACCTTTTTTCCGAGTCACAGTTGAACAACCGATAGATTGTAACTATAAACGTACCAATTAATGACACCACAATAATAACAAATAAATGTACTATACATCCGAGTGTTACCGGGGTCCTAAAGGGGAGCAAATAATAATGACATTGTTACCAGCCATACACGTCGTATGAGGCGACTAAGGATGTTTTGTCGGTGGCATTGGCTGTTCCATTCTATAGAGAATTAAGTGATTTAGAAGTCATTCTGAAGTTTGATGTGTCAGGCCGCAAGGCATAGTTAAGCATGACATCGAATTCCGATCTCTGGACTACACCCTGCTAATCTGCAGGAGAGAGAAAAGAACGAAGAAGAAGTGTCCCGTATATCTCAACAATATGAGACATGGTATGAGGAGGCTACCTGCTGAGATTACTAGAAGGTACGATCCAAGAGAAAGCGTTGTAAAATTACAACACCATATAATTGTGTAAATACATGCAGGTAAATCAGAGAACAGAAAGATTTAATGATGAGCTGATGAAATGTGATGACGGTCAGTGGTGAAACATGTACAGATTTATCTTCAATTCTAGACTGACCAGCCTGTTGAGAGCATGGGATAGTAGGATGATATGATTCGACTTCAGATAGTCTCTGGGCTGACTAGACTGGTTGGGAAAACGGACTGTGGGGTGAGATGATCAGATGACCAACTCCCGTCTATGAACTGACCAATATATTTGCGAAGAAGGGTCAGTGAATTGATACGATCCGATGGATTCAGTTCTAGTCTATGTACTGACTAGTATGATGGAAACAGGGATAATGCAGATGGCAGTGTATTATGCAAGAAAGTGGTGCTTTCGGTGCAACGAGTAGTAATATGATGATGAAGGTGATAGTGGTGACCAGGTCAATGATATGGCTCGCGTGAGGATCATGAGTGCTACAGATGTACGTTTTCTGAGTGGCTGTGGGTGTACTTAGAAAGATTCCGTTGTGCTATCTACGCTGTCAGTGGCTAGACTCAATGGCTAAGTCTATGCTGAAGAGAAGATATTTTCATTTTTGTCTGACACGCGGATGTTTAGGGAAATGAAAGAACAGTCATACTTGACAGCATGACCGCAACGACAATTAGTACATTTGTAATTCAATGGACCGGGCTGCTATTGTGAATGCAGTCAAGACATTAGACCAGTTGGGGGATGAAGCTTGTGCTTCCTCTGTGTCTACATCTAGAATGCACGATCTGGGAGTGGCGAGTGGGGTTGTATTAGAACGAGCGGCATATCTTTTTGTTTTCAGTGTTCATTCTCAAACTCCCGCTGGATCTCTCTTGTAGAAGGACAATGGTCCTACTATATTTCCAGTAGGATATAGTTCAGAGAATGGAAATGCGTTGTTTCGCCGTTTTATCTGCACCACTGGCCCAACACATTCATTCTTCAGTGGTGAGCAGCATATATGGATTAAAACAGGAGTTACCATTAGATTTTCAGTTTCTCGCAGTGAGTACATATTACTGATTATTTGAGAGTCAACGCCGGAAACTAAGAAGTTACCATTTAACACAGAATCGGCACCAATATTCGTCATCTTACACTTCATATCCTTATCACTTTCATATTTGTTTTTTCAGAATCGATCTTTTTTTTTTCTTTCGGCGCTGTTTCCCATTTGAGGGTTTGCTTTGCATTCTTAGACTGGTTCTACTCATTATTTTACCAAAATATTCCATCTTATCTTTCTCATTAATGATGAAACTGATAACTGCATGAATACATTTCTTATTTCTGTATTAGTCCTCAATTAATTTCATATATATAAATTGACTTTCTGAAACATTTATTTTCATATTTATCTGTAACTTTCGTTCTTTCAACTTTCTCGTGTATAAGTAAGAATGGAGACTGTATTTGAGCTGAACATAATTTCTGAGGCGTGTTTTATTTGTTTCTTCTTCTTCTTCAGCGTTCATTCTCAAACTCCCATTGGATCTCTCTTGCAGCAGGACAATGGCACTACTAGATTTCCAGCAGGATATTGTCCAAAGAATGGAAATGTGTCGCCGTTTTATTTGCGCCAATGGCTCGACACATCCGTCTTCTGTGGTTTTTATTTGTTTAAAAACCAACGTCAACAAACTCCTGTCATAACCATCTAAGCAGTTATTGTATACATTATACTATCATAATGTATATATAATGTATATATAATGTATATATAATGTATATAATATATATATATATATATATTGTGAATGCCCTGAATGCAGAAATTTTCATTGGTGGGATAGTAAACTACAATATAAACTTGAAAGAATCAACAAAACCAACGTATCAACACAATTCTCTTCATGTGCGATTAGCAAACATTGTTTAATCTAAACATATCTATACATCTGCCGAAGACGGATGTGTTGTGCCATTGGCGCAAATAAAACGGCGACACAACGCATTTCTATTCTCTGGACTACATCCTGCTGGAAATCTAGTAGAACCATAGTCCTGCTACAAGGGAGATCCAGTGGGAGTTTCAGAATGAACTCTGAAGAATATATCTATACATAAACCAATAACTCGTCAGGAACCATATTGGATAAATCAACGCGTAGAGTCATCAGTGATTTCTATCTTCAACGATGAGTTATGAAAAATCTTGACCTGTTCAGTCTTTTTGTGTTGTCTGTCCATGATTTTCTTTGCCCCCCCCCCCCCCAAATGCTTCTTCCATCTACGACTGTTCCCTTCACTATGGTTTTTGACAAGGAAGCATGTCGACCTACATGTTCAAACCATGCACGTTTTCGTCGTTTCACTATTGAATGCAGTGATCGCCCGTGTGTTGTCGGGGCCCGAAAGGGGAGCAAAGAATAGCAACACTATTTGCCTTCCATGCATGTCGTACAAGGCGACTAAGGAGGTTATGGGATGGAGTTGGCTGTCCCATCCCATATAGAGTCAGTGACCCAAAGCCATGCTGAAGTTGGATGTGTCAGGCCGAAAGGCGCAGATATCGCATCAATGCTGTAAACTATGACACAACTCATTCGGTTCACCGGACTACATCCTGCTGATATGCAGGAGTTTGAGAACAAACGCAAAAGAAGAAGAAGAACGCAGTGATTATTGTGGACCTCTATGTATCAGTATATTATTTATTTTCCACCTACACATTTGCCATATATTCTCTATCTAAGACATTAGAAAACAATTTAAACTTGTCCGTTTCATGTAATCATTTCTTTAAGTGTGAGTGTCTTGAATTATTGTAATGTATGTACTTTATATCTGGCACGAATATTAATATAAATATTATTGTAATATAACACAAGCTACAGTCAACGTCAACACATGCTTGACTTGCATCCATTGCATTTATAGTTTATGAATTGAGGATCCATGAGGTATATGCACTTAAGTTATAGTCTGCTGGATATGGCTACTACAATAGATAACGCATCTATGGTGCGACTGTGGAGTTTGTAATTCATTATGATATAACAGTATAAAAGCACATAACGGTGAAGGGAGGAAAACGGTGGGAGGGGGGAATTTCCACACGTATTCCGCTCTCCATTTCATCGTCCATCCATGTGTTCACACTCAAAGTCGCAGTCAATTTTTGAGTGGGTGATCTTTAGGTCTTTCCAAAAAGGAATCATTTTCTTTCCTCACTCCTGGTCATTTTCACTTTTATAATTCTCTGTACAAATACACTAACGCATCGAACCTCATCATCTTCATTCTATGGCGAATCTGTAATAACATTCTGACACATTTTACCTAAATAGTATAGAGATTAAAGGAATTTGATATTAAGTATGAAACAAGTAGGACTGCAAACCTGCGAGCCATAACGAAGAATGTGTTTAAGCAGCGAGCCATAGCGAAGAATGTGTTTAACCAGCGAGCCATAGCGAAGAATGTGTTTAACCAGCGAGCCATAACGAAGAATGTGTTTAACCAGCGAGCCATAACGAAGAATGTGTTTAAGCAGCGAGCCATAGCGAAGAATGTGTTTAACCAGCGAGCCATAGCGAAGAATGTGTTTAACCAGCGAGCCATAACGAAGAATGTGTTTAACCAGCGAGCCATAACGAAGAATGTGTTTAACCAGCGAGCCATAGCGAAGAATGTGTTTAACCAGCGAGCCATAACGAAGAATGTGTTTAACCAGCGAGCCATAACGAAGAATGTGTTTAAGCAGCGAGCCATAGCGAAGAATGTGTTTAACCAGCGAGCCATAACGAAGAATGTGTTTAACCAGCGAGCCATAACGAAGAATGTGTTTAACCAGCGAGCCATAGCGAAGAATGTGTTTAACCAGCGAGCCATAACGAAGAATGTGTTTAAGCAGCGAGCCATAGCGAAGAATGTGTTTAACCAGCGAGCCATAACGAAGAATGTGTTTAACCAGCGAGCCATAACGAAGAATGTGTTTAAGCAGCGAGCCATAGCGAAGAATGTGTTTAACCAGCGAGCCATAACGAAGAATGTGTTTAAGCAGCGAGCCATAGCGAAGAATGTGTTTAACCAGCGAGCCATAACGAAGAATGTGTTTAACCAGCGAGCCATAACGAAGAATGTGTTTAAGCAGCGAACCACAAGAACCAACGGAATGCACACCCTTCAATATATGTTAAGTGACATAGTATAATAGTTTTTATAAAACGTCTCAACACTTGATGTGACAAAATGATGCTCACAATGTTGATAACAATAATTATCCGAAGCATGCTCAGTTCCTCATTAATTATAGTTCTGTGGACTCATCCGAATCATCCTTCAAACGTGACACTATCGGACTTTTCCTGTGATTTTCACTGGTTGTCAACACAGAGCATACACAAAACGACCAATAAAATCACGTAAAATAAAAGCTTCACTTTTGAAGGTTGATTTCCGCTGAGTCTGCAAGACAGTATAGTTGACGATGGATTCAATATAACACTCCAACACCAATTTGGTAAATTTTTTTTTTTTTACTTGATGTGGATTGTTTTTAGCAAGCGCGTAGCGGAAAAACCACGTCTATGAACTAAGCTGACTAAGCAGAACATAAGCAAACTATATAGAGCAACACAATCTCCTATTATGCACGTACGTCCACTACAATTTGAACGATCAATATTTAACACACAAAAAATATGAGATCTGGTCGAACGTATGATAAGATCCAACAATGAGGTCTTGCCAGAAATCGAAATAATATGATAGAACATCGGCTTATTTGAAATAGGAAAATACCAGCACAAGTGTATGTCTGGAAGTATTTACACTACAACTGGAATTGGGGATCTAGACATCTTATTGTAAAGGGGGAGGGAAAGCGAATGTTAAAAACGTGTATGTCTATTACTTCCACCGTGCCGGTATCCGTGGCGGAGTGGTTATGTGATCATTTCACAGCCTCAAATCGCGCGAAAATAAATCGTAGTTGAAGCGCAAAGGAAGTCATGCCATTCCAATCAACATTGACAAACGTAGACGTGATTCCTAACAATGCAACAATAGTTGCCCGTTTAACTTCCATTGGAATCATCAACGTAACCTTACCCATGCTATCATGTCGTTAGCTAGTCCATCCATTTTGTTTCCACAAGTCTTTAATATTCCTCCCATAACATTTTCCCTATATGTCTGTTTCTAACCTTCTTATTCATGTGTTTCGCCATTCCTCTTGATCTCTTTACTTGCAGGTTCCATAACAACGCCTGTCTTGCAATGCCTTCTGCCGATCTTCTTATGCCATACTCACCTTCAGGGTCCTTTCTCAGTCTCTCTTTTCACCGATGTCTGTTTAGTTGTTTTCACGAGACTCATACTGGCAGATCTATAATATTGCCTCAAACACGATTTTCTACGCAGACAACCATTTAGAAAGGTATGTAAATTATTTTTTTTCTCGTTCGCTAATAAGGAACTGGTTTGGATCTAGTGTCCACCTATGTGATTATTTCCCTTGGCTATGTTTATCTGCTTGTGTGTATCATCTATTAATTTAAATCTAACCATAACCCTAAAAAATGATTATTTAAATTAATTATTGATATAATATTTAAAATAATTAACCATACAATACGTAGGTGGGCATTAACTGCAAACACGAACCACTAATAATGTTTCTATCTGCAGTGTTGTTTCTTGTATAAATTGAACAGTGTTTTCCATTTCTACTTTTGTACAATAGAGTTTAACATTCATAGAGGTATCAAAAGGCTCGTCTGTAAATTATAATAGCGTCGCTTGTCTTGGCTAATCGGACTTTCTCCGTGCAAATTCATTGTCATCATGAAGGTGACATAGCATTGCATATGCGAAGTCTAGGATTACCATTTGGCTGTAACTTCTGAACTAACTGGATCGTGTAGACTCTAAGTCACAATGTTTTGTGCACAATGCCGTGAACAGTAGGTTTTTTGAATATCCAATAATGTAATAATATAATCCGTGGATTACATTAAAACGCTTCCTTCAACTCTATCTAGAGACAATGCTTCAGTGCCGGTTTGCTTCTTTCTCAACAACTAACTTGTTTCAAACTACTTTTTCACTATGGCATGTCGCTTTGGAGATTTATGTTTAAATTCCGGCAATGAATCTCCTTTGCTCGACTGTGAGGAAACGTAATTCTGCCAATAATACCATTGAACTTTCCGCTGCACTGTGGACTCAGCAATTTTCACTATACGCGGGATTACATTCCGCGGCTGCGCATGACGCCTGCGCTTTCAGCACATTATCAGACAATTCTTTAATTTTCTTCACTGCACCTAAAAATATAATGGTTTCTATAGAAAGAAACGTTCTTGCTCACATGAAAAAGAAAATATTTACATTTGTTATTAGTAGTGATTTTATCGGATCACCTTTGTTCATGTGATCCCCAGTGTGTTTCCTGAACCCACAAGGGAAACAAAAAATAGTAATACTGTACTCTAATATGCATGCTGTAAGAGGCGACTAAGGAGTGTGGGTAAAGCAGTGGTTCTCAACTTTTTATCGTGGTCCCCATTTGAAACAATTTTTCTTTCGTGTCCCCTTTGGTGCCTAAAAAATCGAGTTTATGGATATATACCTTATTATTTATCATTTCAATAGTTACATTTATGTGCCATCCCCTCTCCCCTTCCGACGGTTCTGGTCTGTCAAAAAACTGTCAAATACTGCATGTTTCCCGTTAAGGAGTTGCAGGGAGGGATTATGTAGTCTGGTCAGTAGTTTCACATTTGTGTGTTTGCCTTGCTCCCTAGCAAGTCCCTGTTGTCTACCTTAATGGCCCATATGGCCCGCATTGAAAAGCACTGGGCTACAGCATCCTATACGTCAAAGTTAAGTAAAAAGTGTGACGCTTAAATCGAATATGCCAACAGGTTCATACATCGTAAACCACACCACAATGCATTTCGTTATCCGGACTACATCCTACATGAAAACACACAAGATTAAGAGATGACACTCTTGATGATTGATTGAATTAGAACCCCAGGAATTACCAGCGATTAGTTCTTACATAGTATGTGCTGTGGGGTGGTTTTTCTGAGCTTACTTTCATATCCAAGAGACTTCAGCTTGCGACTTAGTGCAATGCCTATTGAAGAAGCGTTCTACTCAGAGTTCTACTATAATCGTATACATGGCATGCTACGAAGTTTCCATAAGAGCGCCTCAGTTTAACGGCATGTCATCTACTCAATTTTTCTGTTGCATGGGTGGTTTGTCTAGTGGGCCATTGGTAAGACCCACAGACGCAACCGCATGCGTGACTCTTGATGATAGTGTGACCAACAAACGTTTAAGCAATAGAATCTGAACTGGGCTTACGTGCACGAGAACAAAACAACACTGGTCGCCACTCAATAGCAAAAGGAAACAAATGTCTGCAGCACTTGACCCGATACTTTCTGGCCTGGCTAGCAAATAAGCGCCAGACTCTCCAAAGTGCAGGGTATCAGTTAATTATCGGCCTCACATCTCCGACTGGTGTCTAATTTGATCTTGGGTTTTACTTCTGTGGCCAAAAATATCGCACAAATTTGATGTTACTGATATTGACTACAGCTGTCTCTAGACATCAAAAATTTGAATCAACTTTTTATTTCTCTCTCTCTCTCTCTCTATCTCGTGTGTGCGTGTGTGTGTGTGCGTGCGTGCGTGTGTGTGTATGTATGTATATATGTATGTATATATGTATATATATATATATATATATATATATACCCACTTGGCGTTTTACACTGGCAGATTTGTCTTATTAAATGAAATGTAACTCTTATGGCAAAGTATGCTCCTTTCAACTGTGGAAGTTAGTCAGATTTATTTCTTCTTCTTTTTCAGCGCATTCTCAAACTCCCACTGGATCTTTCTTATAGCAGGACAATGGTCCAACTAGATTTCCAGAAGGATGTAATCAAGAAAATGGAAATGCGTTGTGTCGCCGTTTTATTTGCGCCAATGGTCCGGCCCATCCGTCGTCGGCGGAAGACTTACTAATATCATAGCTTTTACTTTCAAACAATAGTGTTGATCGCGGTTCTGGTTATCCAGCCACCACGACCTATATTTTGGATAACATTTACAGATTAAACTTATCGCCTGTGTGCTGCTAACCGAGGCTTGACTTCTAGTTCAGGGTGCAAATAATAGGGCCACTCTCTTCTTTACATGGATGTCGTAGGAGGCAACTAAGGAGAGTTGAGGGATAGGCTGACAATTATCATTATCACATCTTGTTTCAAATTCTTAATTTGTCTTTTATCAAATAATCCCCCTGGATGATGAAGAACGAGTTGCAGGCCAGAGGAAATTGCACCTTTGTCCTTTTATGGCAGACTTCTAGATGAAGGCGAATGCTTAATGGGCCATCACTGCCGATGCGTCAACAAATCTGACAGAAAAATGTTAAGATAATTGACCCAAAATTGTGTGCTGTATTGATAGCAGGACGTGGTAATCCTCGGATACTTGCACACTGGAATGCCTCCCTTTGGGCACAAAGCATGCATCCATAAACTCATTCTTACGCAGCCATGCCTCTGAGACAACTATATTAGTCAACCATCAGTCATATGACAAACCAAATGAGAAGACCCTGTGCTTTTGTCAGAAAGGCTATGGGCTATCAAGAGCTGCCTGCTGACAGCTAAAGGAATTATTTCATTATCATCATTAACTTATTTCGAGAATACATTGTACTTGTACTATCTGGTCCTAGTTATTTCGAGGGATTGTATATATATTTATCCCATACTTGTTACCACCTGAACTGCTCTGTAGATCTCTCATCCTTGGTTCCTACCTGCCACTATGTTCTAGCCAGTGGTTTCCAGTAGTTGTTTGCATGTGGAATGCCATTATCTAACGGCTTTGACAAGTTAGTCAAGTCTGGTGTAGGTAATCGTTGGGCTTCATGTCGGAAGGTAAATATAGTGCTTGTCTGCAAGGCAAGTAAAACCTGGATATAGTGAACATTTCGGATGAAATATCTGATGTTCAACGTGCTGGAGGACACTCAACTGTCGCTCTACGGCGATTTCTGTGTTACGCTGTCCTTTCCATCTGTGCCTCAGAAGTACCAATTGATTGGGTGTCTTCCTCCACTGTTCTTCTAAAGTGTTTCACGGTTTCCGACTCTCCTCTTCGCTTGTGAATTCCAATCCAAAGTCTATTTATCTTAATCAGGCCTCTTTTCGAGTGTGTGTTATATACATCTCAATTTTCTATTTTTCTCTACCACCACCGGGCACTGACGTATTCTTCCATCATATGATATCATCTTTGGCCATCTATTGTGAAGTAAAAGATGAAGACTTCTATTGATAAATGTATGCGGTTTTCATTTTTTTTTCTGGGCTACATGCCATGTTTCGGAATCATAAAATAATTAAAGGTTTTACATTGTATTTAAATAAAACCTTGCTTAGTTGGGACAAGTCTAAAGAATCCTATACTCTATAAAGATCCTATAATCCTATAAAGAGTAGTGTAAGCAAACATGACCTTACTAATGCTGTCAACATCTTCATCTGTTCCTCCTTACTAATGTTGCTTCCCGAATAGGTAAAATTTGGCACCTCTTCCATATAATAGTTTGGCCATTTGTTTTAATTGCATCTATTATATACATTATTAATTCTCATTTCCTTTGTTGTGCTTATTGATTTAATGTCCAGTTTGTGCTGCTTCTTGTCACTCTGCCTTTTCCTGCATGTCCTGCTGCTGTTTATGTGATAGTAAACATAGATCACCTGCACAATCCAGATCCTCGAATTGATTATCAAATATTCACTGTATTCCTGTTTTCCTTCCTTTAGTTATTGGTCTCATCACCCAGTCTATATCCATGAGGAAGTTTGTTGGGAGTAGTAAACATCCTTGTAGATACAAGTGAGAGAGAAAAACAAAGAGATAGACAAATTCCCTCTGACTTGGAGAAGACAGTGGACTTCGACCTGATGACAGGCCTGACAATATGATATGAACGGAAAAGAAGAAGACAGTTGATCAGACTGCACCACAACGATAGCTGACATGTTTCAGAAACTCATTGCTGACTTTCGTTGCGTAGAAGAGACATGATCTGATTTAATATCCTGGCTAATACCTTTGTCTTGTCTGTATGCTGTCAGAGCCCAAAATGGGATCAAAGAATAGTAATAATGTATCGCACTATGCATGTTGTAAGAGGCGAATCAGAAATTGTAGCTGTTGAGTTGGCTACTTCGTTTAAAATTCAAAGAAAAAATCGCCAAATCTGGTATACTGTAATGACCGCCAAATACGGATATGTCGGGCCACTTGTGCAAATAAAACGGCAACACAGAGCATTTCCATTCTCTGGACTACATTCAACTGGAAATCTAGTAGGACCATTGTCCTGTTACAAGAAAGTACCAGCATGAGTTTGAGAATGAACGCTGAAGAAGAAGAAGAAGACTTCTGAAAAGGTACAAATATCGCAGTTATGGTGTAAATAAACATCCAGCTAAAAAAAAAAGGTAAAAATATGCAATGAGAAATCAAAGTAGTTGAACTAGACAGAATGCTGCAGTAGAAGATAATCTTGTCTTTCTCTAGTTAACAGCAACCAATTTCTCTTAGATCATTTTCAGCCTAATATTTACAGCAGTTTCGTGCTCAACCTGAAGGACGGATTCCAGGAATCTTCTTAGACAGAATTACAAATGCATTCACCGCGATGTGTTTAACAGATTTCTGGACTAACAAGGACACAACGTCAGGTAAAATCCTGTTCAAACTACATCAACCTTGCACAAAATGCCATGAAGACGACTGCGAGGACAGCTAACAAAAACAACAGCAGCAGATAAGCAGCATCCTTAAACGCTTGTGAAGTCATAAATGCAGAGCATTTCAAAACAGAGAATTTGGTGAAAGAAAACAAGAAATATCTAAGGGAGGTAACACTGCATTATTCGATATATGGTAATGTGTCATCATTACCTCCGTCTACATTCTTAACATTCACAACCCACTGTGTTCGTTCTCAAACTCCTGCGGATATCAGCACATAGCCCAGAGAATGGAATGCATTGTATCATAATTTACAGCCATTCTGAAACACCTGCACCTATAGATCTAATATATTCGACTTCAGCATGGATACTAGTCACTAGACCCTCTATGGGATAAGACAGCCAATTTCACCCACAGAGTCTCCTTAGTCGACGTATGCGGCAGACAATAGTTTCGCTATTCTTTGTTCCTCTTTCAAGCCCCAATAACACACGGGTGGAAGATAATATAAATCCTGGCATCATCATCATCAATGATAGTGGGTTAGCCTAGTTGATAGTGAGCTTGCTTGCTATCCCCGGGTTAAAGCGTTCCAGGTTCGAAACCATTTCCGGACAACAAAAAATCGGGTTATGATTTCTCTCTTGACACGACCACTCCTTTAGTCCACTCAGCTGTAAATTAGCAACTGACGCATGAGTTAGGGTAAGTAAAGACAGCAAGGAAGGGAACTGGCCATCCCACCTAATAGTTGCTGCGGCTTAGTACATGAAGAGGCAGGTTTTTTTAAAAATCCATCATAAATCATGTTAACTAGTTTCGAAAAGACAAAACAGCATATAAGCATAGTAACAATTTGTAACACATCCGATTTGTTTATTGACAGGAGACACATCAGGAAGAGTAATTTTTTTTTAAAGTAGTAATATTTTTGAAAAGTATTTTTTAAAGTTTCAAAGTCACATCAGCATTGGTCCAAAACCCTGAATTTGGCCCTACAACCCAAATATGTTGCTCACTTTTGTACCAGTTTCCCTGTATGAATGATATGCATCTCCTGTATAACAAGTACTAGAGTTCAGATTTTCGTGCCCCACTTTCCTTTCAATTATTTTAAAACTTACTTGATAAATAAGGATATATTTTTAAACATACTTTTTAATTAACAAACACCTTATAGCGACATTAAATTTGTTAATAATGATGTCGTGGGCTAATAATTCTGATTTTCTATGCTATTGTTCCAAATTTAATAAATAATGAGTGTCTGCAGAACATATTTTACAGTATTTGCATTAGTTGCGTTGTATTTGCAATCCATAGGAGCAACGTTGTTATTGTAGTGGTGGATTGCGTATTGATTACTATAGCACGTTTCACCAGCTTTGCCCTCAAACAAATGTGATTATCTGAGTAACCGTCTAACGTATTAATGCCATTCTTTGCCAACGATGGTCATTTTTGGTTAGACCATATTAATACTTTACATTTGTACATCATGTTCAGTTTTCATGTACTAATGAAATCCTGAGATCTCTGTCGGCATACTAATTATTGTGTCTCGAAAAAATACGTTTTACCATTTCAGACACAGATTCTGAGTTGATTAGGCAAATGCGTGTCTACTATTACAATAATGTGCCTACCGTGTTTACATATGAATACTTGTTGAAGATGATTTCTTAAATGATCAGAATACGAGTTACTTGTGAAACTGTTTGTCATTGGCATTTAGTAGGCTACCATACTGGGTCTTCATTGATCTAATTATTTCATATATATCACCAATTTGCGGTCATAGATATAATGGAACGTTGCTCCTCTAATGTGAAATGGACATATCAGACTTTACTAGGGTTCAATGTTCGTTTACGTATCCCTAAGGCATGAATAGTCCTCTTTTCTAGGTATGAAATATAATGATATAGTTTTCTAGAGTAGCTTCATTGCAGAAATGATTTAAAATCTTATTTGGTGTCATTCTATCTATTTTCATTGTATTTATTGTCATTCTATATGTTGTTATTTCATCTAGTGCCATTCAACGGTTCAATGTTCGTTTACTTATCACTAAGGCATGATTAGTCCTCTTTTCTGGGTTTTAAATATAAAACTTCTCATCAAGTAGCTTAGTTGCAGACATAATTTAAAATCTTATTTGTGATCTGCTCTAATGTCATAAACTTTACTCGCAGACTCATTTTTCTAACTACACACTTTATGTTGAGAGCTTCTGGCGGAGAATTTGAGCGTGACACCAAAATGCAACCTTTAAACACCATCTGTCTTATGTTCGAGAGTACAGAACCGAGCAATTCCACGCTTAAATCATCCAAATTGTATGATAAACAAATCATGTGTAAATGAAGTCTTATAATTAACTATGCATACTATAATTTTTGTGTGTGAGATGTGTGTGCTCACAAGTAGACTGATCTATATCACATACAAATGAAAATTACCAATGGCTGCATTTTAATGAAAAATATTTATTCATAGGGTCTATAACATTTCAAATTCACACACAAAATTTCAATTATATGCTTTATATATTTGTTCCCCTCCCCCAAATAATTTTTTTCAGAATAATAACACCGCCGAAGACGGATGTGTTGGGCCATTGGTGCAAATAAAACGGCAAAATACGCATTTCCATTCTCTGGACTACATTCAACTGGAAATCTTGTAGGGCCATTCTCCTGTTACATGAGAAATCCAGCAGGTGTTTGAGAATGAACGCTGAAGAAGAAGAAGAACGAACACATGCAAAATTCTTCTAATTTTTCGAAATGTAAAATCATATTTACATGGTATATATATACAAAAATGTGCTACTGACGTCAACTCCCACTCCTCTTTTCTCCCTTTCAAACTTGTTCATGACCCTCTCCCCTAACTGGCGACGTAATGTATAGATATCCCCAATATATCACTTGAACCAACCACGGTAAATGGAAACCAAGTGAAAGTATACTATTTGAATTTTATTTCAGATATTGTGTCTGCTTTTTTCTTCTCTTTCTCTAATGTTTAGTTCCCACCTAATAGTTTCTGCGGCTATGTACATATCCTGTTATCTTCATTCCTGACGGCAGATTGTTGGGACCAACCGTTACCTTACTGTTTAGTGAAACACATACACACTCTGACTTTCACAAATGTATATACCTTGCAGATCTATGTTTTAAAGTGCTTTCTTTTTTCTTTAAATAAACTTACATGTCTCACCTTCCAGAAAAGAATAGCGCAGTTCAATAACATTGAGAGGTGTGTTTACTGTGCGCTGTGAACCGACTTCAGAATGTTCATTACCAAGGTACCGTCTTTCTTAAAAGGCGAGACCGTCGGTAGTAGAAGACCTCTGTACAGAAAATACACAGGACTTCATACGTAACGTTTTTTTTTTTATTAGTGTTGTTCGTTGCTCAATATTTAAATATTTTCGTTGAGTCACCCGTCATAAATAGACAAGGTTGACCAATAAAACGCACGGAAATAATCAAAATCGGCCTGTCAGGTCATATGTACACAAGTCTGTTATACTTGATCACGGTCGTGTCAAAATGCGTAGAGAATTGACTTCAGTGTACTGGAGTTTCCCCATATGTACTCCGCCCCTCTGAACGATAGAGAACCATAGCATGTAACTCCGTAGATTCTAGTAATAATCACCAGGGATCTCCGGGGAAAAAGGCACTTATAAACAAGATGTTGCGTCACAGGATTGAACCCGACACCTATTGAGCAAAAATGGCTTATCAACTACACTAGGGAGATCCCATACCTCTTTCTCCGCCACATGTACCAAGATTTGGCATTTTTTTAAAACAACCACTGAACAAAACACACAAAGGATAGAATATTAAACTTTCTCACAATATGAGATATTCAGGAGATTAGCAGGATGAAGTCAGGGAACGGAATGTGTTATTTGCAACGTTGCTGCAATACCTGACACATCCAACTTCAGCACGGCTACTGGTTCACTTTGACCCTATATGGGATGGGACAGCCAACTCCATCTCATAACCTTCTTAGTCGCCCATTACATCATGCATGGAAGGTAAACAGTGTAATTATTTTTTTCCCCTTTTGGGCCCCATGCAACACACTGCAAATATGTTACATAAAATGAGTATTGAAAACAGGGCCGTAAATACTGCATTGTTAAGGGACCTCCAAGATAAGAATAAAACTTACAACTTCTCTTTTGGGAGGGTTTGATATTTTTTATGGGAAAACCTCTGGAAAAATTGAGGACACTAATTTTACTTGCTGCTCATTACTACAATTGATATTCTATTTCCTAAGGGGTTACGTCGTTTGAGTTCTACAAACCTTTTCCTCCCCTTCCCCTTATCTAAGGGCTTGATTGGAAGAAAAGACAAAGGAGGCACTCCAGACATCTAGGTATACAAACGGACATGCTACATGGTCACAATAACAGTCGGTTGTCGACAAACGTTGCTTGCATTTCCCGTCCATGAACTAATATTCACTAGTACAGCTAAGAAATGTATGAACCCCATGCATACCAATTTCTTCTCCAGATCAGTTCTGGGTACTCATCTTGCACAGCATCACTTATCTTGACTTACTCGACTTTCCCCATTCATTTTATTGCCTACTGACAAAGAGTATGCAAAGTGACCAATTATTAGTCATATCAGCCCAGACGAGTGATACTGTGTGTAATCAAGACTGCAAGACTATTATGAAAAATGACTTAGTGTTTTACTTAAGAGAAATCCCAACAAAGTTTGAGGCCAACCGTCTGATACTATAATGTCATAAAAAGTTTTTGCATATCTAGAAGTTCATGGGAACAGTGAAAGTTCAGTTTCCATTCTTCATGTAAAACAGTAAGAATACACGCATGATATAATCCATAATGAAGAAATAGAAGATGTGCAAGGAGTTGTCTTCCCATATCTTATATTAGGGAAGAAAGACTGAGCCCCACTACATAAAATATGACAGAATATAGAAATAACAAAATATTGATGCCAGCTGTCTCAATCTGGATCAGCTATAATACTTACACTTGATTTAAATAATGGGAAAGCTAAAAGTAGGATCTAGTGAGGATAAACATTCTGTCATATGGTGAATTTATATTGGTAGCATATCCTATTCAGGACCTAACCATCAACCTAGCATTTTTTTACTGTAGTTTTTTTCTAGGCAATATAAATATGTTCTGTAGTTTGCATTGCTTTCTGAAAGGTCCAATGCACATGTGCCTGTCGGGATTCTAACCCAATTCCAGCCACAGAGCCAGACATGTGAATTAGATACATTAAATGCATGCGTGTATTGCTTGAACCAAAAAGGGGAGAAAGATTAGCAGCACTGCAACCTACTATGCATATTGCAAGTAGCGACTAGGGAGGTTGTGGGAGCTGTGATGACTGTTCTATATCATTGAGGGTCAAATTAACCTAAAAGTAATGCTGAAGTTAGAAGTGTCCGGCTGAAAAGCACAATAGCGTACCAAACTACAAACCATGGCACAATGCATTCCATTCTCTGGATATACCCTGCTAACCTGGTGAAGTTTGAGAATGAATGTAGAAGAAGAAAAAATATGCATGATTAACCAGCCCATCAATGTCAAAGAATGCAATCAATATGGTTTTGGTGAGGGAGGTAGATAAGCTGCATAAACAAGATTCATCTTCAAATGATCTCTGTTTACTCTTGAAACAGGAACTCACATGTTATAAATCTACATGGACAGAAAACTCTTGAAAGCTGAGTGAAGCATTTTAAAAGTTTTGAAACTATGAAACCAGTCTTTCCAAACCACAAAATCAATGCATACATATTGTTTAAGATTAATGTCCATTTTTTAAATGTGACAAGCAAACTAGGTCACCTTCACTTATAGTATCTCAACTTCATACATTCATCAGTGAAGTAGCAACACATGGAAACCACTACAAATGTTTTTATTCCACTAACTGTATTGATTTTAGACTTTAGAAATTACAATTGTTTTGCTTTCATTTTTATATTTGTAATATTTTTATCTACTCCTTTTCCCATCTTACAGTTTATTCAATACAATTAAAAATAGTTATAAAACATTTTCACCTGTACTTTAATTTACTTACATTGAATCATATTTATATACCATATTCCTCATCTCCTTCTGTGTTCATTTTCAAACCTCTGCTGGTTATCAGGTTGTAGTCCAGTGATCAGAGTGTGCAATGTTCTTATTTACAGTATGGCTACAATATGTACATCTTTTGCTCTGACACATCTGACTTCAGCAAGGCTTATCGGTTACCTTGACCAATGGTGCACAACAGTTATAATAATAATAAAACTCATAACTCATCGGGGCCGCAGGTGTGCCACCCTGGATACATCAGCACAAAAACCTCCCCAAACAACTCTATCCTCAGCCATCCGGAGGAGTGTAGAAAAAACATGCCCAGACTATTCCTTGATGTTATCAATTCAAGATTTGTTTTCCTCCTCTCCTTTTTCCACCTTTGACTTCCTTGCAATATAATTTTAGAAAGAGAGCTGTGTCTTGTTACATGTCCAAACTAAACAAGTTTACACAGCTTTACCACTGCGGAACAGTTAACCCATCCCCAAAACCTCTTTAGTCACGTCTTACAACAAAAATGGCAGATCAAAGTTGCTATTCTCTGCTTCTAGTTGAGCCCTGACAACACACAGACAACATAATTTTAAAATCTTTAATAATACTTTTATCTATAAATCACACTAACTTATTGAAACTGGAGCAAAGTTCCTTCTGTTTCTATAAAAATGGCGGGTCCGGACACAGGAACAAGCATTCCTATTTTTAAAATTGTTTATTTTCTGTTATGCATGTTTACATCACAAACACCTCCAAAACTGACTATATTCTTTTAATTCCACACCACTAATTTGTTGTTCTGTTGTCTAGTTATGGTAAATTATGATATTCCTACCGTATGACTTTTCTTATAGTTTTTATCTTACAATAATGATATGATGCAATTGGTGATATGAAACTTAAATGACTATTTAATAAACAATATGTTTCAGAAATAGTTAATGTTGTTGAATCAAATACGGGTTATAATATTTGAATGTTATATAAACTTGCTTGCTGGTGCACTAGGATTATTAGGTGAAATATTAATAGAAAATTAATATAAAAGAATATATGCCCTCATTGTTTTCAATGTGCAAGACACACCAATTTCTGGAGATTTTGTTATTAATTTCCAAATTTTGCATGAGATAACCATCAAGCTATATAAATATATGTAGACCAGGCTATGGGTGGGCAAACTTTTTGTGCAGAGGGCCACATTGAAAATTGTAAAGCTATTGGAGGGCCACATATAATATTATATATATTTTTGTTTAAAATTCTCTGTAAGTAATCAATTAAATATTTTTATTGTAAAGAAAGGTAGTTTTACATAATTTAGATAACTTCTGATATAAATTACATTTCTAACAGACTTACACTGTAACAGTATATTTTCTAATATGGATAAAAGATTTGGCAAATATTTCAACAATACTTGAAAAATTTTATGTTGCATACAGTTACAATATGGATAATATAAAGTCGAATTAAAATTCCAATGGATTTCTGCATAATATTGATGGAAAAAAATCATTTGTTGCGATCGTTCGTTTATTTAAAAATGTGTTTGAGGGCTGCAAAAAATATCCAATGGCGGGCCGCATGCGGCCCACGGGTCGTAGTTTGCCCACCCCTGATGTAGACAATGTCATCAAATACTATTGGAGGAATTATTGTATCATAATTATTGTTATTTGGACTGGAATATATCTCTTGCTGAGTAATTTTGTCATTCTTTAGTCATCTTGTTGACTCATTCTTGATTTCATAAAGGGGCATGTAATTAATCATACAATATTACATTATACTAACAATGTTATCATATCATGCATTTGCTTTACTTTAATGTGTTATATAGTATATCAGGCCATATTAAGGACGTATAAGTTACATAGTTTTGAAGACTCTCTGATATTTATTATTCTTCTTCTGCATTCATTCTCAAACTCCTGCAGGTTAGTAGGATGTAGATCAGAGAGCGTAATGTGTTGTGTCATTGTTTACAGCTTGACTGTGATATCTGCACCTTTCAGCCTGACACATCAGACTTCAGCACGGTTTCTTGATAAATTTGATGCTTTATGTGATGGGACAGCCATTCCCACCCCCAAAACCTCTAGAACATATTAGGGTTGCACCTCTTTGTTCCACTTTCGAGACAACATATGAGTGGTTGACAGTAGTTTAAAAATTCAAACAAAGTAAACTATGTACAAATGCAAAAAAATAATTTTGTAGTCAATAAATTAAACTATTTTAGTTATCCACTATAAGACACAAATGTACATTGTTTAGCTTGTGAAAACAACAGTAATTTACATTAACATACGTAATGTTATTTCAGTCAAAATAGGTTGACAATTAGCAAACTTATAGCCAAATTTAAATAGATCTTCAGTGAAAAATGTGAAACATAATTTATTCTGTCTCTATCTTTTTTAATTCCCTATTTAATGTTATAATTCTGTATTACATTGAGTTTAGTAGTTCAGATACTACAGTCTCACACATTCAGACAATCATAGTAATGATACAGTACACAGAGCACACATACATAAACAGTCAACACAGATAACCTCGTACACACAAAACTTTTGTCAAAAGCTTATAGTTATAGATATTTTATAATTTTAAGATTTCAACAAGTATTTTTCAACATTTCTCATGAATCGATTAATAATTCTTAGATTTCTCATAAACATAGTATGAGTGTATTTGTGCACAGAAAATAATAATATTTATAATATATTGTAAATACAAGTCATTAAGCTAAATCAAGAACAGGATTTATTATGTTATGACATATTTTATGTAGCGAAAAGAATGATAGACGTAGTTTCCGCTACATGTACCCTTAGCAGCACTGCTTGAGAGTAAACTTAATACGTTAACATTTTCATAACTAATGTCTACTTACCAAGAACCAGGCTCTTTCGGAGGCAATGTTAAACACGTATTGTTACATGCGAGTATAAGTTATGTGAACAAGCCTTATACAAGGCGAAGATTTGTAAACTACAGTTTTACAGCAACAGTGTCAAAAAGTGCAAACTTTTCCACCCAAAACTTTGCAGAACCAAGAAAGTTTAGGAAATAATTTTCTTAGTTATCTCCCGTAGAGTTGAATTTCAAAGGTCATGAGGACATAAGATCTAAACTGACCACAAAATAAATATGAGAATTATAAAAAGCTACATCTATTCTACAATATGGCAACGAAACATGTATAAAGAACACACAGCTAGAAGACAGAATTGATGCCTTTGAGAAGTGGATATAATCAAGTCCGTATGTAGAGCGGATGGGGGGGGGGGGGGGGTTAAACCCTCTCATGGTAAATCAGAATATGATTTATAGTACTAGGACTTTAGCAGAACGGTGGGTAACAGATTCCCCCCTCCTTCTCCCCAACGATTCTCTACAAAAAAGGTCATTAAAAAATATGATGAGAGGGATTTGCAATGGAAATGGGCGTATAACTATATTTTTAGGTAAAACCCTCACCCTTACAAACGACGTATGTACTACCTCATCATCTTCATCAAGTACCGTCTCCACAGAGTAGGTTGGCTGCAATAGACCTCCAACATCCCGTCTCTTGTTTTGGTGGTGCACTCTGCTAGACTGTAACCTGTCCATCTTGCGATGTTATTACCCTACTTGTATCTCTGCCTACCTCTTGCTTGTTTCCCTTTGACTTTACCCTCAAGTAAGGTCTTCAATAAGGTGTCATGTCTTTTAATGTGTCCAAAATATTTTATTTGCCTGATCTTTATTTCTCTTAGTAATTCTGTCTTCATATTAAGTGTTTTTAGAACCTCTTTGTTTTCTTCTCTTTCCATGATGTTCTCCCTATTCTTCTATATATCCACATCTCAAAGGCATCCATTATGTCTTCTAATTTTTTGTTTAGTGCCCATGTTTCTGAGCCATATATTAATATAGAATAGAGATAGCATTTTATAACTATCATTTTTAACTTGTTTGTAATTTGTTTAGATATTAATAATTTCCTCATGGCATTGAAGATACTTTTAGCAATTCCTATTCTCCTTTTAACTTCTGTTTCACATCTGCCGTCATTTGTGATTATGTGTCCAAGATATTGATGTTTTACTTGTTGTAGTTTCTCTTCCTGTATGTTTATGTTTAGCTCTGGTTCTTCTGTGTCTTTGCTGGTTATTTTGGCTTTTGTTTGTGTGGTTTTTTTGTGTGTTTTTTTTTAAATATATCCAGTCCATATTATTTACTTGATTTATTGACTTGATCTATTATTTGTAGTTCATGTTAACTTTCTGCTAAAATAACAGTGTCATCTGCATATCTCAGGTTGTTTATTATTTTCTCATTGATCTTGAGTCCTGGCATTTCTTCTATACTGTTGAACGTAATGCCCTTCCCCTTAGCTTCAACTGATTTCTGCCATGTCTGATCAGTGGATTGAAAATCGGGGATACCGTATCTATGAACATGACCGTTCATGCTCCGATGAAAACACCAGAACGTCTTAAACGATTTGTATGGACTGATCTGCTTGCAGAATTCATTCCACCTTTCCTTCTTAGCTTGCTGAGCACAGGTCTTGAAAAGTAGCATAATGTCATCTAAATCTGCTTCAATGCCGTTATGTTATTGGGTGGTGGGCAGTCGGAGTTGCGTTCTTTCTGCCATGCATTGAAGGCGTGCCGTTTCCTTCCCCATGCTTTCTCTCTTTTATAGTTCAGTTCACTGCGCCTTGGGCGCTTGACTTGCAGCTTGCTGCGCATGATTTTGTTTACAGTGTCAAGCCCAAGATATTATACTGGAAGGCGTGCGTCACATTGACGTGTATCTCATAGTTGTGCTTCTTGACCTGGACGGTGCACTTGTAGTGATCACTGCAATGATGTTTTAATGCGGAGGAAACCAATGCCAGGTCTATGCTACTGCCAGTGCCTCCAGATCCGCTGGAAGTCCTAGTTACTGTGCCACCATTGAGGCACACGATAAAGGCAGTTACCAACACGCCTTCGATGTCTTCTTTTTACTTGTTGGTAAATACGTTCCCTCACTGTCTTTCTCTGGCATTGAAGCCTCCTGTTGGTTGGTTAGTTGCTGATCAAGCTGTCCATGGGCTCATGCCCATTGAAGTCTCCACACAAAAAAACCAAACAATGTGCTTTTCATAATGCTCGAGTAAGCTTTGTCACATCAATCTGTCTGACTTGTCATTACGAGCATAGACATGTACAATGAGAAGATACCGGCAACTATACCCTGACACCGTGCACTTTCATCTTTGTACAGTTCCACCGAGACATGTCCATCACGGATACCGTTACACTGCTACGTACCAGAATCGTCTGACTAAGATGTGTCCGATTGTAGAATGTTGTAAATTATGTGTCCGCAATCATGCCTGCTCCGAGCTTAGTCTCATGCAAAGCTATTATGTCGGCGCCGTATAGGAGCGTCGGTGGTTGACACTCGAGTAGTTCCAGTATGATACGCACGTGAGTATGGTCCAGTCTGTCACACTTAAGTTGTTGCCTTGTGGACCCCGCTGTTTTTCTTCCGCTTACCGCGTCTACGTAGGCGCAAGGCTTGGTGGTCATCTGTCTCTTCTATGTCAACCATTAGGTCTATATTAGCTGAATTACTCCGAGAGAAGTTACCTTGGCTGATATTGGTCAGTGCACGGCGCTCCGTAGCACGGCCAAGAATAATTTATTTCATGTTAAAATATTTTTTTTTAAACACTTAGTGTATATCCTATTCAGGGCGTAGCCATCACAGCATTTTTGACTGTGGTGATTTTCCAGGCTATATAAATTACGTTAAGTAGCTTGCCATTGATTTCTGAATGGTCCGGGGGCACAATTGCCTGCGGCGGGATACTTACAGCAGGGTGTTTCTGCGTTGCCACAATCATCTACTATGAATGTTGGGTTGGTATGTGTAATGTTTCCCTCGATATTGTGCAAGTCTCCAAACTTTATTCCCTTCTCTTTTTTAAATTTAGTTCATTACAGTTTTCTGTCCAGATCTTTCATTTATTGCCCTTTGTGATACATCTTACTTTTTGCTGTCCGTCCGTTGTATCCTGTTTTATTTAAAGTTTTTCAACCATCTTACTAGCCATTCTCCTCCCATGACTGCTTCAGCCAGTTCAAGTGTCCAACGATAATAATATTTCTTGACCTTTACTTTTAGGAAGCATTTTTTGGTGGCTGCTAGAATTATGGTGCAGATATTACTGTAGTTCATGTTGACTTTTGTGCTGATTTCAATGAACACAGTATCAGCAAATTGGCTGCACTTGGTCAATCTTTCTTCAAATCCCAAGATAGTTTTCCAACGACGTGTGTCATCTGTGTAGTGGGAACAGTTGCTCAGATTGGACAGTAGTCACTCCTCACATCTTATACGGCGTTGATGACGTTATTTTTGTGTGTTATATCAAATGAAGCAAATATCAGATCGGATCGGCTGGTCGAACCGTGTGCACTGTGTCGATTGTTGGTGCAGTCTCCAATGTTTGATTAGGGTTGAACTATTGCACGTCTTCAACCTCTAGCTCAGGGGTCGGGAACGTATGGCTCGCGAGCCACATGTTGCTCTATTGATGGCTGCATCTGGCTCGCAGACAAATGTTTGATTATTTAAAAAATGTTTCCTTAGACTCCTTTGGTCTACATATTAATTGCATATTAATATTTCATTCTACAAATGAGCTAAAGTAAACTGCATCTCAGCATCAGAAGTGGTCTATCTATCTATATGCTGTGTCCCTTGTTTGCCTTGCAGCGTCAGGGGTGGAAGAGTTCTCTGGAGATGGCCTTCTTGTGTGATGTTTGTAAGCTTGTTCCTGTGGCTTCTTTGATTTCTGTGATCCATCTTTTACATGGTCTGCCTCTGGCTTTATAACCGTTATGTATCAGAAGTGGTAAAGGAGATAAATTCCGCTGACCTAAAAAAAAAAACCCAGAAAAATAGCAACCCTGCATTCATTGTAATTAAAGGGAACTAACTCTTGTCTTACCTCCAAATGCAATACATGCTGCAAGAGTAGTCACCTATACACTCCCTCACGTGACGAAAAATGCGCGAACTAGAAAGCCGGTTCGCAGTGATTTCTGTAATGAAATGTTAACACACATGAGCACAACAGGGAAAGAAGTACTCCTTAAACTAATAAATATGACCTGGAGAAATGGAAAACTGCCTAAACATTGGAGAAATGCTCACATCTTTCCCATCCTGAAAAGTAAAAAACCTCCAGATGAACCCAAAAGCTACGCCCCATATCCATAACATCATGTCTTGGGAAATTGGCAGAAAGAATGGTTAACGCACAACTTTACTGGTTCATCGAGAGCTCAAACATCCTCTGCCATGAACAGGCTGGCTTCAGAAAATGCAGTTGCACAGAAGACCAACTATTTAGGTTGACAAAGAAAATCCATGATGGATTCCAGGAAAGCAAACACACTGTAGCCATCTTCTTTGACTAACAACAGGCTTATGATCGAGTATGGAGAAAGGGTCTTTTGATGAAGATTATTTAGATGGGAATTAGTGGACAGCTATATAACTGGATAAAATACTTCCACATTGACAGAACAATCCAGACAAAGATAAATGATGCAATCTCATCTAAAGAAGTTCTAGAGGAAGGCTTACCACAAGGTTCTGCTTCAAGCTGCACCCTCTTTCTCATTTACATTAATGACCTTGCCAAACATATCAAAGCTGAAAAAGCCCTCTATGCTGATGACCTAACAATATGGCAGAGCCATGAGAATGTTGAAAGTGCTGCTAACAGACTAAATGGAGATTTAAGAAGACTACGTGAATACTGTCAAACATGGAAGCTAAAAATAAACTGTGAGAAAACTATACCATCTTTACCAAAAGTCATAAAGTAGCCAAAGAAAATATCAGTCTATGGTTGGATACACAGAAATTGTCAAGAGAAGAACATCCCATATATCTTGGAATCACACTTGATCGGCAGCTCACCCTCAAGAAGCATGTAAAAAAATATAAAAAATAAAGCACTTAAATGGTTACAACTACTGAAAAGACTCACTGGCACATCTTGGGGATCAGACAAGGATACCCTTAGAGGACTATACCTCGGTTACACACGTTCTGCTTTAGAATACAACAGTGCACTCCTCACAACATGTTCCACGACAAATGTAGAATCTCTAGACAGAGTGCAGTACAATGTCCTACGTCTTATTAGTGGAGCAATGATATCTACACCAACGGCTGCATGTGAAATACATACAAATGTAGAACCCCTTGAGATGCGGAGAGATATGGCTGCAATGGAGGCTTATAAAAGAAGCAAAGGAATGAACAAAGACCACCCAAATAAACAACTTGTAGAAAATTGGGAACCAAACCACGGAATAAAACAAAAGTCAGTCCTGAACCATGTCAATGAAATAAAAGACAGTTATCACCTCCCAGACAAGAGGCAAGAACTGCAAAGAGTAGAAAAATGTTTACCACCACACGCAGGTTTTAAATTGCCGGAAATCAAAACACAGTTAAGAGATAATGCAACGAAAAGTTCCGACCCAATAAGTCTTATGAAAACAACACAAAAAACAATAGACACCTACCCAGAACAATGGATTCATGTCTATACTGATGGGTCTGCCTTCAAAGCCATCATCAAAGCAGGTTATGGTGTCTATATAGAATATCCAGACAAAACATCTGATGAGTTGTTTGATGTCTGTGGGGAGATATGGTCTAACTATGAAGCTGAAATAACTGCACTAGAAGTTGCCTTGTACCACCTGAAGACCATATTTGATGTCTTCCCATCAAAAATCCAAAACATTGTTATTTTTACAGACTCTATGTCTGCTCTTCAAGCACTGGAATGTGATGGACATTGTAAACCTGAGCTAGCTGAAATATATCACCATGTCAAACAGCTGCTTACATCTTATGATGTCAACATTGTTATGCAGTGGATTCCTGGCCACTCAAACACACATGGCAATGATAAGGCAGACAGACTAGCAAAGATGGGAGCACAACAAGAACAGCCTTATACAGAAACAACCATGCACACAATGATTCTGAAATCTGTGAACAAAGAAAATTGGATGAACAGATGGGCCATAGGAAACACTGGGAGGGAAATATATAAATATATAACCAGGCCAAATCCTAAAGACAATATCAACCTCCTGGAAATAACAGACCAGAGTATCATATTCTGACTGCTCACACAACATATACAGCTTAACAATCACCTGAACAGAATACAACCACAACACACTCCAGGGTGCCAGCTGTGCACTGATCCCTATGAAACTGTTGACCACCACCTTTTTGAATCATCATCATCATCATCAATAAACCCGTAACCCTTCAGGGTCGTAGGGGTACCACATTGGATACCTCAGCACACAGAGTCCTCCAGCGAATTCTATCCTCAGCGATGCGGATGAGTGTGGAATGCACCTTTTTGAATGCCCAGCGCTGGATGGTGTCAGGAAAATGTTTCTCCCTCCAGGACCAGATAAATGGAACACATTATATGGAACAAAACAACAGCTCACAAACACATGCATATATCACACAATGGCATTGTGTCAAAGGGCATGAGCCCATGGACCGCTGCATCAGCAACCAACCAACCAATGATTTCTGTAGAAAAGTGGCAAAAATACATGTCGTTGTGTCCATATCTGACATTGTTCAAGTGGGCCTGCCGTATATTGGTTTAGAAAATGCCGGCCGATTAGTGCATGTGCAAAAGGGTCCGCCCAACAGATTGTCGTCGGATCAGAAAGTAAACTTTCGTTTTAATCGCGTTGTCAGCTAACTAATTTTAGAAACCCTTTTGACAAGATGACTAAAAGAAAGAGAGACGATGAATATCGTACTTTTCAGCAGGAATGAACAGAGAAATTTGTCTTTGTGGAGAGAACAGGTTCTGCAGTGTGTCTAATATGCAGTGATAAAAGTGCATCTATAAAACGGTCAAATGTAAAGCGACAATTCGAGACACGCCATTCTACATTTGCATCGAAATATCATGCGGGAGACAGCAGGAAGAAAGCACGTCAAGAACTGATATCAAGAGTGCAAGCTAGTCAGCAGCAAATCCGTGTTTGAACCCAACAAGGTGACCGGAATTCAGCTAGATGTGCTGGCGCTTTAGCTATTGTGAGAAACGGAACGTCATTCACAGATGGGGAGTATGTCAAAGCATTCATGTTTGATGTTGCCAATGAATTTTTTGATGACTTTTCGGATAAGAACAAAATAATTAAACGGATAAAAGACATGATTCTGTCGGCAAAAACGGTTCTCGGTCGTAGCATCATGATGTCAAATCAAATTGAGGCAATGCAAGTGAAGGACATAAATGCGGCACCGTTTATTTTTTTCTCTCGCTTTGGATGAGTCAACAGACATCATTATTTATCTCAGTTCAGCGTGGTTGCAAGGTATGTTGTTGGTGATACACTACATGAAGAAAGTCTTGCTGTTTTATCTATGAAATGCACAACAAGAGGGCAGGATTTATTCGAGTCCTTCACTGAGTTGGCTAAAGAAATAAATCTACAGATGGATAAACTTGTTTCGGTGTGCACTATTGGTGCTCCGTGCAGGGTGGGAGAAAAACAGAGGATTTGTCGCTCTTCATAAGCTTTCATTGCTTCCTTCATCATGAGGCGCTTTGTGCTCAGATATGTGGCGAGCAGCTTGGTGAGGTGATGTCGCTGGTGGTTCAGGTAGTCAACTTTATTGTTGTCCGAGCATTAAATGATCGCCAGTTTAAAACACTGCTTGATGAGGTTGGGAATAATTATCCAGGTCTGCTTCTGCACAGCAACGTACATTGGTTGTCAAGGGGGAAGGTGCAACTTGTTGCAATCAACTCAGTCGATTTGCAACTTGTCTGAGCGAATACCGGACTTTTCTTGAAATGAAGAATGTCGAGCATCCCGAGTTAGCTGACATTGAGTGGCTCCTGAAGTTCTATTATCTCATTTAAAAAAAAAGTAAATCTCCCATCAAAAAGATTAGATTTACACACGAAAGCAGAATTATGAACCGTTACTACGGTAAAACTCCTTCTTACTAAAAAAAAAAAAAAAAGCGTATGTACGACCCTGTTAAGCATACCATATTCAGTACGTGACTATATAAATGTATATGGATAAACGCAACATTTTTTAATGAAACAAAAGCGATACATTTGGCCTTAGAGTGACAACTGAAGTTTCCACCTCCACGCTGAACGTCTAAATCAGTTCAATGTGAAAATGCAAGGCGCTGGAAATACATTCTCCATGCAACAAGCAGTGTTTGCATTTGAAAACAAGATAAAATTCTTCATCGCCGACATTGAAACAGGTCGTTTACTACACTTTGAAAAACTGCGAGAGTTCAAAAATACGTGCACATCAAGCGACCCTGCTTAACATCTTAATCAATCTTCAGCAGGTAACAGGTTTCGCGTCTAATCTCCTGCTATCATTTGAATTGCGCTTTGGAGAATTTCGCGAGCACACCCGTCTTTTTACGTTCATCACCCATCCACACGAGTGTGTAGTGGACAGCACTGACCTGAATTGCATCGTCGGTGTCTCCGTCAGAGATTTTGAGCTCCAAGCTGCTGACCTGAAGGTCTCAGACATGTTGGTGAATAAGTTTAAGTCACTGAATGAAGATTTGGAAAGACTTGCACGACAGCAGGAAGAGTTGGGGAGCCAACACAAGTGGGCAGAAATGAAAAAAACTTCAATGCGCAGACCAGCTGATTGTCAAAACTTGGAACGCGCTTCCCGTCACATACCACACACTGCAGCGTGTGAATATTGCTGTGCTGACAATGTTTGGCTCTACGTATGCATGCGAGCAGTCTTTCTCACATCTAAAGAACATTAAGACCAACCTGCGATCACGTTTAAAGGATGGAAGTCTCAACGCCTGCATGAAGCTTAACCTCACTACGTATCATCCAGACTACAAAGCCATCAGCAAAGCTATGCAGTACCAGAAGTCGCATTAATGGTAAGAAATACTCATTATTGATTAGCAACAGCATAACAATATTATTAAAAGAATTCAGAGACATAATTATTGTACTTTTAGTGTTGAAATTACACAATATGCACACATTTACTTGAATTTTTAGTTTTAAACATAATTATGGCTCTCACAGAATTACTTTTCAAAATATTTGGTGTCCATCGCTCTCAGACAAAAAGGTTCCCGACCGCTGCTCTAGCTAGTCTTCTGTTGTTATAATGTTTGTAGTCAGGTGTTGTCATATGCGTTACAATCACCAGTTATAATATGGGTCTATTTAATGGGGGACTCATATTCTAACAGACACTGTTGGGGACAGTAATTATTGTGCATGTGTAGCCTACTAGACGTTATTTTTGTCTCATATTTTTATTATTATCTGGTGATCTATGGTTGTTTCAGGACTGTTGGTTACTGTGATCTGGACATAATTTTTAATTAATGTCATAACACCTTGACACTTCAGGCATTTAGATTTGTGCTGAATGCAGCCCATGATGTTAATTTCTCGCCATGGTAGTATTGTTTCCCGGAGGATGATTACATGTATGCCTACATTGAATGCATGTAATGTTTAGTAGCTTCAATGATTTTTTAATTATTTTTTTTTTGTTAGGTTAAGTTGTGGAATATTTAAATTTCCCTTTCCACTTTTCGCAAGCAGCGAAACATATCAACCCAGCCCCTCCCCAATTAGTAATTCAGAATATGACTTTTAGTACTAGAAATTTTGCCAAAAAGTGAGTAAATCCTCCTCCTCCCGTAATGATTTTTAATAAAAAGGTCATCAAATCTCCCATCAAAAAGATTAGATTTACACACGAAAGCAGAATTATTACCGTTACTACGGTAAAACTCCTTCTTACTAAAAAAAAAAGCGTATGTACGACCCTGTTAAGCATACCATATTCAGTACGTGACTATATAAATGTATATGGATAAACGCAACATTTTTTAATGAAACAAAAGCGATACATTTGGCCTTAGAGTGACAACTGAAGTTTCCACCTCCACGCTTAACGGCAAGTGTGGATGCTATCAATCACCATTCACCTGGGAATAAACAATGAGCCAATATAAGTTCAGGTCTTTGTGTCTGTGTTTCTTTGTGAGATCGTTTCTCTGTCCATGAAATTCTTAAAACCTTTCTATAGCATTTTATTTCATATTATGATGAATTCTATTACATTGCAGATGTAATTTTTTAAATCCACATCCATATATTGCCACAGGAAATGAAGAAGTAATAGAATATATTTAACTGTGAACAGATAGTTATTGTGTCATGTGACGTATTCCTTCCAGAACGTTGTCTTCCCAATGAACTCTCTGAACCTCTCTCTGTCTTGGGCGATGTGACTTGCATTTTCTAGCGATGTATTCATGTTATCTTTAATGTCGTCAGTCCATCGTCTTCTTGGTCTGCCCCTTCTCCTCTCCCAGGTACTCTTCCCTCCATTATTTGTCTTTCTAAACAGTTATGTCTCTTTATATGACCAAACAGGCGTAGTTTTCTTTTTGTTATTGTGTTTAGTAACCAACACTCTGGAATATTCAGTGTGTTTATAATATCTGAGTTTCTGATTTTATCCTTCCATGATATTCTAAGTATCTTCCTGTAGCATTTCAGCTCGAAGGCGTTGATCGTCTTTGCCGCTGTTTTACATAGAGTCCATGTTTCACAGCCGTATGTTGCAACCGGAAAAATAAAAGTTCGTAACATTAGCACTTTCGTTTCTATTTTGTTGTTTTTCCATGTTTTTCAGCCGTGTTATTTTGCAATATGCCATTGCCAATCTCTTCCTTATTTCTGCCATGCAGTCTCCTGCACCGTTGATGTTTGCTCCTAAGTATTCAAATTTATCCACACATTCTATCTCGGTATTGTCTATTCTGATTTTTGGTTGTTGTGTTGTTATATCTGTTGACATGATTTTTGTTTTCTGCGTGTTTAAATACAAATTTTGTGCTTCGCTATATTTCTTTGTGTGCTTGATTAGATGTTCCAATCCCTTTATATCGTTTGAAAGAAGTACTGTGTCGTCTGCGTAGCGTAGTTCCGGGATTAGGAATCCACCTATGTTTAAAGCGTGGTAGTCAGTGTTGTGTATGTCTTCTCTCACGTTCCTCATTATACTTTCAGCGTAGATGTTGAACAGGTATGGGGAGAGGATAGTTATTGACAAGGGATAGTTATTGACAAGGGATAAATGTTCTAGTGTAGGGTACCAACCCCAAACAAGAAGTGAGTGGCTGGGGTAACACAGGGAAAATGTCAAGATGAACAAAAAATAGTTAGTAGTAGTAGTACATAGAAATATACAAAGATTAAGAAAATTTGAAGAACCACATCATTAAATTGATATTAGCATGTAAGAAGTACAACATGAAAATTACCGTACACAAAAACAGAATTTATGAAAATTAGTAAGCCTGCAAAACCAATGGATGTAAAAATAGATAACACCAAAGTTAAACAAGCCAAAGAATTTAATTATCTAAGCAGCATTTTTTCCTAAGATGGAAGACTAGACAGAGAAATAAAAAACAAGGTGCCAGAAAGCAAACAAAGTGGCCTACCAACTTTCACCATTACTTCTTCACCCAAAGATCAAGAAAGAAATCAAAATACAGATAGACCCTAATAACTACAATGTTTATACAAACACTCTGCTACCAATGTCAAACATGATCTTTAACAGCCTCGCAGTAAATGAAAATCATTACATGTGAAATGAAGTTTCCAAGAAAAGCTGCACTGGTTACTAAACTAGATAAAATAAGAAATAAAGAAATTAGGAACAGAGCTGGTATAATATCGTGTATTGCGCATATCGAAAGACAGAAAGTAAAATGATTCGGTAACCTTATGAGAGTGAATCCAAACCAAATACTAATAAGAGCATATAACAACAGAATATCCAGACATATAGTCAAAGGTAGACCAAGAAAACGGTGGATAGAAAACATCAAGATAGCTTTAAACAAACATGACCTTAATACAATTAAGACGACTCATTTGAACGACAGCTGAAGCTCCCAACCCTACGCTTAACCGCAAGTGTGAATATTATCAACCATGGTTCACCTGGGGACATACAGCAGAAACGGAAGAGACGAGCTTGATGGTGTTCAGAGTAATCTAGAACATGTCGCTCTGGTGCACTAACTACAAAGTAGTCATCAATCCCACCAAGGCAAACATCGTTTGATTCTCACTGAACAACAACATAGTCACAGACACATTACCAACAGCCACCTGCATGGGCATCAACATTAACAGGGAGCAGACTATGAAATATCTAGGCATCACTTTCGATAGAAGTCTATCTTTCGCGAAACATGTGGATAATATCATTCAGAAAGCTGGGGAGGTTGTCAGTGCAATCAAAATCATGGCATCTGCAGAGATGCCGCAGCGAACCCTTTTTCAGATGATGCAGGCAGTGCTATTATCTGTGTTGGACTATTGTTTAAGTTTACTGGCATTGTCGCAAACACGGGTGGTTAAAATGGCGAGAGTTCAAAATGCGGCCATGAGCGCTATCTTAGGATGCACAAGAGATACACCTATCGTGACCATGAGGTTTCTCCTAGACCTACCGAGCATCAAATCAAATCAAAACATAAAATAGTTCAGGTTAAATAATACTGCAAGGTCGCCAATAATGATCATCACCTCATACACCAATCTCTAAACAACACAAAAGAAAGGCGTATCAAGACAGGAAGGTCCTGGATGGTAGAAGCAGAAGTTACCCTACTCAGAGTTTGTGAGCTGGAGGAAGTGGGAAGAGGCTATGAATGAACGATATTTGGCAAAGAGAGAAAGTTATTGACAACAGTTGTGATACAGATGGGAAGAGAGTGTCGCAACTGGGATGCCAACAGAACAGAAGGAATGATTCAAGAACTCATACTGCAGTACTTTAAGCATCACGATACAATAATTTACACAGACGACTCAGTAACGCAAAAATCAAATTGGTGTGGTTGAGGTTTCGTGGCCTTCCAAATCGCAAGAAATTAGCAGAGAAGTCGGCTGTGTACACCACCACAACATCGAGTATGAGAATGTAAATAGCAGCGGTAACAGCATCTCTCACTTGGCTGACGACGCAAAAACCAACAGATTTGGTGATTCTATCGGACTCTCAAAGTATGTTGCGCAAGATAGAAAAGTGTATGATCAGAATTGAATGGATCAGTCTTCTTAACAACGCGCAGAGCATTACGTGGATCTACTGTCCCGGTCATGCTGGGGTCAGGGGAAACGAAAGAGCCGATGTGTTGGCTGGTAAAGCCTTGTGAACGGCACCGAGATGAGAAGAGACAGGATTGAATTGATTAGAGCAGCCAATAATCCCCTACGAGAAGACGAGGAGGAAGTGGAAAGAGACAATGTACATATTTATAGAATGACAGAAATGGGAGTGACTAGAGGCGATGGAAGAAAGTGCTCCCTCTCCGGAAAGATCAGAAGAACGCGTAATCAGCAACTGACTAGAACAATGAGCGTATACACTTTTAGATGGCTGACGGAACGGTAAGCAGAGCATCTATGGGAATGCCCCAGTGCTGTGACGCTTGTTCCTAATCAAGAATCACCTGGGGACAGACGTTAGAGAACATAAGCTGGAACAGAGGCCTGAACCACGACTATTCGACTATTCCGGAAGAGCTGAGTTCCCTGATTGTTTTTCCTGTGTAATGTAAACTACTAATTGACCCGATATTTTCTACTATCTTCTTTTACTAAGTCATATGTCAACATAGTGTTTCATGTAAAATGCATAAATGCTGACTATTGGCCTAAGTGTAATTTAAAAACATTCATAGGAAATATTCACTTTGACCTAATTGTGATGTAAAGGTCATGGTCCTTGCATGCCGTTTGGTCTCTTATCGATAACACGTCGTTTACCATCAGTTCAGTTTGATTTATATTATTTTATACACAAGATCTGCTATTTTCAAAGTAACTGGATGTGACTCGTAATTTCACTGAACTAATTATCCCATTTAAAGTTAGTTTGTTTTCGCTTCTATTGTCATAATGTTCCGTAGAACGTTGTCAAATCTGGGCGTTATTCCTACCACTGGTGCAAGTACCGGTATCAACGCAGTTTCACCATTCTCTGTAGTGTGTTGGAGATGTATTTCCCGTACAGTAACTGGCTTTGCAAATGGATCATCAAAATTTATGTTGGGTCAGAATTCAAATGAGAAATTGCGGTTCATTATTAATAATATTAGTGTAAAATTAAACCTACTGACCTTTGTTTTTAATCAACAGTTCAACCGAGTTGCGGCATTTCGATTGAGAAGAGCATATCAGATTCTCTTGTTATATCAGCGTATCTATGGAGAGCAGATATTAATTAACAAAATTAGATCCCATGTACGTTTTAAAAGTCGCCCATTGCTCGCCTTTTTATCTGCAGCATTCTTTCAGTGGGAAAAAGAAAGAGTCAATGACGAGGAACTAGAAAAGTAAGTTATGAGCTTTACTTTAACTTGCCTAGCCTTACAGTAACACTTACTATTACTTAATTTAATACCTAGTACTAATACTTCCTTTGTTGTTACTTTGTCGTGTAGACAGACAACTTGAAATTTACTCGTGAATCAGAATGAAGAAGTGACATTGTCTGCAAGTATAGGTACCAATCACACCTCCCTTGCTTTGAATCTTAGAATGATCCAACTCCAACCATTTGGGCTTAACAAAAATAACAGCGTGCACATACACCTGGCAGGCCCCTGATAGGGGGATATTGTCTGTCCCCACCCTATCAATTCAGAACATTACTTTTAGTACTAGGTAATTGGCCAAAGGGCTTGCTAAAAGTAAACCCATCCCCCTACCGTAGTGATTTTGTTTCACAGAAAAGGGATCAAATTAGCATCCAAAACTGGCAACACAAATTTATCTTAGGAGAGGGGAACTCTGATTTCAAACCCTGGGCAGATGGTGCTCGCAAACCCTGGTAGGCAAGCTATCTAGGAGAAGGAAAACTCCAAAATGAAACCTCCACTGCCCTGTGGACAATCCTTGGATGGGTAATTGCTAGGGAAACACATCCTGATAAAAAGTATGACGAAGATGGAGACACTGGACTAAAAGGTACAAAACAGTCCAGACAGGGCATGACTGCCAAGGCTGAAAATCACAGTACCATGCAATGACTTATATGTCAAATAAAAGGTTGCAGACAATTAGTTTTGGTGCTTCATCTGTGGAATCCTGTCAGGCGGATGAAGTGCTGGACTCTAAGCCTCGAAGAAGCCCACCCTCAGTGACAGGTGACTGTCTCAATTTGTGGAGCCAGGAAAAGAGATCAGAGGAAAACAACTACTGGTTCAAAAAACACAAAGATCATGATGCAGACTCCAAAGACAGGGATAAAGGTATTCTCGCTGATTAATGCCTTGACCTCAGCATTCAGGCTCATGGGCTTGAGTTCCCTGCACTCTCTATTGAGTGTAATGGCTGTCTTGACTGCCTCTTGAAAGACCATGGGAATAGGTATCCATTTCTCGCCAGGAGTTATCTCTTCTGAGGCACAGATATATTTAACATTATCCTCGACCCGACACATCCACAATTTGCCTCTCTTGAGCCCGCTTCCCTTCACACGTGGGAGCTCGCTGTGTAGTGGGTGGTCTGTGTCAGAACTCACTCTGAGGTATGCACGAGCACGCCACATATTTATTCTATGAGATATGCTCAGAAAATCAAGGAGAAATCTCATAGCCACACAGTGTGTGTTCCTTGTGCAACCAAGGATGATCTGCATTGCTTCGTTTTGAATTCTCTCCAGCCTCTCAATCTGTGTGTGACTTGCGGTGACAGTGGCGCCTGCATATTCAATGACAGGAAGGACAAGAGCCTCATATAAGATTACGATCTGTGGTTGTTTAGTGTCAGCCACTGCCATCACTCTCAGAGCTGAAAGTCCTTTGCAGGCATTAGCGATAACATGATCAACGTGTTCCTGGAAACACAGACTACGATCAAATTGCACGCCCAGGTATTGTAAGGATGAGGTCCTGAGATACCCAAAGGATATATGGACACATGTATATACAAATGGATCAGTGAAAGAAGCAGTATTAGATGGAGGAGTGGGATATATATATATAGTAACACCAGATGGAAAAGAAATAGAAAAATCCATACCCACAGGCAAACATTCCTCAAATTTCAAAGCAGAAATGGAAGCCATAATAGAGACAGCCAAAATGCTCATAAACTGCTGGCTGAGTCACAACAGATATGTAGTCTTTCTAACTGATGCAAAGTCAGTATTGTAGGCAGTGAAAGATCCAAAGAACACGAACATGAATGAATTTATGGTCTGCTTACTACACCTCAGCAGTATTGTAGCATACTTGGAAATAAAAAAGCTGTTCTCCTTGCAAGAAAAGGGGGATCACTAGAACAAATAGAAAATGATAATATGTACAATGAATATAAGACTGATAAAAGCAGAATATAAGAAAAAGTGAAAGCAGATGTACCCAACTGCAGAACCAAATGACCCCTACCATCAAATGTCACACGAGGAACAAACTATCATCTTCAGACTACAAACTGGCCACAACAGACTGAGAAGTCACATGTTCCAAAAGCTGAGGATTGGCGAGACAGACCTTTTCAACCCTGGACTGAGCCCAGAGACTGCAGAACACATTCTTCATGTCTGTCAACTCTGCCAAGAAGAGAGGGAGAAAATATGGCCTACTGGAGTGGGCACTACTTCCAGACCTTTGGGGTTCCATGGATGACCTGAAGCGAATCGCACAATTCATTGAAGCTATTGGCGCTATAACCTGATATCTGATGGAAGAACGATGAAGTCATCCAAAAGAAGATCTGACACACAAACATATAAAAATGAGGTTTTTTAGGCTTTGTTTTTTAACCCCAGAAAATTACGAGCAATTACCTTTTGCTTCCTATATGTAGTTGGGGAGGGGGGTCCTTAGAGCTTTCTCTTATACCCATGAGATTTCAATTTGGTGCAATGTCTAATGGAGGAGCCTTCTATGACCCTGCCTGAGGATAGATGATTAATGAAATATATAGAATAATTAAATGTGTTCATTGTCATATGTAGAGTGACCCTATCTTTTGTTTATATAGCCTACATAATAAAATAGTTGGTTATATCTGAATATGTTGGCTTTTATCTTTGTTGGGACCTTGTGGTCTGGGACAGAGTTAAATAACCATGTGTACAACTATTGCTAAAGGACATTCATTGTGACAGGCATCTTCTGTGGTGAAAATATCTTTTTTCAAGTGTTTGAAAAAAAGTAGAAGTCCTGAGGACTAAAAGTCATGGAAATGAGTAAAATTCCAGAAAAAAATTGGTGGGAATTTTGGCGTTGACTAGAGAACAACTGGAGGAAGTATCATCAAGGTGACTTGAAGTCCTGAAAAAATGCTGGTGAATGTCTTGAGAAGACCTTGGAAAGGAAACAGAGGGAATAGTGTTAGCGGAAGGAAACTCATGATGGTTTAGCAAGGAGATTAATAGAATTAAACACTAATATGATAAAAAATATGTGCTGGACAGCTAACACAAACAGAACACTTATAACAACCCTTTTAATTGTAAACATCCAATGAGTGTTTTATTTGGCCAAATGTTTTCAAGAAATGACAGTCTGATCAAAGGAGTAGGTTAACAATTATATTTTTAAATTTCTGAATTACGGGTATCAATTCCTAAGAGAAATCTACTAGTAATTGTTCTCTATGTTTCAATTTACTCATATACATTTATATATACTGTGTTCAATATCTCAACAGATGTGCAGAAGAAATTGAGGAAGTTAACAAACTTGTTGAGTTGAGCCAGAGAATGCAACAAGGAGTGGAACTTGATACAAATTTGTTTGAATCAAATGAATGGGAACAAATGGTCAACAGAAGCGACTTCAAGATTTGGCGTCGTCTCATTCAAGATTCAAGTCTTTATCAATACAGAGGTATGTTAAAAGTAATAATTTGTAGTTTACAGAAATATTATGGTCAGATATTATTAGTTATAACAGTACTATTACAACACTAGCAGAGGGGCCTACATTTATTGCGGAAAGTGAAATGAAAAAAATGACAAGGAATAGGCAAATCTTTGTTCTTAGTTTATTTCAGCGATTATTTCCTTTGGCTATAATCACTCATCGGTTGGGGGGGGGGGAAGTTGTATGAGTTGATGAAAATTGGAATCAATGATCAGTTACTATAAAATACAACAGCCCTTTACCAGAACTGCCAAAGCTCAGTAAGAACAACTGACGGAATGACTTTATCTCTCTAAACAAAATCAGGGGTAAGACAAGGATGCGTGCTCTCATCTATACTTTTTAACATATAAATGGACAGAATAACAAAAGAATCCCAAATCAAGAAAAAAAACAGTACAGAAATAAGAGAAGAATCTGAGGAAGAATTAAATAGCACAATCAATGAGCTGCTATTTGCTAATGATAAATGTATTATTTACAAAGATGAACAGCAGTTACAAAATCATATTTTAACACACCCATGACAACATTCACAAAGTATAACATGAAAATAAATGCACAGAAAACAGAAGCAATGAAAATCGGCAAGTCACCAAATCTAGTGAATATAACAATAAACAAAACTAAAGTGAAACAAACTTCTGAATTTGAATACCTGGAACGTATATTCACACACAGCAGAAAATTTGAGAAATTGAGACAAGATGCCAGAAAGCAAATATAGTGACATACTAGCTATCACAATCACTGCCCAACTGAAATATTGAGATGGAATTCAAGAGATAGATTATAAACAGTATTTTGATGCCAACACTTTGCTATCAATGCCGGACATGGGCGGTGGTAGTAAAACAGCACAGCAGAGAAAACTTAACAACATGTGAGATGAAAGGCTTGAGAAAAGCTGCAAGAGTGACCAAACTAGACAAAATATTAAATGTGAAATCAGAAGAATCTGAAGAATACCATGCACAGAGTACATTGAGAAACAACAGATAAAATGGTTTGAACACCATGAGAATGAACCATAACAAACTACCGACAAGAACATATAACATGAAAAGATCTGAATACAAAGCCAGAGAAAGACCTAGAAAAAAAATGGATAAATAATATCAAGACAACTCTGAACAAATATGGATTAAACATAGCAAAAGCAACACATCTGGCCTTGGACAGACAACCAAAGCTAATAGTATGGGTGTGGGATCTTACTCGGGGGGGGGGGGGGTGTCACAAAGCATTGTTGCATTCAGCAGCTGTCTTCGCGACTGTATCAGACATACTACATGTTTGTCAGTCACTGGTAAGCTTAACAAATTTATGTTTGCTTTAGTCATTTTGTATCAGCAGGTTTTCAGTGACATCACAGTTACACCAAAATTGTGATTGGCACAGATTTTTATAAAAAGTTAAAATGTAGGCCTGTCTGCTGGTATTGTACCAAAGTACTAATTATTATCACCATAATTTGCTATATAGCTGGCATGGGCTTTTCACAAATGTTTATTCTTCTTTTTCCTTTCAGTTCCATGTGGAACACATAGCTGCCACTGTTGCTTTTCAACAATTTCTGGGCTACCTTCTTTGGCAGTGTTCACAATGCCCAAATTTATTTGGTCTCTTCCTCCACTGTTCTTTTCTGAGTGCTCCTCAGTTTTCCAACTTTCCTCTTTCCCTGTGGTTTCCAGTACAGCTCCTGTTAATTATGCTGTCAGACTTTTTTTCTGAGAGTGTGTCATATTGATCTCTATTTTCTACTTTTTATCTCTACCTCCGCCGGACACTGGTGTGTTCTATTTCACAACTTCCCATTTGATATCAACTCTGTCTAATATATAACTGATGATGGAAACACGTATTCATAAATATCTGTAGTTTCGATGTGATTTTTCTTGGTTGCATGTCATGTTTCTGAGCTATAGAGCAATAGAGAATTCACATTTGTACTGAATTACCAAACCTTGTTTCTCTGGACAGTGCTGAGAAATTCCATTCTGGACAAAGGGTACTGAAAGCATACCTATTTGGAAATTGTCTGTCTTGTTTATTAACTTTTAGTTCTTCTTCTGCATTCCTTCTCAAACTCTTCTATGTAGTCAGGAGAAAGAAATACATTGTGTCATGGTTTGCAGATTGGATACAATATCTGCTGCTTTTGACCTGACATTCGTCCTCAGCATAGTATTTAGATCATGTTGACATATAGGATGGGACAACTAAGTCTACTTCAAAAACTTTGTCGGCTCTTATGGCATTCAAAGCAGGTGACAGTATTGGTATTCTCTTAGGTCCAGGCATCTCACAGATGTTTATAATGTTGTTTCTCATATAATGCCATTTTCCATATTTCAACTCTTTATCATGATTTCTATGTACTCCTATAGACAGCCGATATAATCTCAAGTACTTAGTGTTATATATTATATGTTAATACTTACTTAGTTCTACAAATTTGAAATACTTCTGGCAGTAGAAGAAGAATTAACACCCGATGAGCTAGCCAACTATGCAAGAGTTATTCTTGTTTCTATAGCACAAAATCTTATACCCAGAAAAGTTACCAAGAAAAAGCTACATCTCAGATGAAACTCAAACTAAGTGAAGAAAGAAGACAAATGCAAACAATGAATTATACTGCAAATCACAAATATTCATGAAATCACCAAGACAATAAGGAAGAATACAAGACAGGACAATAACAAATATATACTGGAGACCTGCAACAAGTTCTGGTAGAGGAATTAAATGAGGCACAGGCAGGTTTTAGACAGGGCAGAGGTGTAATGTAGGTTGATGTTTCTTTCCTTGAGACGGCACCAATTAATGTATAGGTTAATATTATAGGTGTTACCAATTAATGTAGCGTGATACCGGCACCAATAAAATAGAAGTTGCAATATTATAGGTTAATTCCTTCGTTATTTATCCTGTGAACCTAGGCACCAATTAATGTCGCGTGATGTCTCCCTGAGGAATTATCTATTATGATTCACCGTCGTGAAGTATAGGGGCGCGTTGTGTTCTTCCCCTAAATTCTCTTCTTTGATGTTCCTTTTTGGTCCTTTGTCTCAATCTTTCATTTAACTTAGTGTCCCTACTACTTCAGAGCATAGATGTTGACAAGAGAGCTATTATTTTACCGTTAACACTTATTCTAGTCATTTATAGAAATTTCTGAGAGAAATTTTATAACTGTTGATCATCTTTGTCCGCAGAAGATGGGTGTGTCAGACCATTGGTGCAAATAATATGGCGACACAGCGCATTTCCATTCTCTGGATTACATCCTGTTGGAAATCTAGTAGGACCATGCTATAAGGAAGATCCAGCAGAAGTTTGAGAATGAACACTGAGGAAGAAGAAGATAATCTTTGAATGCTATTTTCCTTGCTTTTGATTGGCTGTGTTGTTGCATTACCTATCTTGGCCAAACCGTATCACATGAGACTGTTTCACTCAAGACATCAGGTGCTGTCTCCGCATTGAAAGTTTGCTGCAACAACTTCTATATCTTGCCTTGGTAGAGCAACCTACTAGTCTGAATCCTGTCTATCTCATGATGTTTTCCTCCCACTTGTATCTCTGGCTTCCTCTTGCTCTCCTCTCCTCAGCTCTACCTTCAAGTAAGTTCTTCAACAAGGATCATGTCTTTTAATATGTCCAAGATATTTAATTAGTTTGACATTTATTTCCTTTAATAGTTTTTTTTCATACGTAGTTTTGTCAGAACCTCTTTGTTTTCTCTTTCCATCTGTAATTATCTGTAATTCTGTCTCCTGAATAAAACTCACTGTCTTTTGTAGTTCATACAGTGGCCTATAGAGCTTTGATTCCAGTGTTGTTTCCTCTGGCCAATGTGTCTGTCTCAGCATTTCATACTCAGAAAGAACACTCTTGAAATATATGTTTGTCACAATGTGCTGCCTGTCCACATGTATACATGACTGTGTTGCCAATCTTGAACTTTGTGTACATGTGACTGCTGACTCTGTTGTGTCCCATGCAAAAGGCACATAATTAATCAGGATGCCATTCACAAAACACAATGGGTCTTATAATTGACTGTGAACATCTTTAAAAAAACATGTAGACAAATTAAAAAAGAGGTTATGATAATTAGGAAAGAATTGTTAAGAATTATTAAAATTGTTCTTTGCAGTGTTTGGACATTTCTCCGATATTCCACCAAGGGCATTTTACAACACACAGGTATGAAGTACTTGTTTAATTAAATTTTGCATTGTTTCTATCAATTAATGATTACAATAAATTGTTTATGACAACAATTTTGCAATGTTCATGTCAAGAGCAAAACTGTAGATGGATTTAACAATGTTTTGTATTATAGTGTGAAGTCTTTAACAAGGTAGAAATAAAGTGATGTGAACATTGTAAAGACATTCTATTAGTTAACACATTTTCTGTGGATATGCATTGTGCTCAGGTTGTCATATAAAACAGAAATGTGTAGGAAATTGGGCCAGTTACGTCTATAGTAATATATATATCAATAGGAAGATTTTAGGAAGTTTTTAAAAAAGTATGAGATAAGAGAGTATTGTCAGCTGAATGTAGTGTGTTAAAACCTTGTTTGCTTTTTCTGAATTGTGTATGAAAAAGTGTCGAGATAAAATAAAGGTTCACTAATCAAAGTTCTTCATCAGCAGGATAAAACAGCAAAGCATATTCATGATGAGGTGTTTGCTGTTTATAAGGATAGCTGTTCTTATTTTGATACTGGAAAATATTTGATAAGACATTTCAAATGTGAAATGACAGTTTTCGAGATTAACTAAAGATTAGCAGGTTGACCATTGTAGATATTACAAAGTTGCAAGATCTAGTGCTCTCTCTTGGGGGCATATCCATAGAGAAAATCATGACTGAGTTTGGGATAAGTGTCAGTCAAGTGCCTCTTTGTGATGAGAATCAACATGAGGTCACCTGATAGAGTAGTCATGTCAGGCTACATGTTTCAGAGTCTGAGTTCCTTTTCCATATATACAACCTGGAGATTGTGACAGGATTAGACATTATTTGTGTACTTGGTGGTGGCAGTGCCCTGTGCATAGTGTAAGTAAAATAGTTGTCCATGAAACAAGAGGTGATAACATTTTGCCATTTTTCAGCAAGTTAAACTACTTTGTATCCCTGGTCAACAAGTTGGCGGAACCACCAGTTGCTAGGGCGGGCCCCCTCTTGTAGCTGGTGATTCAACAAAGGTTCACTCAAGTGACACCATATTTATTATGTTTAAGACCTCGTCATATCCTAGGATACTGAATGCTTTTCTGTTTAAGTAAATTTTAACATTTGTCACTATTGTCTGCTCATATGAGATGCCATGTTTTTGCTATTTCTAGTGATTGAGTGGTTACTTTCAAGCTGGACTATTTCAGATTGAAATAAACACTTTAAAAAAATTATTTTGACCTTGTTTACTGTTGAGATTGAAGTAAAAATTTTATGAAAAGAGTTTTACCTTGGCTACTGTTGACATTGATGTAAACACGTTCTTAAAATCAGGTTGACCTTGGTTACTGGAAAGACTGGGACAAGAATACAATGGAAGTGAAAATAATAGACAAAGATGATAAAACAACATCAGAGGTGGTACACTGGGTTTACAAGTTTCCAGTAAGTAGATTGACAATATTTTTCACAAAGAAATTGTTTTATAACTTGTCTAAATGTGAATGCATAGCATGATGTTTTAAAGAACAATAACTAATGGCATATCACTATTGAAAGTAAATAAACTGAAGAGAGCTATGCATGCAAATTAGTTAGCAGAATACACTAGAATAATTTCACGGATGCTTTACCCAGGCCCAAAAGGGGGGCAAAGAATAATGACACTGTTACCTGCCATGCACATAATAAGAGATGACCAAGGAGATTTTGGGGATGGAGATTACCATCCTATTCCATATAGGGTCAAGTGACACAGAAGCCATGTTGAAGTTGGATATGTCGGACTGAAAAGCACAGATATCACAGCTATGTATTATGTTCTTCAGAGTACATCCTGCTAATCTGTAGGAGTTTGAGAATGAAGAAGAAAAAGAATAGCATAATTGTCTTCTTGTATGAAGAAATAGACCATAAAGCAGTTAGTGACAATCACCACTAGTGGTATCTTGGATGGTAGCTGCAAACTCTCCACTCTGCTCTTCTACAGCTTTTTTTTAAAGAGTTCACTAGAGCTGACTATTGCTTTATCTCTGCTTGCACTATTCTGCACTAGGTTATCTTTTATCAGCTCCTGTTATTATTATACTCCTGATGTAAGCTTTCAAGTAAGAAAACACAATAAACTATTACAATTGTACAGACTTCAAATATCTCCTGAAATATTACAAAAGAACAAAAATTACACACAATTAGACTAGAGAACATTAAAGTAAAGGGCAAACATTTTACTCCAGTTGTTGATTACCCATTGTTGACACATAAGAAATGAAAAAGCTGATATCTTGACAAAAACAAAGGTGAAAACGAGACAATTCAGCCAGCATTGTAGATATAAATGTGGAATTTGGGAAGGGTGTGTCAGTCCTAAAATAAAATTTTTTAATTCTTTGATTGCCTTTCCACTGTTTGTGGGGAGACCAACAGCTTTTCTTAGTTCTACTTTTGTAATTTTGGGGGTATGGTGCATATTGTATTATTCATGTTTATATTTTCTGTAGTGTTAATTATGTTTAAAATGATTATAAACCAGACTATATACAACAACTCCATAAGCAACAATAGAAATTTTTGTTTATCTGGATTTGGCCACTGCAGACTTACAGATCCACCCATATTGGACCAGTGTGATCCATATAAATGAATGTCCATGTGAAGCAGGAATACAGACTACCTAATACGTACTTCAAGACTGCTAGGACTTCAATTAACTTTGAGGCAAGACCTGACACAGAGGACTGAGTGCAGACAAAGCTGTAGGGTTGCTATTTGGACATAAAAAATGCTGAGATTTTCATTCTGGAGGCTGACCATAAGATTAATCAAGACCAAAAGATTCCTGAAACAGAAAAAACAATTTTGCAGTACTACCATAATGCGATTGAATGAATCCAATTTTTGTTATTAATTTTGTAAATATTAACTGTATGAATGATGCTGCTGCTGAGCTGTTAGACAATCAAGAACCACTTATTAAAATTATATTCTGTTTGACTTTCAGTATCCAATGTATCCAAGGGACTATGTATATGTACGTCGCTGCGAGGTATGATTACTAGAGAGTTTTAAATAAGTTTTCATGAGTTTTTGTAAATATGATCATGTATCATTCAAATATTATTACACATACATGCAGAAAAGAGTGCAGACTGGATTTTTGGGAAAAGGGTATACATTTTCCTTTTTTATAATTTGTTCATTCATTAGAAGGCTTATTTCTGTAACATACTAGCATAGTTGGATTCATTTCATATTTTGGGACACTTAGGAAATCTCACAAATCTGAGAAATGTACAAAATAACCATTTGTATTGAGATTATGTTCTTTTACATGTAATACAGACACGCTGAAGCAAAATATCTCAAATAAAATGTTGATTTGTCTTTGCTGTTCTCAAATAGCTTCCTACCAAATTTCTATTTATACTTTTACTACAATCTAATTCTGATTATTTTTTTTCAATTATGATCTATTAGAAAACAAAGTTTAGAAATTGATTGGATTTTGGACATGGCATGTATTGTACTTTGAATTTCTGTCATTCTGACTAAGAGTATTGATGAGGTCAAGAATCAAGAGTTATACGGTACTACTGAAGAATTATTTTATTATGCTTTGCTCCTTCTTAAGTTGGAAATTCCAAAAAACTCAGTTGTTGCCTATTAATGTAATTACTATATTCAGGTCTGTAATCTTGCTTGATTCAATATTTGCAGTGAAACACCATTAAGTTTAGTTTCTATTCACCTCAGCATTGGCTTTGTTAGCTTACAGACTCAGTGTTATAAATCTTGTTCACTATTCATTGGCAATAGGTTTCTTTATTTCTAAAACTGTGTCATTGATATTAACCCACCCAATGATGATGTTCCTCTTTCGCAAGTGAAAATGAGTATGGAATTAAGAAGGGTCAGGTATGGTTTCATTGTGAGTCCTCAGATTGCTGATGAGTACAGCCTGGGCTCTGAAAGACCTGTTGCAATGTAAGCAGGAATGTAGTAGGTCTTGAGATGAGGGAAAACAGTCAGATCTCTCCTTTTATTTATGTTTCTTTTCTTCTTCTTTAGCGTTCATTTTCAAACTCCCACTGGATCTCTCTTGTAGCAAGACAATGATTCTATTTCCAGCAGGATGTAGTCCAGAGAATGGAATTATGTTGTGTCACCATATTATTTGCGTCAGTGCCCCGACACATTCGTCTTTGGTGGTTGTTTCTTTTTAATCGCCTGTTATGTTCTACCCTGTTCAAAACTTATAATACCCACTCGGATCTGATTGTTCCAGGCGGGATGGTCAAAAGCTGTGGTTTCACATGAGCTGGACGCATTATCAATCTTAGGATGCAGTGGTACCTTGAAAGCGAAAACCTTCTGGTATCACAGCGATCAGGTTTCAGACAGTGCTACTCTACTGAAGATCAGGCAACCTACCTCTCCCAAGAGATTGAGGATGCTTTCCAAGATAAGAAACTGGTACTAGCAGCATGGATAGACCTCAGGAAAGCATTTGATAAGGTCTGGAAAGAAGGGCTCTTAAAGAAATTGCGAAATTGCAGGGTTAGCTCAAGAATGTACAAATGGGTAAAAGCATACCTGCATAATAGAAGAGCCAGGGTACAATTAGATGGTCGCAAGAGCAAGAAAGTCCTACTGCGTCATGGAGTCCCCCAGGGAGGAGTCCTGTCACCCACCCTTTTCTTGGTTTACTTCAATGACCTAGTTGCTGAACTACCACACGGGATCAAAGTGGCAATGTATGCTGATGACCTGGTGATCTGGTGCACGGAAGAACATGCGACAGTGGCCACTAAACAAATACAAAGAGCTATCGATGCCCTAACCTTATGGACAAATAGATGGTGCGTCAGCATTAACGCATAAGTGCAACACTACACTCTTTACTCTATCACCAAAAAAAAGGTGGTCGTATCAAGATAGACGGAGAGCCCTTGAAAGAAGACAAACAACCCACATACCTTGGAGTTACTTTTGATGATAAGCTGACATGGAAACAACACATAAACAAAGCAACATCAAAAGCCAGGAGGAAGTTAGCTATCTTGAGAAAACTAAGTGGAACCACATGGGGAGCCAGTGGGAATATACTCCGTAAAGTTTACCAGCAAGGCATAAGACCACACCTGGAATATGGTTCAGCTGCGTGGTGTCCTGCATCAAACACCACATTACAAGATCTAGATAAAGTGCAAAATCAGGCACTTTGGATAATGTTGGGAGCAATGAAATCAACACCCATAGTAGAGATGCAGAAAATGGGAAGAATTCAAACACTTGGCGAATGCAGAGACACAAAAGTACTAATTCAAGCAGAAAAGTTTCAGTGTATGCCAAGTCATCCAATGAAGGAAAGATTCCAAAATCTAGCAATGGGGCGACTGAAAAGAAACAGCTTTATCCATCAAGCTAAACGACTCCGTAGACAACTTACAGACCTGCCTGAAGTTGACAGCCCCTTAAGGTCTGTACCAGAACAAACCCCATGGAGTGAAAGGCATGGAATGCCAATATACATTCAGACCCATGTGAAAGGAATACTAAGCAAGGATGAACAGAACAGTGTGCAGCGAAGTACAGTCACCCTCAGTTTCTTGGATGAGGAATATCCACAAGATATGTGGGTCAGAGTATACACAGATGGGTCAGCACAGAATGCAGTGAGGAACGGTGGTGCAGGTGTATATATGGAATATCCACACAAGCCTAGAGATACAGTCAGAACACCAACAGGGAAATTCTGCAATAATTATGATGCAGAAATCCAGGCAATTAAGAAACTGCTGAACTCCAACTTTGGCCTACAGCCTGTGGTATTCCTGACAGATGCAAGGTCAGTGCTTCAAGCTCTCCAGTCTGGAAAACTAAAAGACTTGAAAAAACTACTTAATGAATTGTCTTACCAGTATAGGGTAACCATGCAGTGGATACCCTCTCACTGTGGAATACCAGGAAATGAAAAAGCAGACCAACTGGTTAAGGAAGGTGCTACCAACAAGATGTACCAATCACCTACCATCAGAAAAAACAGATGATCAAGTCAATAAGAAAGTCACCAACACATGATGACTATCACATTTTGAACAGATCAGAACAAGTTATAATTCTATGCCTCAGAATAGGACACAACCGACTCTGCAGCCACATGTATACAAAGTTCAAGATTGGCAATACGGCCATATGTACATGTGGACAGGCAGCACAGAGTGCCAAACATATACTTCAAGAGTTTTCTGAACATGAAACGCTGAGGCAGACATATTGGCCAGAGGAAACAACACTGGAATCAAGCTCTATGGACCACTGTATGAACTACAAAAGACAGTGAGTTTTATTAAGGAGACAGAATTACAGATATAGACATGTTTCAAGTGAACGAAAGAAGAAGATGAAGAAACAAGAGCTGGAGTCGATTTTGATGTCTTCAAGTAGTACTTTAAGCGATTCTTTTGGCCTCCACTTGAATGCTTACCTGCATATGGTTCACCGTACAAAAATTCTCTTTGGGAGACGTCCATCTGGCATATGGACAATGTGATCGACCCAATAAAGTTGAGAACTGGTCAAACAAGGAATACATGCTTTCCATCTTAGTTTTTTTTAGACTCTTGGTGTCTGAAATGTGATCCTACCAACATACACCAAAAAGCTTTCTCAAGCAGTTCAGGTGAAAAGAATAAGCTGCCTTTCATGCCAAGTCTATACATTCCAGGATTTGGCTGCATATAGCAGCAAAGACAGAACAACTGCATTGTATATTTTAACCTTTAGCATTCTGCATTAAGTCCGACTCTGGCGAAGTGGTACAGAGCATGTCTGTGACGGCCAAGGTACCGAGTTCTGTCCCTGCCACAGGCAATTGTGCATCCGGACCCCTCAGAAAGCAATGACAAACTACTGAACATATTTATATTGCCTAGAAAATCACAGCCAACAAATGCTGGGTTTATAGCTACATCCTGAATAGGATACGCTACCAATTTATTTTTTTTATTCTGCATTAATTAAACTGCATAATTTTTCCTTTGCCACTGCATTCTTTTTTGCTGTTATTTATGGAAAGCTTGGAAAATTTAATAAAGTTTTTTGTGGGAGTTCTTTTGAGCTTTTTTGTATAATTTTTTAAAGTGGAAATAAAGGAATGGTTACTGAATGTAATGATATAAGTTTTGTTGGTGTATATGTGTGTTATGTTAGAAAATAGTGAATATGAAAAATGGAAAGAAAAAAACCACAACAAAAACCAGTCTGATTGAATGGTTTATAGAAATATATATACATTTCCTCTGTTACCTGAATGAATAAGATTAGTTTACAATCACAATTTCCTAGTTGAAAGAGGTGCATAGCAAATGGGTTACAGTAGACATCTGCTGAAAATACATTTTGGTCTGGCGATTATAGCTGAGGACATCATGGTTTGGTTTCCAGGTGCAGGCCATACTGGATTCAGACTGGACCAGCAAACGCTGCACGAGCAAAGTGCAGGACGACATCCATGTCGATTATTGTAGTGTTTGACAAAATGCTGTTTAGATATACAAACTTCTTCTTCAGCGTTCGCTCTCAAGTAACCACAGCGAAATTATCGTGTGATTTCCGCCGGGGAGCGTAAAGTACGTTGTGCTGCAAGTTCCACAGAACTGTGATTATTTGCACCCCGTTTGGCCACTTTGTGACTTGGACTTCCGAGGTCCAGAACATCCGTTTTTGTCATTCCTTTATTTCGGGTTTGGTCCCTAGTCCGTGACAGCCTGTCTATCTGTCGCTGGGCACGCTGGTGTGTAGTGCCTCTTTGCCATGACGCTTGTCGAGCACGTCTGTCTTGCACGAGGTGTTCCACTATCTATGAACTCATCTCGAGCAGTTGGACGTACTGTGCCTGTGCCCATCGGGTACTGAACTGTTTCTCATCCGCAAGCCTGGTTCCGTATGAGGAAGAACTCACCAGAAGAGTTGGGCCCTGGCTCGTTCGCTCTCCTACCCGAGGCGTCGTTCACCAACATCGTGAACCCCTCATCCAAGTTCGAGTCTCACACCACGCGTTTGAGAGCAAGGCGTTCTCGAGCTGAGCGACTTTGTCCCTATAGCGCCTGAGCCCATCAGGTACTGAACCCTTTCTCTCTGCATGTGTGTTTCCGGTATAGGAAAACTTGACAGTAGAGTTGGGCCAGGGCTAAATCTTTGTCCCTTTTGTGCCTGAGCCCATAGGGTTTGGAACCCTTTCTCTTCGCGAGCATATTTCCGGTATATGAAGACTCGACATTAGAGTTGGTTTAGGTCTTCTTGCTTGTTACGCTCGCCCACGATTGGGTCTGGGTCTCTGCCTATAAGGATCACAGGTAACTAGAAGCTTGTCTCGAGCTAACAGAGCTTATAGTTCCCCTATCCTAGGAACTTTTCACTTTTCATTTGCAGTTCGCGCTGCTCTCTGGCGCTGTTCTGCCCTTTCATTGTGTCATTGTACTCATTATGACATATTTGTTTTATCCACCTTTACGTGCCTTTTACATTGGCCGCCCCGACAATGTTCTGACTAGACTAACTGGCGTCACTGTTTGTCGACAGTGTCGCTGTATGTGGTGATGCAAATGGTGTCAGAGATATTGTCTGTCTCTTATGCAGTCAAATCTCTTTCCACCTGCTTCCACCACATTCTCGGACACGATCCCCAAATGATTTGGCCAGAATCAGCTCGAGCTGCTGTTTTCTGTTACCAGGGTGCACCGCGAGGAGGTACATTTGGGATCTTGGTTATCTGCTAATCCTGGGTCCGCCTAGAGTAATGTGTTCCCTTTGCACCCCATACACACTTCTTTGCATTGTTGAGTTTATGACCTTCAAAAGTGATGGAGGGTTCTGCATAGGGGACTCCTGTTGCTGGTTGGTGCATAACAACTGTTTTTGATGTACTTATTGTAAGACAAAAATCATATATTCCGAAGCGAAGAGGTTCATGCTTTCCTGAATGTCATGCTTACTAGTAGAGCTGAGCACAGTTGTCTGCAAACAATAGAAAGAATTTGCAAACAAGAGAACCCACCCAATAATGTGTACAGTACAACAAGCAGACTGCAGGTTATATTTTTAAGGTGCGGTGTGAGTGTGTTTACTTAATTCTATAAAGGTACTATATTTTTAATATTCTCATGAATATCTTAACAGGTAAATAATAATACAAACATAATGATCATCACTGCCCGAGCCACAGAACATCCATCTTGTCCAGAAAGTGATACTTGTGTGAGAGTGGCAACCTATTGCTCACAAATGGTCATCAAACCACATACTACTTTTGAAGAGGTGGGTTCTTTCTCTGGTTTTACTCATGTTTTATCCAACTAATATTTTAATTCGAAGGGCACAACAATCTGACGGTAGGATGATAGACACTTTTGGTGATATTGATCAACTAACGCCCAACTCAAACTGGGCAGACCTCAGCCAATAAGGTGTTGATCCACCACAGACTGCTTCAATTGGTGCTTGGAGCAAGGACAAAATTTAAAAGACTAAATAATTTGTACCAGGCAATAAAATTCTTCTTATTATCCAGTGTTCATTCTTAAACTTCCACTAAATCTCTCTTGTAGCAGGACAATAGATTTCCAGCAGGATGTAGTCCAAAAAATGGAAATGTGTTGTTTTGCCGTTTTATTTGCGTTAATTGGCCGACACATCCGTCTTCAGCGGAAGACAATAAAGTTAAAAACAGGTCTTTGTGGCTCCGATTAGTCTTGTGAATCACATTCATCATCGCCATTAATTATATCTTATATAGCGCAGCAGTAATACTATTTTCTGAAAAGACAGAAAGGTGCTTACTATATCTTATATTTTATACATCTCTTTTATTATTTTTTACTTTTTGTTATTGTTCCATCTTATAATTCCAGTTCTCTGGTGGAGAGGTACAGATTTGTAGCGAGAGAGCTGATTAACTGATGATCATGGACAGTGGCCCAGAAAGATAAACATAATAGATATATGAAGAGATTGATAAATCAACGGCGCACTGAAATTGTGACCAGCTACACTAGCAGATTTGTTGAGACAGGGATCAGAGTGCCTATAAGACTTGTCTGGTGTGCGCTGATGGTAGCCTGCAGTCATATCTCAATGTGACAATATATAGTAAAGTCTAGATAAGTAGAACTCGTAGGGTCCTAAGGAAATTGTTCTACTTATCAGGAATTCTACTTATCAGGAATTCTACTTATCCAGACTGCACTGAGAATATACACTGCTACAGTGTACCATGCAGCAGCGTTGTCAAACAATTGTAGCACTTAGGAAATACCATAAGTTAACAAATACAGTAAATAAGTGTAGCAATACAATATCAGAAATTTTGAAATATTTCATTATTTTAGAAAGCAGAACATTACAATCATATGAAAATTTATAAATTAATTAAACCAAAAAAATCTGATTTTGCTTTGCTTCTTGGCTTGTGAAAAATGTCTTTTTGCTTAAAGGCAAAAACACGTGACATTACATCATCTGAAACCCAGTCTGCACCATGTTAATTTTGTCCATGCATGCCAAAACATCTGACTGTGATACAAGTTGTGGTTGCAGCTGAAAGTCATCATCAGAGTCATGGCTGGAATGGTCTGTTGGTTGAATTGTTGGCATACATAGTCCTATAATATCAGTACTTGAAAGTGTGGCACTGCTTAAAATATCATTGTCAACATTCAGAAACTCCTCTGGTTCAATGTTCAGCTCTTTATATAACCTAGTAATGGCTCCACAGAAACATCAATAACATTACTGTCATTGCTGGTTGACGGTGCAGATCTCTCAAAACTTGTCTAAAGCAGTTTGCAATAGTTGCAGACAAAACTTTGTCCCATGAAGATTTTAATATGAAAATAGTATCAAGGAGAGTTATCTGGAAATAATTAGAACTAAAGTCAACATCCATATTTTGTAGGTCTATAATGAATGTTCCAGTTTTGAATGATACTTTGATCACAAGGCTGAAGTGTTGATGTGGCATTAGGCGACAGAAGAAAAATTTGTTGCTTTCTAATTATTAATTCTTGTTTGGGCTGAACAATTGTCAACAACTAAATTAACTTTTCTTTGTATTGAAATTCTTGTAGCTACTGACTGAAAAGTTCTGATGTCATCCATGACTTTGAATGAGTACTGCAATTAACACACAATTTTTTCAGACCCTTGTAACAACGAGGATTTTGAAATTTTCCAATCATGAATAAAGGCTATTTTTCACTACTATCCATATTTCAACACACAACCACTGTTATCCTTTTGATTTTTCCCCCATGACACTTTTCATTTTTGAATGAAAATGTTTTATCGGGTGACAGTCTCCAATATAAGTCAGTTTCATCTGCATTAAATACATCCAAAGAATTATATTTTGCCAAATCAGGTTTAAGCTCCTTCTCTGTCCATGGATGCTTTGAGCTTCATCAACTAATCGTTTTACTCCACACACACACACTCTTGTATGTTATACAATGTCTTTTTTTAAAATGATCCAACCAACTCACACTGCATTCCAGTCTGTCTGACCTCCAAGATGTGCAAATTCCTCTGTTTTCGCAATTATTAATGGCTCATTTATGGGTACACTTGCCACACGAAGCACAGTGAACCATTTTAAAAGAGCAGTATCAACAAAATCAGAAATGGATGTTCGGGCTCGCTGTTTGTCACCGTTGATTTGACAATCAAAAAAACAATTTTCTTCTTATTTCTTCTTCAGAGTTCATTCTCTAACTCCCACTGGATCTCTCTTGTAGCAGGACAATGGTTGAACTAGATTTCCAGCATGATGTAGTCCAAAAAATGGAAATGTGTTATGTCTCCGTTTTATTTGCGCCAATGGCCCGACACATCCATCTTTGGCGGTAAACAATTTTCTGTGGCTGTCTTTATGCTTTAAAATGTCAGAAAGTGTTGATCTTTAACCTTAGGCATGCTGTGTTTAAAATTACGCAATTTTTCTTGTGCCGCTGACTGCCTCGGAATTGGTTTTCGAAATGTTACGTAATCGTCTGTGGCTGTTTTGAAATTGCGATAACTTTTTCGTTGTTACAGATATTTAAATAATATTTGCACATATAAATAAAGAATTAAATTCTGCATATATTGGTGTACGTTTTGTTTTTATGTGAGTGATACGAGACGTGTGAGTAATGATAGTCAAATTTAGATCTATCTCTATCTAGACCTACCGTATTTTTGATCGATCATAAGCTGTTGAATATTATATATTTTACATAGTGAGAACTTTCTGGAACCTCGTGGTCTATTCTAATTAAAAACAATGTAACACTTACCTTCAATAATTCCACATTGAAAAATCGGAATAAATAATGATTTCACTGAATAAATCGATGATGGAAAAGTATAATCAACTCGATTCACTGTCATGTCGCATCGCTGCAAAGCAGATGCTTAAAGATTGCTCGGATTTCTATTCCATAATCAAACTCTATCATCTTTCACCATTTTGACAATAGAAACAGGAAGCTAGATAAATTCTTTTCTCGATGTTGCCAAAACATTCTGTCAAAAAGTTACTGGTCTCGATTTTTTCGTTCGGTTTCGGGTTTACCGAATCGGGCGGTTGATTTCGCCTTTCGTGTCAAGAAATGACACTTTTCCGGCTATATGCTTCACCCGGTTTGTCAACACAGCGTGCTAAAGGTTAAATACCATATTCTCTAGTTATATCCACTTTCTTGAAAGAGCTCTTTTAATAACTCAATCCTTGTTTTTAAAGTTAAAGTAGTAAGCTTTCGACTGCCAGCCACCATTTTTGATATCACGACAAATCTGAATAACAGGTCTAGGATCTCACAATCTTGGTACGTCATGATCTCAGGTCATATCCCGCTTCTCCCATATTTTCATTGGCTAGTGACACACGCTATACATAGATGGCCAATGAAAAGTATGGAAAAATATGCCTAAGCATGTCCAATAATTTCTGTCCGAAAGTCTTGTAAAAATAGAGGATATGTAGGGAAATATTGTAGGTGGGATATTTCACATTATTTTCCAAGCTGGCTACAATAATTTTTTTCCGTAACAGTTCAACTTAAACATGGACATTTATGTAGTTTGTATTCACTTTTAGGTTCTACTTATCAAAATATTCGAGTTAAGCGAATTCGATGTTAGAGGACTTTTAATGCAAAGATAAAGAAGGAAAATGGTAGGGACTAACCTGATCAGTTTGACGAGCGAAATTGATCTTATCAAATTCAATTATCAGAGTTCGACTTAAGTGGACTCCACTGCAATTGACTTCTCATTTTTTTTTTATACATTGAGATTTTGTGACTCTTTAACATAATTTACTTTCATAAGATACTTCTTTGTTCATTCTCAAACTCCCGCTGAATCCCTCTTGAGTAGGACAACGGTCCTACTAGATTTACAGCAGGATGCACAGAATGAAAATTCGTTGTGTCGCCATTTTATTTGCACCAATGGCCCAACACATCTGTCTTTGGTGGATAATAAGATACAACATATACTGTTCTCTAGAAATGTCTCTCTCACTAAAAGTTAAAAGTGGTGTCCTCCAATGCTACATGGAACCAATCTTAACCTATGGTTTTGAATCTTAACAATCAGTTAAAAGCTCTTGAGGGAACATAGATGTGGTTTTGCAGAAAGGTGTTGAGTGTCTCACGTACAGCTAAGAAAAAGCAATAAAAAGATGCTAAAATAGGTATATAAACATAGAAAGATTCTTAAGAATAATAAAGAAGTCATCATTTTCCAAAACATTATGAGGAGAGGCGGTATAAAGAACATTGAGACGGCATATAAAATTCCTTGAGAGAGACAGGGAAACATAGAAAAGATTCTGGACAGCATTGTTTGATGCCATGGAAAAAGTTCAACAATGGAGCAGATAGCCAACGCTTGTTATAGGAAGATGTTGAGATCCGTAATTGCCTACAGCAACTTGGATGATACTTGCTGCTGATGATAATTAACTTATTCACATACAAGAAGGTGCTGAACTCTTATGTTAGTGCTGAAAAATATTATATATTTTCAATCACATGAAATATTTGCAGTGTAATGTTTTCATTATAGCTATAATATCAATGTTTTCATTGTTTTCTTTGTTCAGAATGGTTTTGATTATGTAATGACCTATTTTGATGACCCCAAGACAAATTTCCCACCTATGTGTTATAACTGGATGGCCAGTACAGGTAACAGTATATTCTCATATTTTGTTAGAACTTCTGAATTAGATCTGTGGTCATAATAAATCTTCAGATTGTCACCAAAATGGATTATATTGCCTTTACCAGCTTGAGATGCCTGTCTCACTACTTGTGCCTCTACTGTGCATTCTCTGACTCCATTTTAAGATAAGTAGTCCTGAATTAAGTGACATTAGTTGCATTACTTGACCTTTTCTTGACCATTAACTTGCAGAAATACACTGTTGAATAAGCTCTGTCTATTTAGTTCTGTCCTCATTAGTGGTTCTATGGTTCCATTTCAAACATTCAAGGCATACATTTATGAATGTTGGTTAGTCTATGGGCCAAGCAGACATATTCACTGCTCTTCATGAGTTCTCACAATCTGAGTATTTTTAGTTGAATGAGCATGCGTCAGTATCGCGAATTCGGAAATTGGGAGTGAAGATGGGTGTGACCGGTAGAGAACTCCTAACAGAGCTCAAAAAGAGAGGGAACAAACATAGAACCAGAATCATCAGCTGTTATACCCTGAGGGATTTACTAAGCAGAGATCTGAGCACCTATGGATGTGTCCGGTGTGTAAAGAGGATAATCAACAGACCTAATACCTAATTTATGAATGTATAAGTTCTCTGGTTTTCCTATATTGTTCTCCATGTTTCTGGGTTAGACAGTATTGTCCATCCTTGCAAAAGCAACCAAGATCCATGGTATAAAAAGGTGTACGGTTATAAAGTTGTAGTTGGTGTGTAGCTCAGTTGTCATACACTGTATTCAGTCATCAATGTGTTTGACAATATAATTTCAAACATGGGTAATTCTAATCTGTCCAGCTACAATTGAGTACCTGAATTTTTTGAACGAATGGTAATTCAGAACTTTCACCAGAAATACCATATGTTGTTGTTTAGACAGAACTTTCACCAGAACTACCATATGTTGTTGTTTAGACAGAACTTTCACCAGAACTACCATATGTTGTTGTTTAGACAGAACTTTCACCAGAACTACCATATGTTGTTGTTTAGACAGAACTTTCACCAGAACTACCATATGTTGTTTAGAACCCCAGGAAACATATTTACTCATTTTCTATCTCTTAATTTTTTTAAAGTGATCTTTGATGCTTGTTTTCATTCCCAGAAGACTACTATCTTACAGCAGATGTACATTACTTTGTGATAAGGCCTCCTATTTAGATATGTTCAGTTGAAATTTGATGTATATCAGGTCTACTTCACACTTTGTGTAGTTCCCATGATAAGCTTTTCTCTTGGGAAGTAAACTACGGACAACTACAAGTTATCACTATTTTCTCTTGTAAAAACAACTAGCCAGATAGATGTCAGAGACAAAGTACTTGAACAGGCTAAGGAGCTGAGGCGTTTTGATGCTTATACTCCAAGATATTGTTCATGTGAGTGAAAACTCTAACTTGATCTCAAATCATTAGTTAAATCAGTTGCAACGCTGGAAGTTAAATGTTTAAAAAAAATGTCTTTGGGGCCTTGGAACTTACAGCTTAAGTGCCCACCAGAATTATTTTTTTCAACAAGAACACCCCTTTAGTGTCCCTTTCTCCTCTTTCCTTTTGTTCTTTCAGAGGTACAATCAAAATCTTTTCTGTATATGTCACGGCGTCTGCTATGGTTGGTTGGTTGCTGATCCAGCGGTCCATGGGCTCATGCTGATTATATTGATATTGTCTGTGGATTTTGGCCCACCCTGGGACAGAGCCAGAGAATAACTATCACACCTCCAGGATGGTAGGTTTCAACCTATGCACTGCTCCTAGCCACTGTAGCCAAGATAGGGTTCACTGTGCTCATTCCCTGCCACCAATTGACTACTGTTATGCCGAACTTCTCTATTGCTCCAGGCATGCAATCAAATGTTCAAGTCAAAAGGATTGTCATGTCCTGAGTCACTGTGCCTCTATGATGGTTTTCAGCCACGTGAAAAAACAGTGCCATCAGTTTCCTTCTCCCCAGTGCTGCACAGTACATCTCTGGCTCCCTCCCAACCACAGAGAGTGCATACATATATATTCAGGTAAACATGAAACACATTTCAACAACAAAAATAAAAGCATAATTGTATAGATGACGTGCCATGAAGCTTCTCTAAGAAGATAACCTCAATATAATGGCATGTCATCCACTAAGGTTTCTGTTGCATGGGTGGTTTGTCTAGTGGGCCATTGGTGAGACCCACAGACGCAACCACATGCGTGTCTGCTATGACAAATGGCCTTTATATCCACAGTCCATAGAAAGCCTCCCTGCACTCCTTAACAGGAAAACATGCAGTAATGAAAGTTTATAGAAATGTTCTTAAATTATTACAACTACCTGTGTAATCAAATAGAATAGATAATTACAATTGATTTGTGTGTCCATTCTTCCATAAGTAAAACTTCTCCCATTTGATATTTATTGACAGGTGTACATGAATTCCTAGAGAAAGTTCACAAAGCTGCTTTAAAAAAGCATGAAAGGAGCATTGAATATCCTGCTGCACGTATTGACAATACCTCTGGAAACATCTACCCAAAAATGGTTCACCAGTAACTTTACTCAGATACCAAGAACATAACACAATTTTAAGAAAGAGCTGAAATCTTCAAGAATTTGATTATGTAATTTCTTGTAACAGATGCATATATTTGTAAAACCTAAACTATATGGGTGATCATTTGTTTTCTTATTTTATAATTTAAGGAAAATAATTGTCTCTATATATATGATTGTGACAAGTAGGTCATTATAATTAGACACTGATGATTTCAAGTTGATCTATCTTACCGTCTTTTCTCTGCTTTTAATAAAACATGTCACAGGATTGAATAACGATCGGTTTTCGGGCTATGGCACAATTGATATGCAGTAATATTGTGGCGTCTCAGAACATTGGTAACTCCTTCAATGCACCCTCTTCTTGGTCTTCCTCTGTATCTTGCTGTTTCCATTTCATGTTGTATGCTCTTGCTGCTAGCCAATAAGGTTCATTCTCATTATGTGGTCGAACCATTTCAGTCTCTGTTTTTCAATATAATTGACCACAGATGTTGTTCCAACAGTTCTTGTGATCACTCCATTCCTCACATAATCTCTTCTTGTTCTGTTTACTGTTTTTCTTAGACATCTCATTTCACAATTTGTAAGCTTTCTCTCTTGTTCTTTTGTTAGTGATTTCAAATGATTTAATTTAATTAGTGGTTTATAGTATGTAGTATGTAAGATAGTGTCTCATTGGGAGACAATCATTGACATATATATTGGTCACACAATGTTTTTTTGAGGGATCAATCTCCAGTACAAAAATTATATTTTTCCATTCAAGGGATAGTCTTGTTTTTCCTTTAATCAAAACATGCTTATTATTTTAGGGAAGTATGAGTTGTTTTTTTTGGGGGTGACTATCTTTAATAAAGCAGTTGATTAACTTTAACCATAGCAGCCCTTCTCCAAGTCTATTTAGATTTTCTGTGTTGTTGTCCAACTTCTGCAGATTAGCAAAACATAGTCTGGGGAACAGAATTAAAAATAGTTATGATTTATAACTTGGTGTGATATCTGCAGGTGTTGGCCGGATACATCCGACTTTAGCATGGCATCTGAGTTACTATTATTACCATCTATGGGGATGGTACAGCCAATCATACACAACATTCTTAGACACCTGTTATGACATGCATGACTGGTTTCAGTGCTGCTATTATTTACTCCCCTTTCAGGCCTGGCAACACAAGGACAAATCTATTTAAATCACTTTATATGTCATAATCAGATACATAGTCAAATTTACTACAAACCGTAGTCATTTTTTTCTGACAGATTGTTTCCCTCAATGTTTTCACACCCCATATTTTGTCTCTTCTCAAAGATACTTTCCTGAAAAAAAATTTCTGACAGATTGTTTCCCTCGATGTTTTCACACCCCATATTTTGTCTCTTCTCAAAGATACTTTCCTGCAAATTTTTTTCTGACTGATTGTTTCCCTCAATGTTTTCACACCCCATATTTTGTCTCTTCCCATTCAATCCCTATGAATTTGTGGTTTTTTTTAAAACTTATCCTCATTTTATATTGCTTATAGCTCAGTATACTGCAGCTCCTCTATTCATATGTAAACAGATGGTAATTGTTGGTAATTGAATTTATAAATCAAAGTTTTTACATTTACTGTAACATTTTTCTAGCACTGATTAAAATTATGCTAAAATTCACAATGGTCAGATAACAAACCTTCACTACATGCCAGATGATGAGAAACAAGATAGCACACTCAGATTGGTAAATCGTAATGAGACAATAAATCCACCATTATTTTTGCAGAAAACTTTTTTTTAATGTATGTTGAAAAATGGTGGAAAATGCATTAGAGGATTGACTTCATTGAACTTGTTTTACATATACTCCACTCCATCCCTCTCAATGAAGCAGTATGCTGCCTGCCAAGTGTTTCACTGATATCACGTAACTCCACAGCTTCAAGTAATATTCCCCAGGGAACTTTATTTTTTTCAAAATTCACTTTCTATACAAGGTGTCAAAAGTGGGATTAGAACCCACCTCTTCTTGAGCACAAAACAAATTGCGTAACCACAATGCCAAGATCCCGTTGCAAAGGTAGTATAACCTAGCAAAAAATAACAACTTAATTGAACATGGGCTTGACTTGTAGGTAGAGAAAAGGGGTTAGAAAGAACAGAACATCGTGAAAATTAAGTAGTTTCCGAATAAATCTGTTAGTTTTATTGTTTGAGTTAAAGATGTCTTGGAGCTGTGCCATACTTTATAGAGAACAAATGAGTAGCAATTGTATTAATCCACTGCATTTTCCTTCTGATTTCATTTCTAATCAAATAGGATGTAGTTAGAATGCAATGCATTGCTATGTTGGTTATAACTGACCTGTGCTATCTCACCCTTTTAGTCCAACATATCTAACTTCAGAATAGCATTTTTAGTACTAGGTTGCCATCAATCTTTGATCCTTATTCCAGACTACTCTGTTGCTGATTGTTGTCTAGAATCACAATGAAGCTGTTGGAAGAGACTTGGTCTCTCTTGTTTGAGAGTAGATCCTCATTTTTTAAAATGACCATGTGATGCCAGGGCTTGAAAGGGGAACAAAGAATAGCGGCACTATCACCTGCCATATGGAGGCGACTGAGGCAGTTATGGGGAATGAGGTTGAATGTCTCATCCCATAATGAAGCCATGCTCAATTAGGGTGTATCTAATTAAACACATCTCAATTAGGGTGTGTCTAATTAAACACATCTCAATTAGGGTGTGTCTGTTCAAAAGTTCACTTTTAAACCAAGATGCAACACATTCCGTTTTCTGGGCTACATCCTGCTAATCTGCAGGAGTTTGAGAATGAAAGCAGATGGAGATTAAAATACAAACATCACTATAGTGAAACCCCTCTATAGCACATTATTTTATAACAAATTTCCCTATATAACAACACTTCTCAACATCCCCAAATATATTTATTCGTTATTGTTTATACTGCATATAGCGAACTTCTGTTATTACATACATGTTTTGTCAGTTTGGACGAAGTTATTTATAATGAGATTCCACTGTATTTTTTTGGACATATCAACTTTGTGATTGTTTTCTTGTGCATATTATACAAAATGGGATAATAATTTAGCATTACTATTACAGAGTAAGCCTTCCATAACGTGTATTTAAATATAAAATAGGAGGGCAAGTCAAGAAGTAAGTCACAAAGTTCTGTGGGATGGCAGGAAAATGTAGTAGGTAGTTCTAAAGGTTACATTAGGTGACGGCAACATCTAACTTAATATTCCTCCTGTTCATTGTGTGTCGCATGCGCAGCACATAAACAAAATGTCAACTGTACTTACGGAGTGTACAATCACATGCGTGCTGTTGTGTGTTTTTTGGGCAAAAGGACTGCTTCCTGTTTATGCTGGCAAATGTTTGTCCCATGAAGCGGTGCATAACTGAGTAGAAAAATTTTCTCAGTGACTCTCACAAATTGCTGATGAAGTCCAATCTGTCCATCCTGTTCAGAATACAACAGACGCATCTGTGAAGCAAGTGGAGGAGATGATTAGTGGCGACAAGTGAGTAACCATAGACTCTGTTGCAGATGTAATATGGTGCTCACATGGTTCAGCATAATGCAAGATAAATTAAATTTAAGAAAGTGTGCTTAAGGTGCGTTCTGAGACAACTGACGGATGAACACAAAATGAACCGATTAGGCCTGTCCTTGCAGCATCTTGGTCGCTACGCAGATGAAGGAGAAGACATACTGAACAGGATTATTACTGGGGATCAATCATGTGTGCATCACTACCAATCCGAATCACAGCGTGCTTCAGTGCAATAAAAACATCCTTCTTCACCCTGTATCCAAAAATTCAAAGTTACGCCATCAGCAGGGAAGATTATGCTGACACTGTTCTGGGATTGTCAGGGAGTGCTTCTAACCAATTTCAAGAAGAAAGGTGGCAATGTGAATTCTGAATCGTGCTGTGAAGTTCTGTTGATGCTTCAGGATGCAATTAGTAGAAAACATCTAAGCTGCTGACTAGAGGAGTACTGTTCCTGCATGACAATGCCAAACCACATACGGCTCATTTAACAAAGGAGAGAATTGTCTATCTAGAGTGGGATCTTCTTCTGGAACATCCACCTTACTGCCCAGGCTTACCCCCTAGTGATTTCTACCAATCTTGGTCCACTGAAAACCCACCTTGGCGGGAGACATTTCACAAATGACGCAAAGTTGAATGTGAAGTGAAAATGTAGTTTAGAAAACAGACACACAGTTCTATACAGCAGGTTTGGGAGGGCTGGTAAAATGATGGGATAAGGGCATCAATGTTGGAAATTATGCTGAAAAATAAAAGGGACAATGTAGATTTAAAAATAATCGGTTTCCAAGTTATCATCTTAATTATTTTAACAGCAATTTGATGACTTATTGACTTGCCCTCGTATGTTAACACAAATTTGTTTTGATTTTTGAGAATCACAGAATATAATAATTTGATTTAGATAATGGAATGTCATGCTGTGCATGTAGCAAATCATGGAATATCAGTTGTAGGAAAATTTGATTGCTTTGATTGTGAGAAAATCATGCTCTTGTATGAAAATTAAGAAATGTTATGCTTTGACTGTGGGAAAATCATGAAATTTCATTATGTTTCTATTTGATTGTAAGAAATTACAAAGGGCCATATAATATTTGTACCCTATCCCCGGCACATCTGTTTTTTGACAATTTATAGTGTTGCTGTTTTACTGGAAGGGGGGAGGGATCAACTATTATTAATCATTTTACAGCATACATGGCAATTCAGTGGTACTATTCTTTTCACCCAATTAATACTTGAGTGTATTTCTCATGTTAGATCATTAAACTTGTCATGGCAAATTTCCTAGTCCTCTCCAGTTTAGATAATGGTCCCAATAATGACCAGCTCTGCTTAAACCTGATTGTATAGGAGCAATATCATACCACTGAAAGCTGAAGTCTCTTAGGTATGAAAAATGTCTTTAGAGAAATCACTCCCACTTCATTTTGTGCTGAATGCTCATATTCATGGGAGTAATGGCAATCACGATGACTTTTGCTCTCTTGATGTTTCCATCATTGGACATGCAAGATATTTATTGATGAACACCAGAGCAACCTCACACTTTGAAAGACACCCTGTTTGATCTATAAATGCTTAATTAATTTAATATTAAGCTGTCAACAGCTGGTCGTAGCTGACACCCAAGAGTTGATTTCGGCTTGCAGAGGGTCCACGTTATTGGGAATAAAAATTGGGGGTGCACAAGATGTATTCTTTTTAATAAAGGTATCAATAAAAATTGTGCATGTTCTTTTTTACAATTGTCCACTCTACAAAAAACCTGATTAAAGTGAGCAGCACTGTGTCAGCTGTCAAAAACACATTTGAAGTTAATATGTTTAGGAAAATTCAATATTAGACAGGCAGGAATTCTATAAAAAAACAAATAAATCGGCAAGGGGTCTACAGGTCAAAAACATTTGGGATTCACTGGTTTAGTGTGTTGTTTACAGTTATAATTTTGTATGCATACATAACATAAATAAACATTAAATCACGTAGATTATCATGTATTGAAATAACATTTTGCTTTCTAACAATGTCATCATAATTAGCAGATAATTCAAGCATATTTTGTATCCATCTGTCCTAGCATGTACAGTTGAAGAGATAAACAAAATGGTGAAGAGAAAAAAAATATTCTTGATGCTTCCAAATACAATTTCTTGTTGATGTTCCTTACTCAAATTTTTTTTGTATGAAATCAATTTTAGTTGTACAAACAAACACAAACTGTAATATAAATGTGAAGTTAACAAGTAACTAACTATATTTGCTTTTTACTGTGTTTTTATAGATGTGCATGCATGCAAAATATATACATGCTCTTGGATAATCATTGTCTTTTCTTGTTGTCATACCAGACTAGATATTATTTAAACAACAACTGTCATTAAAGACAAATAGAGAGACGGATTGTAACATACGTACAAGGTAATTAGTTGTTTTTTTAATGTAAAAAAAAAATGATGTTTAGGGTAGTGTAAAGCGCATGGCGGAAAATGTTAAAATTCCTAGAATAATAGCTTTTATGAATACTGTCATAATAGCTGTGACTTATTTTTTTTCTTTCTGATGAAAAATAAAAATTCCACTCATATATTGTGATGGCTATTGTAGCAAATCCACCTTTATTGCAATAGCTGTTCCACCGAAGATGGATGTGTCGGGCCATTGGCGCAAATAAAACGGCGACACAACGCATTTCCATTCTCTGGACTACATCCTGCTGGAAATCTAGTAGGACAATGGTCCTGCTACAAGAGAATTCAGCAGGAGTTTCTTCTTCTTCAGCGTTCATTCTCAAACTCCCGTTGGATCTCTCTTGTAGCAGGACCATGGTCCTATTAGATTTCCAGCAGGATGTAGTCCAGAGAATGGAAATGCGTTGTGTCGCCGTTTTATTTGCGCCAATGGCCCGACACATCCATCTTCGGCGGAGCAGGAGTTTGAGAATGAACACTGAAGAAGAACTGCAACAGCTAAAATTATCAATTCACAATATGTTCTACACATTTTCCGGATGTTCATGTTGTTAGTACATGCACGAGAAGGCCTAATTCATAATCAACCATATATCTGGACAATCAGATAATGAAGGAGGACTAGTAGATGTTGTTCAAGATATGCAAATTTCATAGTTTTAAGTATCACATCATTTACAACACAATATTACCGGGTATTTGCTCAAAATGGTATTTGTAAGATAGACTATGGTCAAGGGTTACACAAAGATAACACATCCAGTCACAGCTTTAATTTTTTTGTCCAATAAAAATTAACCGCAATGTTCAATATTGTGTCTATCAAAGATGACCACAGACAGGTCAGAATTTACTATATGATTATTCAAAAGAAACACTGGCAGAACATATCTTACAAGACTGTTACCAGTATGCAGAACTGAGGGAAAAGTCATGGGCCTACCCCAATCAACTTCAAAGAAAAGCTGTATGACAAAGCAGAAAATCTGAAACAACAGCAGACTATTTCATAGAATCCAGTCCCAATTTGAGTTAGACATTATTGCAGAAGAAGAACCACAACACTGTGCACACTTCTTAGAAAAGATTATGAACTTCATTTCAAACTGACATGTAACAAGCATTTCTTGATATATGTACAAGAGAGAACTGAAGATAAAACATGATTCAGTTTGATGATTGAGTATGAGCAGATCACTGCACTTAGGCAATACCATAGGTACTCGGTTTGCACAAGCAAATATAGAATTGTTTGCACAGTGGTAGTTCCTGTGGCTCACTAGTTGAACACATTCCTCATTCTGCCCCTCAGATGGCTTATCTTACTCGTAATATACTGAATGCTAAATTCTCCTAACCAAGGTGCACTTGATAACATTAGTTTCTTGTACAGAAAAAAAAATTGTTTGCCAGAATGGCTCAAAGAGGTGAGGCAAGTCACATCTCAGGAGCATGGGAGATTGTCACACAGGTGGGGATAATCTGTACCAGTGGGCAATGTACTGCAACCAGTGTGGATTTTTTCAAGTGCACTTCAATGAAAGCCGTATGATGTATAGTGCCTTCGTGTACTCTTGGCCAAGTCCTCAAATCCGGATGAATGAAGTCTAAAAACTTTCCAAAAGTCCTTTAATTAATTTTTTTAAACTAATGTACTGTATGATAAAGTGATAATGGACAATCATGAGTTTACACTTAAGTGTTCATGAATTAGATTTAAAAAAAATGAAAATGAGATTGCTGTGCTGACACATCCCCACATACCGTACATCCAACAAGCTGCAGCCATTTGACTTGTATATTTGAGCAATTTAAGACTCTTCACTTCAACTGAACTCTTGGATGAAACTAATTCAAACAAAATACTCAGCATTTCCGCACTACCACAATTGTGCAAAAGTAAGTACCACAATTGTGCAAAACAAAGTACTAAGCATTTACGCACTACCACAGTTGTGCACCACTACCAAGGAGCAACCCCAGAAAATGTATATATCTGGATTTAGGGCCAAATGCATTGCAAGCTTGGATAAGGATATCTTCTCTGGGAAGAGTGATCCCTCCCAATGATGGAGGTTCTAAGCCCACATGAAGCACACAAAAATTCATGTGATTACTGGACCAATCACTGACAATTGTGGGACCAAACACAGTGAAGTTAGATGCTTTTTCACCAAAATACGAGGGGGAGTCAATAAGTAAGTCACAAATGGCTCTTTAGAAAAAAACTGAAGACGATAAAAACCTGAAAACTGTTTATTTTTACACATACATTATCCCTTTACTTCTCAACATAATTTCCACCAACATTGATGCATTTATCCCATCGTTTTATGAGTCCTCCCAAACCTGCTGCGTAGAACTGCGTGCTCTGCTTTTTAAGCCACATTTTCACTTCACATTCAACTTCTGCGTCAGTCGCGAAATGCTTCCCGCCAAGGTGGGTTTTTAGTGGACCAAAAAGGTGAAAATCACTAGGGGCTAAATCGGGGCTGTAAGGAGGATGTTCCAGAATTTTCCAACCAAGATTTTTTATTTTCTCCTGAGTTAATCGAGCCGTATGTGGTCTAGCATTGTCATGAAGGAGTAGCACTCCTCTAGTCAGCAGCCCTGGACGTTTTCTTCGAATTGCATCCCGGAGCACTGATAGAACTTCACAGTATGATTCAGAATTCACATTGTCACCTTTCTTTTTGAAATTGGTTAAAAGCACTCCTTGACAATCCCAGAACACTGTCAGCATAACCTTCCCTGCTGATGGTGTAACCTTGAATTTTTGGACACAAGGCGGAGAAGGATGTTTCCATTGCATTGAAGCACGCTTTGATTCAGGCTGGTAGTGATGCACCCATGATTCGTCCCCAGTAATAATCCTGTTCATCATGTCTTCTTCTTCATTTGCGTATTGACAGAGATGCTCCAATGACAAGCCTAATCGGTTCATTTTGTGTTCGTCCGTCAATTGTCTGGGCACCCACCTTGAACACACTTTCTTAAATTTCAATCGGTCATGCATGATGCTGTATGCTGAACCATGTGAGCACCCTATTGCAGCTGCTACAGCGTCTATCGTTACTCGTCTGTCACCTCGAATCATCTCCTCAACCCGCTGCACAGATGCGTCTGTTGCAATTTCAACAGCACGACCAGATCGGATTTCGTCAACAATTTTAGAGCGTCCTTGAGAAAAAATTTTTACCCAGCTGTGCACCGCTTTACGGGACAAACAATTGTCAGCATAAACAGGAAGCATTTCTTTATGAATGTCTTTTGCAGGCAGTCCTTTTGCCCATAAAAAACGCACAACAGCACGTTGTTCATTGATTGTACACTCTGTAAGTACAGTAGCCATTTTGTTTTTTGTGCTGCGCATGCGCAAGGTACAGCTAGCGCCATCTAGCGAACATAAACATAAAGTTCTATGATGATATCAACTATAAACAGCTTTAGAAACCACCTACTGCATTTTCCTGCCATCCAACATCAATTTGTGACTTACTTATTGACTCCCCCTCGTAAATTAGACAGCTGTTCACAGAAAACTTATAATTTACAGTCCACCATCTCTTGAATTAGGGCAGGTGTCTGAATGTTAATGGCCCTCCTGAGAAGATGAAGTAAAATGACGGTCCTGTTCTCTCTTCTTCTCTCCTTCCTTTCTCCTCCTCCCCCCCCCCCCCCCCCCCACGCAAAACCAAAAATGTGTGTCTCTGCCAACAACACACTACGGCACTATTCCAGCTTTACTGTTCATAGAATAACAGTCTGGTCCGCAGGAAACTCTGCGAAACAACTTGTAGGAAACCCACATGTATTTAGCCTCAATTTTTGTATGAATAAAATATATACATTATATAGGAGTCTGTACTTAAGATAAGTGCAGACACACTTAATGAAAATTTAATATGTATTGTATAGAACTTAAAGAAACGTGCATGTTTAATTGTTAACGACAAATATTTCATTCTGAACACTTACCAGTTGACAACTATTTTTAACAGATTTTGATTTCCTACTAAATAATCATGGTACTCTGAATAACATTTTTTGTATTGGAGTATTGAAAACATTGAAGTAAGTAAGATTGCTGTGAAGAAGTCAGATGCAAGTTGGCGATTGCATCAAACAAACTGATACTAATGAAAAACATATGGCAGGGCTGCAACAAAATAAGAAAACTTACTTTCCTTAGAGCCTGCATATTCTCAGGGACAATATATAAATGCGAATCTAGGAAAATCACCAATAAAGTGAAAAACAAAATGTTACAAATCTCAGAATATCATGGACCAAAAATATCACCAGCCCCATCCTGAGTTAAATAAATGTACAGAAAACTACACAATTTTGCCATATCAAACGACACAACATCCTATAAAATATAATGGACAGGGAAAATAATGCCAGGGGAACAAAAAAAGAGGCAGACCAAGAAGGTGGACATCGACAGAAGATTCGAAAGGCTGTAATGACTGCTATATCCTGTCCAGAATATACTTCCTGATAACGGTATTGAAGTAACAGTATTCCTTTTAACTCTTTCAGGACGTAATTATTCCTGGGTTTTGGACGTAATTAATTTTAGGCTAAATTTTTGGATTGCAACATAATTCAGATGCAAGCTTCCTGAAGACATAGTATTAGCTACGGAATGTCATATAAGGTATCAAAAGAAAGATTGAATGTATAATCCATTACAATATAAAATATAAGAATTGTAACAACAAAATGCAAAACTGCACCACAGACTGGAATGTTAGTTGAACAGACATTTTGTTTACATATTTTTTCTTCTACTCACCCTCAATTTTACTTTTCTCAAAATATTGATATCCAATCTTAGTAGTTTAGATGCCTTTAACTGTACATTTACTGATCATTAGTCTCTTTGAAGTAAATCTATCAACTGGCTAGTGTTTTATGCCATTTTTGTGTGTGCGATATCCAATTTCAGAACCGAACACAATATTGTGAAAATTTAAGAAATATTCCCAAGTATTGGATTTCAAAAGATGAACTTTATTCCACTCAATATTATCATTAGGTCTAACTATTTTCTGTATAACATAATGCAAGATTATCATTGCTGTCAATGATTCTTCATCTGATTCTTCAGAAACAATAGCAGTGGGAGCAGTTTTAGGATTTTTGAGCTCTTACCTCTTATTAGGCCTATTTCTTTTCTATTTTCAACAAGTCGGTAAGTAATCTCCACTGTCAAAATCAAAAACACTGTTGTTTACCAACACACCACTTGAAATAACATCTCCAATTATAAAACTCAAAGAATAATAAAGCTGATGTTTGCTAAATGTTTCAGCTCTCTTGTTAGTGTAACATGGAGCCATTTTGAAAACTTGAACCTACCTTGTTCAAATTTTAATTTGAAATAAATATACCACGTGTCTAATCACACAGTACCACAATGGGTTCTTTTCGTTAGGCAGATTTCTAAGTGTTAAATGGATAAATAAGTTAATACTTGTCATTTAGAAACCAAATGAAGCAAATTTAAATTTAGATGGCATATATGCAGGAATGATATATCATGATTATGTCCAGAAAGGGGGTGCTCTATGACCTGATATATTGTGTTTATGTACAAATTGAGTTAAAAGATTCAACAGTGAATCTGTGTCTGTCCTTTGTCCACTGACATTCCATTATATAAAAAATTATCTCAATATTAGTATAATATCCAGAAATGGCAAAAATATTGATCATCAACAATAGTTAGATTGCAACTTTACATTGTAAAAAACATTTTGCTAACTTTTAATGTCAGTAAAGATGATGTAATTGTGAATAACTTTACAAAATTAAATTTGTTAATTGATCAAAAAATGCTACATGTAACAATGATTCTAAAGGTGTCAAATCTTAGCACACATTCAACAGTACCAAGTCTAATGTGGGATGTTGTTTTATGCCATATAAGGTGTTTCATTTATCTGGTCCTGGAGGGAGAAGCATTTTTCTAATATCCAGCACTGGACATTTAAAAAATTGGTGATGGACAGCATCATAAGGATGAGTGGCATCGTGGAGTGTGTTATGGTTGTATTCTGTTACGGCGATTGTTAAGCTGCACATGTTGTGTACGAAGTCGGAAGATGGTACTCTGGTCTGTCTTTCCCGGGAGGTTGATATCTTTGGTCTGGTCATATATTTGTAGACTTCTCTCTCAGTGTTCCCTATGGCTTTCAGCCGAGTCTCTTTGTTCACAGATTTCAACAACTTTTAACTGTGTACCTAGTCATTAGTGTGTATTGCTGTTCTTGCGATACTACCTTCTTTGCTAGACTTTTCCTTCTTGTTATGTGTTTGAATGGTCAGGAATCCACCGCATAACAATATTGACTTCATGAGATGTAAGCAACTGTTTGGTTTGGTGATATATATGAATTATTTCAGGCTTACAATGTCCACAACATTCTACATCTTGAAGAAAACATAGACTGTAAAAGTCCCAATGTTTTAGACTTTTGATGGAAATGTTAAATTATACACATACATTTTTACTAATATAGCATGAACTTCATAATTGAGATACCGGTATGCAACATAAATTATGTTCACGACTAGATTCTGTCTTTTCATGTTTACAGTCATTCTTCTTCTGCGATCATGTTATATTGTCATGTCTGTCGTCAGGTCGAAGTCCTCTGTCTTCTCCAGGTCAGAGCGGCTGCCTCATAGCTTTTGTCTCAAATCTGTATCCTCTGGCCAGATCTGCTATCTCTGCCCTTTATATGTTGGATAATCCTAAAGTATGTTTTCAGGAGTCTGGGTTCCGGATCCACATGAACATTCATCTGTGTATGCGATTCTCAGTCGGTAGAGGTGACCCAACAGTTTGCAGTGTCCTGTTCTAAGGTGAAATAGTGTGGTCTGTCGAGCTTACAACCATACTATTATGAACAATACTGGTTAAGGAAAGACTCACTGGTATTTTCAAAACATAAATAAATAACCATGTATAAAACAAAAATGGAGAAACCAATAGTGTGAAAATAATGTAGCAAAATGAATTGTTAAAAACGTCAATACGTCTGAATATTTGGAGGTTAGGCAAACAGTTCTCTTCCTTGCCATCCTCCATTATAACTGGTATAAACATTTGCTATTTCTCATTTTTACAAATTCAGCGGTCAATCACGACTATTCCTGCACTCGCAAAGTTCCGTATCAGTAAAAGTGATATTTTTGTGGCGTGACTGTATTACAGTACTTGTACAGATTAACCTACATTGCAGTGAGACACCCCAATCTGATATCATCATATTCTGTATGCGGAGACACACCTAATCCACATACTTTTAATAGTCCATGATGAATTCTGCAGAGACAAAATATACAGTTAGTTTTAAATTAAATGAAGATAGTTCAATATGCTAGAATATCTTCTTCTAAGTGTTCATTCTCAAACTATCTCTGAATCTCTCTTGTAGCAGGACAATAACCCTACTAGATTTCCAGCAGGATGTAGTCTAAAGAATGGTAATGCATTGTGTCACCGTTTTATGTGTGACAATGGCCCGACACATCCATCTTCAGCTGGTGCTAGAATATAATAACTTCATATTTGTCTTGTTCATATAAGACAACTTGTCTAAATTTTCACTTCTTATTAATCCTGGACAGAGACCATTAAAGCAATAAATAACTATTGCAACAAGTTTTACATTGTTGCTGCTTTTAATAGTTAAATTTCTTGACTTACAAAGACAGTGGTGAAACAACTTCTTATCTAGAATGGTTGCAACATGAGTGGATGAGAGTATATTGGGGTTTTCCATCTGCAAGGACTTGCATGGATATCTCTTATCATTGAGGAATGTGTCATCACTTGCCTGTACCACCGGAGTTTCATGAGATTGTTAAAAGTGGTTCTTATTGACCCGCTAATAAATTCTATCATGCACAAACATATTGGTCTTATCTTTTTCTGCATTTGCTCTCTTATAAACCACAACGAAATTGTGTTATTTCCACTGTGCCAAAAGTTCCACGGCTGAACTGTGTTATTTGCACCTCGGTTGGTTCACTTTGTGGTCTGGACATCCGAGGTCCAGAACATCCATTTTTGTCATGCCTTTAATTCAGGTAGTAGGCTTCCCTAGCCTGTGACAAGGGGGAAAGAACCACCTTTTGGCTAAATTCCTAATACCAAAAGTCATGTTCTGATTTCTGAAGAAGGGTATCTTTCCCCTGTCATCAACATGCTTGTCGAGATCTTCTATCTCATGAAGTCAATATTGTTATGCAGTGGATTCCTGGTCATTCAAATACACCTTACAATGACAAGACAGACAAACTAACAAAGAAGAGGAGCAAGACCAGAATGGTCTTACACACAAATGATTGTTGCACAAGGTTAAAATTTTGTTGAAATATGTAAACAAAGAGACTTGACTGAACTTGTGGTCCATCAACAACAGTGGGAGACAAATCCCAAAGACAACATCAACCTCCTGGGGAGGAAAATTAGAGTATCATCTCATGCACACATGTACAACTAAACAATCACCTGAAGAGAATACAACCACAACACACTCCAGGGTGCCGGATGTGTATTTATTCCTATAAAGCTGTCAACCATCTTTTTAAATAACCAACGCTAGATGACACAAAAAAGTTCTCCCTCCAAGGGCAAATAAATGGAAGACCTTATTATAGACCAAAACAACCGCTCACAAACACATGCATATATCACAAAATGGCATTGGGTTAAAGGGTATGAGCCCATGGGTCACAGAATCAGCAACCAATCAACCAAAGACATTTCAAGAGACAATTATTTGATCATAATCGTTTTATAATATAATAGTTTTTTCTTGTCTACTTGTCATCTCTTCTCCTTGATTCTCAAACTCCTGCTGGTTTGCACGATGAAGTCTAGAGAATGCATTGTGTTGTTTCATGGTTTACAGCTTGACTGTGATGTCTGTGCCTTTGAGTAGACACATATAACTTCAAATCACCAAAGTCAGATATGTTTGACCATTGACAAATAAAATAACAATACTAAGCATGTCCGCTCTCTGGACATCCTACAGGAAATCTAGTAGGACCATTGTCATGCTATAACAGAGATGGTTGGTTGGTTGCTGATCCAGCGGTCCATGGGCTCATGCCCTTTGACCCAATAACAGAGTTAGCAGGAGTTTCTTCTTCCGTGTTTATTCTCAAACTCCCGCTGGATCTCTCTTGTAGCAGGGCAATGGTCCTCCTAGATTTCCAGCAGGACGTAGACCAGAGAATGGAAATGCGTTGTATTGCAATTTTATTTGTGCCAATGGCCCCACACATCCATCTTTGGCTGAAGCAGGAGTTTGAGAACAAGCCTAAAAAATAGTTTTTTTAATATATATTTAATTTCTTCTGGGTCACTTTGACACTCCATGTGGCAGGAGAGTTAACAACACCCCCAAAACCTCCTCAGTCGCTTTTTACAACATGCATGGCAGATCATTGTATAGCTATTCTTTATTTCTCTTTCAGACTTCAGCTATACATGAATGAACCAAATACAAATCAGATTTCAATATCTTTGTTATGTTCTTCACACATTATATTCCTGATATACCCTTAATAAAAAATAAGAATTGAAAAAATTGTGTACAAACTTGAAATCCAAAGCCAGTTTGTTTACTATCTGATTATCAATATTCCATACGGACAACATTTTAGCATATTCCTTGGCCTTCATCTTCTCTTCTTTCTTTCGTGCATGTTTTCTGTACTTTTCAGTCTCGATTTCAGAAAATGTTTTACGATACTGTGGTCCAATCAGTTGTGGTTTCTCTATTTTTAACTGCAATAGTTAAGAAATAGAATTATATTTGTTCATTGCATTATATCAATATATCAACTGACATATTCTTTCCAGAACGTTGTCTTCATCGTGAATACTCTAAATGCCTCTCTGTTCCGAGCAAGCAGGGCTTTGTATTGTATTACAAAAGTATTATATTGGCTTGTATAATATTTTACATAATGTAGCCACATGAAGAGAAATTAATTCTATGGGATCATGGATTTATTGACAACTGGTTAATTAAGAACTCTAAGAGAGTAAGAGTTTGTGTCACATGTTTTTCCTATGTCAGAAGGTGATCAAATTTTACTGTCAGCTCCATGCTGTTTCTCCAGGCCATTTTTGTTTTGAAGGAAAGTTGTTTTTTTTCCAGATAATTTTGTGAATTACTAGGTATTACATCTTCAACATGAGAAATGTAATAGAGAAATGCAGAGTTCAATGCAGACATATTCACATGTTTAACTGACTAAGGCATTTGATAGATGGCACACCAGAAATTATGGAAAGAATGGGCTTCCCACATCATCTCATATCGCTTAATAAATAGCTTTTCAGGAGCAACAAGCTTCTTTCGACCACAAGGGAGAAATATCTGACTGGTTTGAGGTACAAAAAGGAGTAAGACAGGGATGCATCATCTCACCACACCCGTTCAACACATATGCTGAAAACATCATGCGAAATGTATGGGAAGACCCATGTTATGAACAGTTTCTACCCCTTAGCATTGGAGGAGATGACATCCCAGAAATTAAGTATACAGAAGACACCACTATAATATCAAGAAACCCTACAAGTTTAGAGTGCATGATTTTATATGTCAAACATCACAGCATGGCAATAAATCTTTTCCTCAAATCAAAAAAGACAATAATAATGCCACTAAAATAAAAATTTAAACCTCAAAATTCATTGTAAAAAAATTAAAATTAAAACAGTATAAATCAGTATCGCCACACAAAATAAATAAATATAGAAAAAATGTTGCCGCTTAAAATAAATAAATCCACACAAAAATCAGTGTTGCCAGTAAATTGTAGACAAACTTTCATGTAAGACAAACAAAAGAATTCCACTTAAAAATATGTACAATGTATTGTATGGGAGTACAAAGTCAAACCTTGCAAAAAACCATATAAGTACGACCATATATGGATAGTCAACACCTATGTTCCAGCTAAATCTCCAAGTCAACACCGGACTTTCTGGCTGCAAACATGCCATGGTTTACCTTCCAAAACCACTGATGTAAAATAATAAAACATTACACTCTCTATGCTAGCATCTCTGAAACTTTATGGCACACTTGTAACTGCTACAGTTCTTCTGTGTATGAACAATACACAGGAAAATTTAAAGTCATAAACACTGTAGACATTTTCACCCGATAATCTGGGATGACCATATTTCATCACTGTGGAATCCCTGACATTAATAACTATATTTCTCGAAGAAGCATTCTACTCAGTTTGGGGCATGTGTCAACGTTTTAAATACAGACTAGCTGACAATAACAAACCAATTCTAAAATAGTGAATGATGGTTAAGAGATTTCACTATTAAGGACAGATTACTATCATATCTCCTCTAGTGGAAAACCCAACAAATATTTTTCTACTTCTGGTTTTAGAGCCATAGAATATCTATGAAGACAGACCCTGAGGGCTGAAATACTGCTACACATATTGTATCCTCCTAAATAACATGTTTTCATTAACAGCTATATATGCTGGTCTGCACCAGTGTTCTTGTACTTTATCAGTAAGGAGTTTGAATGGTTCAAGTCTATGATTCAAGAATGAGAGACTGCAGTAAAACTCTGTACCATATGGTAAATAACAAAGGTCATAACTACGGCTTCTGTAAATTGGGGTCATCTAAAATTTTAAAAACTAATCACCCAGTTTTTGGGAAAACCATTATATGTGTGTGTGTGTGGGAGAGGGGTGTTTTACCACTACAAACCATCATCCCCCCCCCTCAACCATGGGCTTGTAAATAACTATCATAAATAAATATAAAATGAGTTAAATAACAGCTTTATGTAGAATCGATAAATAAAATTGAAAATGATATCTCTATCAAAAGGTCTTTATCTCAAGTTTGTGACAAACAAGCACAGAATGAAACAATAAGCTGAAGAGTACATGGAGCTAGTTATGTTCTGGACACTGACAGAAATAGTTATAGGAGAGTGGCCAAAATTTAAAAAAAGGATATGAAATGTTTAATGCGCTGAGGTACTGAAAAAATATATAAAGAAATAATAACAAATGCTTGTACCTTTCCACCATTCTCCTTATGTTCTCTGTCTTCATCATCTTCTTCATCAGACATAACAGGAATGTCCACACTTTGTGACTTCTGAAAGTTATTTCTATGTCCCAAGTCACTAATAACTTCCAGAGATTCTCTGTTCTGAACTTTATATTTTTCTTGCTCTATCTACAAAAGAAAATTAAGAATTCTTTAAAAGACAACTAAGCCAATATTGATAGAATAAAAACATAATAAAAACACTAAAAGACGGCCAAAGTATTTGGTAACCTGAAAATATTACCAAGATGAAGGCATCATGAAAGCCAAGGACATTGATCTAGTGTTAACATTTCAATGTCTAAGCGAAATTACTAAAAAATATGATTCATTACAAGAATCAATGGCCACATCACATGTCTGTATTCCAACTTTTTAATATTATGCATAATTTCATACAGCTTTTGTGACTCGGAGATTTAAAAAAGACACATTTTCTGCTGCAAATGAATTGATCTGCGTGCAATGCACTGAGATCATCATGCCCCCCTCCCCAGGGGAGGAAGAGGTGCTCTCAGTGCATTGCGCGCAGAACAATGAATGCTGCGGTTTAAGCATCTTAGCGAAAGTTTGTTTTGTTAAATAATATATGATGTGTTCTGTTGAAATGTGGCCACTGATTCCCGTAATGAACACAAATGATGTCTGGCAAATGTAAATTAAATCTACAAATTGCAATAGGCTATCGCTACAAATAAAAACATTATCCCCAACCATAAGTTTTGATATGTTGTATAAAATAAACATTATACATATTCTAGCTTTATGACTCAGGAATATGGACAACGAAAATAACTTAAGGTGTTTGAAATATATTGTGACAAAATAAACATATTTTAAAAAAAATTAGTAACATAGGGTAGGTGGGGGCAAAACAGCGCATGAGGTTTTTTTCTGAATCTATGGGTTTTTTCCGATAGCACACATGACTAGGTCAGGCAGCAACATTCCAATCTGTCACACTATGAAGTTTGATAGTTCTTCAAGAATAGGTCATTTTTCAACCATGAGCCTGAGCTAGTTGAAATGTGGAAGGACAATTCTGACCCCATACTCTCTTATCCTTAGGGCATCTACGAACTCACAAACCAAATTAGACAATCACAAATGTTTTGTTTTTTTCTACTTGTCCATCACATTTATTGTTTTCCGCTTGTGAAGGAGGAACATTATCATCATTCTTTGCTCTCTTTTGGGGATTTAGCAACACACATAAAGGTATTTTTTTATATCCAATGTCCATTGACATCTTGGCCTAGCTCATTTTCTTCAGACCATTCCCTCTATGATTAATCTAACCCACTGTGTCTATTTATATGTCCAATGAGGAACATTACTTACCTGATATTTAATTTCACTAAAATCATGATCATTGTAGTTCCATCCTGTTGGAAACCGAGGACGAAAGCGGACTTCTTTAACTTTGTGTACTTCGATGAAAGGAAAGTCAAACTGAAATTTGAAATAAATAATAACTATAGTCTGCAAATAGTTGTTGTTGTCAAGATCCCCAGAAAATATTAGTGATTAGTTCTTGTTTCCCATATGCAGTGGGATGGTTTCTCTAGAGCTCTTTTCTAGACTTTCCTCTAAACTTCAGTTTGTGACATTATTCAATGCATGGTGAAGAAGCCTCCTACTTAAAGGGGGTATGAGAGCCAAAATCGGATGTGCTTGGGCCTACATGGTGCATAATGGTGGTACAACATAACTAAGCTCCCTGCAAAAATTGAAAAAAATGCCATCAAGCACAGAACACCCACTCCTGTGGCCACACACTTCAACGGCAATGGTCATCATGGTGCGTTGGATATTCAGGTCACCGCCATCAGATCTTGCACCATCGATGATAGATCTAGGTATGCTCTAGAAAATCGTCTCATTTTTGAATTGGGTACACTCAAGCCTTTTGGACTCAATTCCGTCCACTCTTATGTCTAGTACTGGGTTGGTGTGGTCTTTGTCTTTATTCTTTTTGTTCCGTCATTTACTCATCTTTTTGTTTGTTTCGTTTCCACATATATTTACGTTTTTATGTACCTTATGACCTTCCGGCATATCATTTCCATATTTCCATTGGACGTTGTGATAATTTTTCCATTCGTCGTCTTTTGATGTTTAGTTTGTGTCTTGATAAAGACCTTTTGGTTGAAACGTTGAATGTGATTTGTGTATTGTAATTTTTATGATTTCTTGTGTGCTCATCATTGCCCATCATTACCCACTAGTTTTAGATATAGTCTGTGGTGTCCCATTGAAACGAAATATAATACTGTGTTTTACGTAAGTCTAATTGCAAAAATTGCATTAATCTTCATGTTGACTGTTAAGGAGCGAACGTTGATCTCATGTTAACTATTCACTGGTGGCAAAACACCTCATACGAGATTGACATAGTTGACTCAAATCTTGTTGATATAGAAGAAATATAATTTTATATATATATTAAAATATATATATTGAAGAAATTAGGAAAAGAACAGGTATAATAATCATGTATTTAACATATTAAAAGATGCAAGTAAAATGGTTCAGTCACATTATGAGAATGAAGCCAAACCAAATACCAATAATAGCATATAACAAAAGAATATCCGGACATAAAGTCAAAGATAGACCAAGAAAACAGTGGATAGGAAACATCAAGATAACCTTGAGCAAATATAGACTCAATGCAACCAAGGAAACGCATGTGGCCTTGGAACGAAACCCAAGGCTCCAACCTCTACAGTTAACGGTAAGTGTGGATAATATAAACCATCATCCAACTGGGAAAGACAATAGACATTAGACAATTAAAATATATTATGGTTTTAATAATAGTTTATGTAGAGCAAATGCATGATAGAACAAATCAACGTTTTGACCAGAAAGTGGTCTTTATCAAGATACATACAAAGAAAAAAATAACGGAATTGTTGTATAACTCATGTTCTAATTATTATTATATTTATTTACCATATTGTGCACAGTTTTACTGCAGTCTCCCATTCATTCCATTTTTGCCAGTAATGTTGCTGTGTTAGTACTGACAGGCAGTTAATAATTAGTAGAATAGACAAAATATATTACTAAATAAAAGTAAGACCAAGAATAGGACAAGTGGCAAAACTTCTAATACATTCTCAATCTTGATTGATAAAAGTGTACAATACAAGAATCAGTGGACAGAATTCTATGGAACAAATAGCAAACATAATTAAACGGAACTGACACATCCAATATTCAACACGTTGCGCGATGAGAGCCTCTAACCACTCAACATCCGCACTGCACACTGAGTGGGGGGAGGTGGATGGCCAGTTCATTGCGCGCAAATCGCTAGATCGGTATTTTAAGTTATGACTTTAAAAAGTTTCAGAGATAGTGCAATAGCATATAAAATTAAACAGTGTGTATGTTGTCATGTGATTTGTCCACTGATTCTTGTATTGTACCGATAAAAAAACTAGAGCAAATTATAAGTTTTGAAAACCTTGGTTTTCTTATAAGCAGCAATGTGGGGGGGAGGGGGATTGCTATGCAGAATTCAAATGAAGGTTGGCTATTGCATCAAATAAACTGATACAAATGAAAACACATATCTCTGGGCTGCAACAAAATAAAATTAACTTTCCTTATAGCCTGCATATTTTCAGTTGCAATATATGAATGTGAATCTTAGACAATCACCAATATGGTGAGAAACAAAATTGCATTTGAAACCAAATGGTATAGAATACCTTGGATCAAAAAGATCACCAATAGGTACATTTTGAGAGAATTGAAAGTAAAAAAGAACTAGCTAAACAACAAGGTTCTCTAGAAAATTACAATATATTGGCCATATCAAACGACATGACAGCCTAGAAAAGACCATAATGGAGGGGATGGTTATAATGAAAGAGGTAGGTAACGAAGAAGATGGACTGAAAATATCAAAGACCAACTGAACATGACACTCGTAGAAGCATGAAGATTGGCTCAATTTCAGCAGGATTTTCAAAAGGCTGTGAGGACTACTACATCCTGTATGTACAGGAAATATGCTACCAGATAATGGTGAGATAATGGGCTTCTGATGTAAAAGCACGGGCCACAAAGAGTTAACATACCTGATTTTTAGAATTTCCATGTCTACGCAAGTGACGAACATACTCTTTCTTTTCAATGTCTTTCACCAAAACTAGGTCAATAACACCGTCATTGAGGTGAGTAAACTTGCTTAGACCCTGCGGCAAAAGGTCAGACAACCCAGGAATGACAAAGAGACCTACATTCATGTATTTCCCTTTCAGAGTTCGCCATAGACTGTCTTGTGGAAGATCTGCAATGAACAATGTATTATAAAATATTTTACACTGATATGTATCACCCACAGAAGTGATCTTTTGTCCTCACTAAATAAAATATGCAAACAAAATAAATGAAATGAAATAATTACACAATTTAACAAAGGTCTGTCTTGCAAGATTGAGATATTATTTTCAAATACAGGTAGATAAGTTAAGGCAGTTAATTACGCAGGCCTTGACAAAATCAACAAATAAGAACTGCCAGTGTCTCTGAGGAAACATAAACACATGCACTATTGTTTGTCACCGGGTGAATGATGGTTGATCTTATGTCTGTGGTTGCATTTAGTCCATGTTTGTTAAAGGCTATCTTGATGTTTTCTATCCACCATTTTCTTGGTCTACCTTTGGCTGAAGGTCCGGATGCTCTTTTGTTATATCCTGTTATTGGTATTTGGTTTGGTTTCATTCTCAAAAGGTCACCAAACCATTTTACTTGCTGATTTTCAATATGTTCAATACATGATATTATACCAACTCTTTTTCCTAATTTCTTATTTTATCTAGTTTAGTAACCATTGCAGCTTTTTCTCAGACACGTCATTTCACATGTAACGATTTTCCTCTGCTGTGAGGTGTTAAAGACCATGTTTGACATTGGTAGCAGAGTGTTGGTTTAAAAATTGTAGATATCTGTTTTTTTATTTCCATCCTGATCTTTGGGTGAAAAGTATTGGTGAAAGTTGGTAGGTCACTGTGTTTGCTTTCTGGCACCTTCTTTCTATTTCTCTGCCTAGTCTTCCATTTTAAGAAAAAATGCTGCCTAGATATTTAAATTCTTGTTTCACTTTGGTGCTATCTATTTTTATATCCATTGGTGTTGCAGACTTGCTAAATTGTATAACCTGTTTTTTGTACGTTAATTTTCATGTTGTACTTCTGACATGCTAATAGCAATGCATTGATGTGATTTTGCAAATTTTCTTCATCTTTGTAAATTAGACTGATCATCATCAGATAGTAATTTGTTGATTTCATTATTAAGTTCATTATCAGGTTTATTTGCAATGAAAACACATGTACACATTGATAAAAATTGTATTAGCAAGACTTAAGACCTATGCTCCACATAGAGCAGAATAGTGAATAGAATGACAATAAAATTCATTGCCAAAACCCGAAAGTGGAGTAAAGAATAGCAACGATGTTCACCTTTCTTGCAGTCATAAGAGGTGACTAAAGAGGTTTTGGGGTGAAGTTGACTGTCCTATTGGCTGTCCCATTAATTTGACCATTAATGCTATTAAGGGTCAAAGTTACCAAGAAGCCATGCTGAAGTTGAATGTGACCGGCTGAAATATGCAGACACTGCATCTAAGCTATAAACCAATACACAATATCCGTATTATGTAATTCCGTTCACTGGACTACATCCTGCTAGTCTGCAGGAGTTTGAGAACAAATGCAGAAGTAGAAGAAGGATAACAATTGAAATTGGATTTCTCTTCAGTGTTCATTCTCAAACTCCCTGGATCTCTCTTATACCAGCACAATGGTCCTACTAGATTTCCAGCAGGATGTAGTCCAGAGAATGGAAATATGCTGTGTCATTGTTTTATTTGCACTAATAGCCCGACATATCGTCTTCAGCTGGGCTTTAATATTCTTCTTCTTCTTCTTTCGTTCACTTGAAACATGTCTATATCAATCAATAAAACCCATAACCCTTCAGGGTCGTAGGGGTACCACATTGGAAGCTTTAGCACACAGAGTCCTCCAGCGAATTCTATCCTCAGAGATGCGGATGAGTGTGGAAATATCTAGCCCTGTCCATTCCTTGATGTTGTCTGTCCATGTCTTTATTTGTCCTCCTCTGCTTCTTCCACCCTCGACAGTTCCCTGCAGTATTGTTTTTGACAAGGAATCGTGCCTGCATACATGTCCGAACCATGCTAGTTTTCTTCGTTTCACTATTGAAAGCAATGGCTCTTGGACACCTGCACACATCTCTACTTTATTTCTTACGTACACATTGGTCTTATGTTCCCTATAGGAAATTCGTAGAATTCTTCTGTAGCATTTATACTCAAAAGCCTGTAATCTTCTCTCCATGTCTGCAGTGAGTGTCCAACTCTCACAACCATACGACACAACGGAAAGCAACAGCGACCTATACATATATGTCTATATCTGTAATTCTGTCTCCTTAATAAAACTCACTGTCTTTTGTAGTTCATACAGTGTCCCATAGAGCTTTGATTCCAGTGTTGTTTCCTCTGGCCAATATGTCTGCCTCAGCGTTTCCTGCTCAGAACACTCTTGAAGTATATGTTTGGCACTCTGTGCTGCCTGTCCACAATGTACACATGGCCGTGTTGCCAATCTTGAACTTTGTATACATGTGACTGCGGAGTCGTTTGTGTCCTGTTCTGAGACGTAGAATTATAACTTGTTCTGATCTGTTCATAATGTGATAGTCATCTTGTGTTTGTGGCTTTCTTATTGACTTGATCATCTGTTTTTTTCTGATGGTAGGTGATTGGTATATCTGGTTGGTCTTCGGCAGCACCTTCCTTAGCCAGTTGGCCTGTTTTTTCATTTCCTGGTATTCCACAGTGAGAGGGTATCCACTGCATGGTTACCCTATACTGGTACGACAATTCGCTAAGTAGTTTTTTTCAAGTCTGTTAGTTTTCCAGACTGGAGAGCTTGAAGCACTGTCCTTGCATCTGTCAGGAATACCACAGGCTGTAGGCCAGAGTTGAAGTTCAGCAGTTTTTTAGCTGCCACACTAATTGCCTGGATTTCTGCATCATAATTATTGCAGAATTTTCCTGTCGGTGTTCTGATTGTATCTCTAGGCTTGTGTGGATATTCTATATATACACCTGTACCTCCATTCCTCACGGCATTCTGTGCTGACCCATCTGTGTATACTCTGACCCATATATCTTGTGGATATTCTTCATCCAGGAAACTGAGGGTGACTGTCATTCGCTGCACACTGTTCTGTTCGTCCTCGCTTAGTATTCCTTTCACATGGGTCTGAATGTATATTGACATTCCATGCCTTTCACTCCACTTCTGGTACAGACATTAAGGGGCTGTCAACTTCAGGTAGGTCTGTAAGTTGTCTACGGAGTCGTTTAGCTTGATGGATAAAGCTGCTTCTTTTCAGTCACCCATTGCTAGGTTTTGGAATCTTTCCTTCATTGGATGACTTGGCATACACTGAAACTTTTCTGCTTGAATTAGTACTTTTGTGTCTCTGCGTTCACCAAGTGTTTGCATTCTTCCCATTTTCTGCATCTCTGCTATGGGTGTTGATTTCATTGCTCCCAACATTATTCTAAGTGCCTGGTTTTGCACTTTATGTAGATCTTGTAATGTGGTGTTTGATGCAGGACACCACGCAGCTGAACCATATTCCAGGTGTGGTCTTATGCCTTGCTGGTAAACTTTACTGAGTATATTTCCACTGGCTCCCCATGTGGTTCCACTTAGTTTTCTCATGATAGCTAACTTCCTCCTGGCTTTTGTTGTTGTTTTGTTTATGTGCTGCTTCCATGTCAGCTTATCATCAGAGGTAACTCTGAGGTATGTGGGTTGTTTGTCTTCTTTCAAGAGCTCTCCATCTATCTTGATATGACTAGCTTTTTGTTTTGGTGAGAGGGTAAAGAGTGTAGTGCTGCACTTATCTGTGTTAATGCTGACGCACCATCTATTTGCCCATAAGGTTAGTGCATCAATAGCTCTTTGAATTTGTTTAGTGGCCACTGTTGCATGTTGTTCCGTGCACCAGATCACCAGGTCGTCAGCATACATTGCCACTTTGATCCTGTGTGGTAGTTCAGCAACTAGGTCATTGATGTAAACCAAGAAAAGTGTGGGTGACAGGACTCCTCCCTGGGGGACTCCATGACGCAGTAGAACTTTCTTGCTCTTGCGACCATCTAATTGTACCCTGGCTCTTCTATTATGCAGGTATGCTTTTACCCATTTGTACATTCTTGAGCTAACCCTGCAATTTCGCAATTTCTTTAGGAGCCCTTCTTTCCAGACCTTATCAAATGCTTTCCTGAGGTCTATCCATGGATATTGCATGCTCCAGTTCTCTCATTGTGATTGGTGCCTCCATGACTTCAGGTATAGGTTCGCCTTGTCCAATGTTTTGCTGGTTCTCTCGAACCTCCTGTTGTTTGCCTGGGCTGACTTTGACGTTATTGTTTTCTGCAAAGGAATCTGCAAAGTAATCAGCTGCATGTTTACCTGTTAAAATGTTTCTATCTTTATAAAGTGTGATCATGGTATTTCTCCCTGTACCTTCATCATTTAGTTGTTTTACAAGTTTCCATAATTTCCTAGTATCTCTTTCTAGGTTCAGCGACTCTTGTTTTTTCTTTCCAGCTGCTCCGTCTGGCTTGTAACTTGGCTCTTTGAAATTTAACCTTTGTTTGCTGATATTTGTTGTGATGTTCTTGGCTAGGTCTGTTCTCAGCCTGCTGTCTAGATGTTTCCATCTCATTTTGCAGATTTTCCAGTTCATCATTCCAGTAGGGTTTGTAGTTTTTGCGTGCACCATTGGGTATGGTTTTACTAGCAGCATGTAGTATACATCTATTAAATTCACTCACTGCTCTTTTGATGTCTTTGTCCAAGTTCATGTCCTTAGCTAGAACACTGGTTAAATGCTGGTACATTTTCCAGTCTGCCCCTTTATAGTTCCACCTAGTGAGCATGCTGCTGTCCTTGGTAAATTCATTGTGAATTTCCAGAAATACTGGTCTGTGGTCACTACCCCCAAGCTGCTTTCCAACGACACATGTGATGTTCCATTCCAAGCCTGGTGAGTGGAATGCCAGGTCTGGTGTAGAGGTGGTGTGCCATGCTCTCGAGTAGAAGGTTGGTGAGTCTGCTGGCTGGTTAATAAGGATGAGATTATTTTCATCCTGCCAGCTCTCAAGTTCCTCACCTCTCTTGTTGATATGATCGTAGCCCCAGCTCTGAGAGTGGCTGTTGAAGTCACCACACACCATAAGTCTCTCTTTGTCTGTAATTGTGTCTAGTGCCAATGGTTTATCATTTGGGCAGTAGTAGTTCAGGAGATGGAATTCTGCACTGTCTGTTTTTAGGTGGAGCATCTGGTATTCTGCCCCTTCCATATATACTTCCAGCTGACATGCGCTGATATTGTTTTTAACAAGTGTCAGAATTCCACCCTTTCGCCTGTCCTTTCTGTCAGACCGGTAGCACTGGTAGCCTCTGATTTTGAAGGCTATGTCGCTGCTGAGGTGTGTTTCTTGGATACAGCATATACTAACTTGTTCTTCACTGAGGACATTTTCAAGTTCCAATTTTGTGCTGTATCCATCTCTTTTACTGTTGACACCCTCAGCATTCCAGTGCATTATTTTTATTGGTCGTTTGTTTGTTTGGCCAGTAGCTCTATTCCCTTCCCTCCTGGCTCCTCGGGGCAATTGAGAAGGACTTCCAGTGACTGAGGTTGGGCCCTTTCGAGGTATAGGGCCCGGCACCGTCCCTGCCTGAACATCCGCCACAGGGCAGGCACCATAACTATTTATAAATACAGACATGTTTCCATTGTGTTTTGTGCGTGGCATCCTGATTATCTGTGCGCCTTTTGGCTGGATGCCTCCGTCTTCAGCACTCTGCTTACTTGGGCTGGACTATGGTCCTGCTCGAGTGAGACTGCCCGACCAGTCTTAGTTTTCAGCCCCTGATGGCTGAACTAAGCCCCATCACCACTTCAAGATTCTGGCCTCGATGGGGGGGCTTTAATATAAATATATGGATCTCTCTTTTGAAAGACATTTGAAAGTAAACATAAGTTGTGCTATGGTGTCCATTAAATAGACTATGAAAAGATCATTTCAAGGCAGCAATTTCATGACAGTCGATATCTTATCTATCAAAGATAACTAGTTCATCATTAAATGCCATCTCTGCAATGAATGTTGGCTGCAACGGACCTCCAACATCCCGTCTCTTGCCTTAGTGGTGCACTCTGCTAGACCGTTACTTGTCCATCTCATGATGTTTCTCTCCCACTTGTATCTCTGCCTACCTTTTACTCGCCTTCCCTTGACTTTACCCTCAAGTAAGGTCTTGAATAATATGCCATGTCTTTTAATATTTCCAAAACACTTTATTTGTTCAATCTTTATTTATTTTAATAGCCTTATGTTCTTTCTCCAATCACAACATGACACATAATGTGGTCTGAATGTTTTTACACCATTTTTTTCAGTCTGAAGTAGTCCTGAAGGTTAAGAAATCATCAACAAAAGTGAATGTCTGATCCAGCTGAGGCAGTTGAATTTTGGCCTTATGTGATGTGCAGACATTTAATATAACATATGATGAAGGAGAACTTGCATCAGTCATCGACATATTGTTGCAGGATACTGTTCTATGTATATTTTTGTTCACTAAAGTTGCAAAAAAACACTTTATTAGAATATCACTTACCGATTACAGAACTAGTATTACTGTTGAATGACTGATTTAACAGATCTAACTCTTGAACAAGATCAACAGTAGGTTCTTCCCTTTCAGCTTGTGAATCTTTATCCCAACACACATTACACCTACAAGTTAAGTTAAACACAAATGACAGAATATTAAAATAACACATAATTCTATCCAAGAAAATCTGGCAAATATAATTGACCTAATATAAATAACCAAATTGTCGGAGGTGTCCGACAAAGTGGAGCGTGCCGCAGTAACTAAAGTCACCAATATGTCAAAAATTGTCCTGTTTTGTTTTATTGCATGTTTTTTATATACCTTTTCATCTAAATTTATTCATAGTTAGGTATTCCTAGTAACCTGTTTATCTAATTTTGCATTAATAATTGACCTAATCATGTTCATAAGTGGAAAATAGCGGGATGACCTTCAGTAATATGTTGTTTACAAAGACTAATAGATCAAGTCAATAAATCAAGTAATGAATATGGACTGGATAGGCCTATAAACATCCAAAAAACAAAAACAATGATAATCAGCAAAGTAACATAAGAACAGGCGATAAAAAAAAAAATAATTGGAGAGAAACTACAACAAGTAAAACATTATCAATATCTTGGACACATAATCACAAATGATGGCAGATGTGAAACACAAGTTAAAAGGAGAATAGAAATTGCTAAAAGACCTTCAATGACATTAAGAAAATATTAACATCTAAACAAATTACAAACAAGCTAAAAATGATAATTAGAAAATGCTACATCCATTCTATATTAATGTATGGCTCAGAGACATGGACAATAAACAAACAATTAGAAAACAGAATTAATGCCTTTGAAATGTGGATATATAGGAGAAAAGGGAGAACATCATGGACAGAGAAGAAAACAAAGAGATTCTAACAACACTTCACATGAAAAAAAAACTATTAAAGGAAGATCAAGCAAATAAAATATTTTGGACATATTAAAAGACACGACACCTTGTTTATGACCTTACTTGACGGTAAAGTCGAGGGGAGGTCAGCATGAGGTAGGCAGAGATACAAGTGGAAGAGTAACATCACGAGATGGACAAGTTACAGTCTAGCAGAGTGCACCATGAAGACAAGAGACAGGGAATGTTGGAAGTCTGTTGCAGCAAACCTTCATTATGGAGATGGCACTTAATAATGATTAATGATGATGCAATCTGAGTCTATTGATGGCTTTTGAGAGTTCTGTCTCTGTAGTTTTCTCATCCAGTTCACTTATTTCAGGATTTTTCAGAATGATCTGGTCAAAGGCAGGATTTGCTGGTTTGTTCACAGATCTTATGTATTGTTCCAATTTGGATCTTTGTGGGATGATTTGGTACATGTTAGGGAAATGTGGCCTTATTCTGTGATACAGTCCAACTTTTGAAACTTTTGTAATGTTATGCAAACAACCATGCAATATCTGTTATAGTTTGTGCATCTTTCATGTCATCACAGAAATCTCACGTTATTAGCTGATGACATGACGCTAAACCAACATGGCTAATGCAATCGCAGATTTCTGTTTACTGAGCTTGCCAGCTACAGAGAAAAATGCTGTACATTTGGTACAGACTCGAGGACTGCTACATCGAGAAAAGATATGTAGTCACGGTCACCCAACGACCTTATACTATAATGATGAACACATCCAGTGGAAATGCAATAGAAGTCGAAACCGCCCACCTCCTCCAAAAAACTAAAGATCTAACACCAATCCTCACACCCCCCATCACTAACTAACCCTCCCCTTCACACAAAAATGGAATATCTAGTCTCCCCTCCAAGCTAAATTTCTCAACTGAGTTGAACACTGGGACACAATAAATTTAATGTTTTTGTTAACACTGCTTATCTTCTTCTACTCAGTTTTGTATACTAATGCCAGTTACATTTTTTATGAGACTATATTTAACTCTGTAAAAAAAAATAGACCTCATCTACTTAACATGAACCAACGATTTTATTATAATAATAAGACCCATAACCTGTCAGGGTCATAGGAGTGCCACAGTGGATAAATCAACACAAAATATTCTCCAAACAGCTCTGTCCTCAGTGATTGAAGTGTTGAAAAATCATGCGAGGGCATGATTTTTAGTGATGTTTGGTTCCAGAGTTTTCTGATGTTTTTATATATTGCTTTGGTATAGCCCATTACAGCATTATGTATTGTAGAGCACATGTTTGAACAATACTAGTCTGTGTTTCTCCTTGATTTTTGCAGCACAACTGATTTTGTGTATTGAAGGTAGTCTTTAGAACTCCGAGAGGGTTTAGCTTTGTAGTGCAATAGAGCCTTTTTTTTCCTTTGCTTCTATGAGAGGGTGAGTAATAATTTATTATCTTTGACTCAATCTTTGTTTGAGAATTTCTTTGAGCAGTAGGAAGATATTGCATGACTATATATGTTTGCTTTTAGGTTGTCCTACGTTTCAACTACTGTGCTTTTGTCCTCATTTGTTGCCATCATAACATGCCAAATTCCTTTTTAAATATTATACAGTGTTTTTTAATACTCTCGTCCCAGAGGTATTCATCTTTGATCTTGGTGATCTACTTGATTTGTTAATTTTTCCCTGTTTGTACTTTGATTTTGCTAACTACCATTTGAATATTATTTGAGTTTCTTATGTAAAATACTGGTGTTTTATGGTAATATTTTATTCATGAGGCAGAAGATTATAATAGTAAAAATAATGATGAATATCTATTAGCTATGTACTATAATATATGATCATGTGACCAGTTTTATTCTCTTTGGCGATGACTATACCAACCAGCTGCTTACCCTTTCCTGCATGCTGTGTTCTCGACATCAACTTTGATATCAGCAGGTATATACTCAATATCACATTCATATGCTCTGGACACATAGAAAAATAAAATGCTAATTATCTACATCAAAACTGTTCACTATATCATTTACATACCCATTAATATGGAGTTAGCTTACAGTAATATGAATCTTCAACAATATGTGTCAGGGTTAGGATTCTTCTGCTGTGCTCAATTTCAAACATCTGCAGCATATGTTGTCATGGTTTACAGCTTGACTCAGCTTGATACCTGTTCCTTTTGGTCTTTTTTCTGCTATTTGTAATAACAGACATGGATCATTAGTTGACCTGTCTTTTCTTATCTTGCGAGATATCCTCCCAAAATTTCTTCAATTTTCATAGGCAGGTATTTTCAGTAATAACAAATGCATGGTGTTAAATTCATGATACACCACCACCGAAGCTGGATGTGTCTGGCCATTCGCACAATTAAAATGGCAACACAATACATTTCTGTTCTCTGAACTACCGTTACCTCCCGCTGGAAATTTAGTTAAACCATAAAGTTATAAATGAGATCCAGTGGAAGTTTGAGAAAAAATGGTCAAAAACAATTTCTGATAGAATGGATTTTATAATTGACACAAAATGGATGTAAGCTAAGGGAAAATTAGAAATGTCTGTCTCAGCTACTGCTCTATTGCTGACACTTGCAACTTTTAGAAGAATGGGGCTGAGTACATGTGGGGTGTACTGATGTTTTTAGTTTTACAATGGAACACAATAAACTACAAACCAATGTGATCACAAAAACAACAGCAACACATTTGGCAATTGAACATAGACTTCAGCTCCCCACATGGCTTCACTGCACAAGTGGCTGAGACAAGACAAGACACAATAGATATATATACCGGGTAAGCTATGAAATGAAATGACTTATTCAACCTTTCCTTCTGTAATTGAAGTATATTTCTATTTTACACTATTACTAAAGATATTATACAAATTCATTAAAGACAGTCATTGAACGATACAATATGACATTAAACACATGAAAAACAGAAATTATGAAAATATGCAAAGCAACAGAACAGCTAAATGTGTATGTTAGCAGAACAAAACTAAAACAGATATCAGAATTTAAATATCTAGAAAGAATTATTACAGAAGATTGAAAAATTGATAGAGAAATTGAGATGCCAAAAAGCAAATGCTGTAACATACCAACTGTCACCGCTGTTTAAAAACACAGCAATCAACATTGCGACAAAACAACATATAATAAACACCATCTTTATACCAACGCCAGACATGGCCCCATACAAAACACATGAGAAAGACTACAACATGAGAAAAGCTATAGTCACCAGAAGAGACTGAATGAGAATGAAGACATCAGAAAGATAATAAAGACCATATCATGCAAACAATATATAGAAGGCGGCAGATCAACTGGTTCTGACACTTTATGCAAATGGAATCATCACAACCAGACATACAACAGTAGAAAGAACTGCTATAAAGCACGATAAATAACAAGATGGAAAGATTCAATCAGAGAAGTTGTTAAAAATCACGGCCTAATCATGACAAGCGCAACAAAGTTGACCAAAGACAGAAAACTTCTACTCCCCATGATGTCTAACAGCCTTTGTGGAAAAGACAATACCGGTAGATAGAAATATATATTGAAGATGTTTCTACTACACAATCTATCTATCTATTGTCTTTTCCCTGCTTTTGCTGGTAGGAGTTGCAGGACTGAATACAATTGGTTTTCGGGTTATGGCACGTTTGGTCGCTTGATATGCAGTAATATTGTGACGTCTCAGAACATTGATAACTCCTTCAATTCACTTTCTTCTTGGTTTTCATCTGCCTCTTGTTTACAATCTTGTTTCCTGCCAATATTCTGTTTCTTGATTTATTCTGATTAATAAGCAGAAAATTCTCACTCTGCTTTTTAATATATTTGACCAGAGAGAGAGATGTTGTTCCAACAGTTCTTGTAATCTCTTCATTCTTAATATGATCTTTTCTTGTTCTTCTTGCTGTTTTTCTTAGATATTTTATTTCACATGATGTAAAAATAACCAAAATGTCAGAGGTTGTCCGACAAAGTGGAGAGTGTTGTAGTAACAAAACAAAGGAGTGATAAATACTATATTAATGTAATATTGATGGATAATCTAACTATCAAATAGTAAAACTAATGTAAAAAACAAATAACAATAAACAAAGGAACAAGAACTTTTTCTACATTATGGACCAATAGGGAACTTTTTCAAGAAATGAATACAAACTGGAAACAGAAACACAAACTTATTGCCTTTTTTGTTTTATGAACTACTTTACTTGATTATGCAATGCCTTGTCATTACTTTCTTCTCTGATGTATGAAACACTAGTATTAATGTTCTGTGGTTATCTATTAAAGTTTTGTGAATCACTATGACTTTATGACAGATTTCATGCCAAAAACAGATGTGCCGGGTCAGAATTTGTAAAATAATGCAGTATCATGTTTAACTTCTGTGAAAACCAGCAGCATAATGTACTTCACATTCCCTGGTGAAAATCACACTAGCTTTCATGTTGGTTATCAGTGAGCAAAAAAAGATGACAGGTCTCTACTAGAATCATGTGGTAATTTTCTTATTAATAATAAGCTGGAGCATAACAATTAAAACTATATATAAATATGTTACAAGCCAAAATCATAGACTACATACCTTAATTTAGCCTTAGTGAGTGCTTTAACAAATGCAGCATCCACTCTTTTAATACCCAATGCCTTGAAACGTCCAATATATGTTAAGACTTGACCAGCAAAGCCATACTGACAATTAAAACCCCACCTCAAAAATTTATCAGGTGTGTACACTGAGCACAAATCAACAGATTGAAAATTTCCTGCAAAATTGTGTAGGTTCATAATTATTTTTCAAGGTGTAACTTACAGACATTAATGTAAAACAATGTTTTAGACATACTACTGAGCTATTTTGTCTTTATTTGTATGTTTTCTGAGAAGCTTAATTCTTCTGAGTTCTTTGACTTATGTATTCTTCTGTTAGATGTATGTCTCCTTTCCAATATGTGTTTTAGATTATTTATTTTCAACACTGAAAGTTTCAGAATAAAAAGTGTATAAAAATAATAATTAGTTTCATTTCAATATATGCTATATATTGATTTACTAATAGTCTGTATCAAGTGTATAAACATATCTACTTCTGCGTTCAGCAAATGTGGTCATACTATATTGTCAGACCCGTCGTCAAGACAAAGTCGACCGTACTCTCCTTGTCATAGTGGCTTCCCCATAGCTTTTGCCTCAAGTCAGTATCCTCTGGCCAGGTCTGCTGTCTCTGCTCTTTGTAAGTTGAGCAGTCCTGAGGTATGTGTTCTGGAGTCTGAGTTCTGGATCCACATGGACATTCATCTGTGTATGAGATCCTCAATCGGTAAAGGTGACCTGTATCAACATATCTATCTATCAACCCGTAACCGTGAGGGTCATAGGGGTACCACATTGGATGCTTCAGCACACAAGAGTCCTCCAGCAATTTATATCTTCAACGATGAGGATAAACATTGAAATGATTCTCAGGGATCTCCATTAAAAATCCACCTTGTACCATTTTTCCCATACTACGAGGTCTTTGCTTTTTCCAAGATATCTTTCCTATATCTTGGACTTGAATCTCTGCTCACTTGACATTCCCATCATCAAACATATGGAATATTTCTTTGGGTTCAGTGACCTGTTGTCCCATTCTGCCATACAAGTGTTGTCAATTAGTATGTGGCTGCATAGACCTATGTGGCAAGTGTGCAACTAAATTATACTGCATCTAACATTTCATATCTGAAAGCTATTGGTTACTTGTTAAAACCCAATGTTGTTGCATTGTGGACAAACCCATAGATTTGATCCAAATAAGAATATATGAGAAAGTTGTAGCTACTAGATTGAATACACCTCCTACTGGCTGATTAATATTATGAAACAAACATGCCAAGACAATTAACATTAGCTTCTGCAAAATAGCAGGATGTGATACTGTGAATGTTTGTGTAACAAAGGATGTTTTACAGATGCTAAGCCACTGATCAAACGTAGTGGCTAAAATAATTGAGGAATGAAACCAACCAAGAATTTGTGCCAAGTTTCATAAGAAAACAGAATTATATTGTCATGTACTCAGATGAACTTTCTAAACAGACCTTCATGTGGAAAGCAGACGGCATTAGAAAAGTCAATCGCACAAAAGAAACACACAGAACAATCAACAGAGAAAATTCAATATTGGATATAAGCGTTACACAAGAACTACACCAACTTGCAACATATTGGATATAAGCGTTACACAATATTGGATATAAGCGTTACACAAGAACTACACCAACTTGCAACAAAAAAACTCAACATGAAAAATAATTATTACTGCCCTGTGTGCCATCTATGGCCCAAGAGAAGCTAACTAACTAGTACTGAAAATGCATTGTACCATAATTTACAGCTTGGATTTTTGAGACTGCACCTTTAATCTAATATAATACAGGAAATGAGCAGAATGAATATCAACATACTAGGTCTATGAGAGATGAGATGGCTGGGAGCAGGTAGCATAGTATCAGCCCTATTAGATAAAGTAGTGAAAGAAAGTGAAAACAAAAGCCTCAGTTTAAACAAAAAGAAAATAGAAATAATGGTTGTATCAAAGAGACATACACCACCAAGATGCAACATAATAATTAATGACACAAAATTAGCACAAGTTGGTTTTATTAAGGAGACAGAATTGCAGATATAGACATGTTTCAAGTGAACGAAAGAAGAAGAAGAAGCACAAGTTGAAAAAGTAAAATATCTTTGCACCTTGTTAACATCAGAAGTAGATACTCAAGTGAGATAAAAAGCTGAACAGCACAAGCCAAATCAGCATTCCAAAAAAAGAGAACCATTTTTTCCAATGGAAGACTATCAATGCAGACCCAAATTCGAGTGCTGAGATGTTATATTGAACCAATTCTTTTTTATGGATGTGAAGCATGGACTGTAAACAATAAAATTCAAAATAAATTAGAGGCTACAGAAATGTGGTTTCTGAGAAGAATGATGAAAATACCAAGGACAGCTAAGAAAACTAATGCAGAGGTTCTCATTGATGCTGGTGTAAAAAGATCAACAATATCAAACATTAGGGGCAGACAGTCAAGGTTTCTAGGGCATGTGCTGAGAAGAACACAGCTTGAACACTTAATAACTATTGGAAAGATCAAGGGGAGAAGAGATAGGGGATGACAAAGAGAAAAGGTACTAGATGGACTTGTATTGCGGCACGGTAGAAGCTCACCAACCGAGCTTATTGACAACACAAAAGACAGAGAGTCGTGGAGAAACTTGATCGCCTATGCCATTCGGCATGGCACTTGATTGATTGATTGATTGACCTTCAATCTTGACACATTCAACTTATCACATTTTATGTCACTGTGACTTTCTATTTGATGGGGGCACGCATGTGGTTGCGTCTTTGGGTCTGACCAATGTGTTTCATGTTTACCTGAATATATATGTATGCACCCTCTGTGGTTGGGAGGGAGCCAGAGATGTACTGTGCAGCACTGGGGAGGAGGAAACTGACATCACTGTTTTTTTCTATGGTTTAGACCCATCATAGAGACACAGTGACTCAGGATGTGACAATCCTTTTGACTTGAACATTTGTTTACATGCCTAGAGCAATAGAGAAGCTCGGCATAACCAGTAGTCAATTGGTGGTGGGGAATGAGCACAGTGAACCCTATCTTGGCTACAGTGGCTAGGAGCAGTGCATAGGTTGAAACCTACCTCCTGGAGGTGTGATAGTTATTATCTGGCTCTTTCCCGGGATGGGTCGAAAATCCACAGACTTCTCAGCAATATAATGCCATTTAATGGCATTAGGTCAAAGGGCATGAGCCCATGGACTGCTGGATCAGCAACCAACCAACCAACCATTTGATGGGGGCTGTCAACCCTATATCAAACCATCTTTAGTTGACTCCTATGATATTAATAGTAGCTCACAACATTACTATTCTTTGCTTCCCTTCCAAACTCTAACAACATATGGATGGCTATAATTAATAATAGTCAAATATGCAAAATGTATAAGAAGAGACAGCCTTTAAGATGTGGATATATAGAAGAATAGGGAGAACATAATGGAAAAAGAAGAAAACAAACAAAGAGGTTCTAACAACACTTAATATGAATAAAGAATTATTAAAGGAAATAAAGATCAAGCAAATTAAATATTTTAGACACATTAAAAACACCTTGTTGAAGACCTTACTTGTGGGTAAAGTCAAAGGGAGGCAAGCAAGAGGTAGCAGAGATACAAGTGGAAATGTAACATCATAAGATGGACAGGTTACAGCACAGCAGAGAGCATCACCAAGACAAGAGGTAGGGGATGTTGGAGGTCTATTGCAGCCAAACTTTGCTGAGGAGACAGCACTTGATGATGATGATGATAAGAAGAGATAATACAACTTGATAAAGAGGAACCCATATATATAAAAGACAAAATATGTCTTACAACATGAATCTCTCTCAGATATACTTCTTACCATGTATAATATGAAGAACAGCTGTCACTGGATCAGCTACACCCATTACAGAATGTATCACATGATTGGTTTTTCCTGAAAATTACACAAATTTTATCAAGAATTGTATTATGTAAGTGTTGATTCCTTCATCAGACAGAAATTATGACTACTAGATTGAATGTGACTACTAGTTTATAGTACCAACAATGTTAAATATATTTTGAGAACAATAATAGAGAGGTCTATAGAGGGAAAAACAGACCTGTACCTGTGTTTTATAGACTACACAAAAGCATTTGATAAAGTTAAACATAGTGAAGTTATACTCATGCTAGAGAATATAAACATCAATAGTAAGGATTTAAGAATCATCAAAAACATGTACTGGCAACAAACAGCAGCAATAAGAGTAGGAAATCAATTAGGTCCTTTTCAACAAATAAAACAGGAAGTTAGACAGGGATGTGTACTTTCATCATACCTCTTCTCTTTATACAGTGAAAACATATTGCGTGCAATAGTTGATATCCCAGGAATATCAGTGGGAGGACATAACATAAATTATTTGAGATATGTGGATGACATTGTTCTGATTGCTAAAAGTGAGGAAGACCTTCAAGATTTAATTAATGTAGTAGTCACGGAAAGTAAAGAAAAAAGGCCTCTTCCTAAATATAAAGAAAACAGAGTAATGGTTATTTCAAAGAAACAAAATATCACACCTTGCAAGATCAAGGTGAATGATATGATATTAAAACAGGTCCACCAATTCAAATATTTAGGTATAATGATTACAGCAGGTGGAAGAAGTTCAACAGACATAAGAAGCAGAATAGGGCAGGAAAAAACAACATTCACAAAAATGAAAAATATATTGTGTAATATGACCTTGTCATTAGAGGTGAGAAAGAGAGTTATGCAGTGCTATATAACTTATAAACTAACATATTGATGCAAGTCTTGGACAATAAACAGGAAATAAACTATAAAAAATAAACTATAAAGTGCCATGTACAAAAACTAATGTGGAGTATTGAAAGAGTCAAATGCAAAACAGACCTTTCTCAATAATATAAGATAAAGACAATCTTAATTTTTTTGGCTACTTCATGAGACAGGAGATTTGGAGAGCATAGTCACAAAATGCAAGATTGAAGGCAACAGAGACAGAGGGCGACAACGCGAGAAAATATTAGACAGTTTGACAACCTGACACAGCAGGGAAACAACAATGATCTTGTTAAATAATGCTGGAGATAGAGAGCAGTGGAGAGCCATGATCATTTATACCAGCCAGCATGGTACCTGATTATGATGACTAAATAGTTTCTACTAAATGAATACACCTGATCTTCGTGAATTTTTCTGTTTGGCAAAGATCTTGTTATTTTATTAACACATTTTAAGACTAGAGAAGTAAAATAAATTACTATATTCATGCTACATAAAATAGACTCAACTACCTACAAATAGATATACCAGTAATTTTCTTGTAGTTTCAATCCCCAGGAATTATATGTGATTTGCTCTTACATAAGGCAGAAATCTGAGCTCTTCAGTTTGAGCAATGCTACTGTGTGTAATTCTTGCATGTTTTTGAGATCCATAGTCATACCCTCTTTAATAGTTGTTCTGTGAAGAATCTCTTTGTCATAAACATACTACTACTAATAAAATAATAATAGAAACTATAATAATAAGAATAATAAAGAAAATTTTTCAATCTAAAATCTTTGTCATAATAAACATATAGTAATAAAAAAAACATATGATAATGTGAAAAAAATATTTAAAACTTTAAAATGTATATATTCTAAATTTAACAGTCAGCTTTGGTACAAAAGTAAATACCCGGTATTGTAAATAAGTAACTATATGTTCCACAACACAAAATATCTATAAGAATTTCCTGCTACGATACGAGCTGACCATGGCCAATGTGACTCAAATGGCCAAAGACAGATGACTCCAACTTCCCCATATGACGTTTAACGGCCAAAGTGGAAATGACAATAGATAGATAAATGTTCTATAACTTTATTGCTACTAGCCAAGATATAATTGAAACAATTATAATAAAAAGAATAAGAGCAGATATAATTGATGTTTCAGTCTAAGATCTGCATCAGAACAAACACAAAATAATAAGAAAACACATCAAAATAAAAACAAATATATTTTTTAATTTAGAATACCCGGTATATACATTTAAATGTTTTTAATATTTGTTGTCATCAGTGCTCCACAGGGCCCATATGCCATCATGCAAGCTGAAACCCTGACCAATCTGCCACTGTTTAGCCCTATATGTGAAACATGGATGTCAGGAGAACAGAATAAATTAACAAATATGCAACCCTGACAGCTGAAACTTGAATAGTGATTAATAAAACACAGACTTTCTATAAAAGTAAAGATCTTGTTTGAAGAATTTTGTGTGGCTGAGATAGCTCTTGCTAGTCACATTCTCCATTATCATGGATTGTATTATATACTCATTCTTATAGAACAACAACAAATCTATCCTCTAAAAAGATGCCAACTATGGTCTTGCTACTATATTCTTAAACCTATAACCTGCCAGTGACATAGGGATACTGCACTAGATTTATCATCATATAGAGTCCTCCAGAAATTTATATCGTTGAGTGTAAGGAATATCATGACTGGTCCTAATTTCTACCTAAACCCTTTCCTGCAAGATAATTTTTATAAATAGAAAATCATGCTGACGTACATGTTTAAACAATACAAGTTTTTGCCTTGTTCTTGATTTCACAAGAACAAAGACAAATATTTCTCCAAAGTTGAGGATTACAGCAGAAACAAGGAAAGGAAAATATATTTCTAACTGTAATTACCCGATATATTAATAATTCTCAAAGATGAAGTTATAAAACATGACAAAAAATACTTCTCACCAGTTGGAATTATACCAAGAGGAAGTGGGGACTGCACCGGAATAGAGCCACGTTTCATTTCGACTTCGTTCTCCTTTTGGACACGATTCATCAGTGCATCCACTACCTGGCTCACTGTACCATCTCCTCCCATACAGACAATGCTGTTTATAAAGATAATGTGGTAATGAAACTCAAAAAAAATATAATATTATGAATAATATATATATAAATATTAGGTATTATGATTAACTTAAGACCTATCAAGTAATGGAAATAAAATATAATTTTTACTATGAGGTTATTACACTAAAACTAAAAATTGTTAAACTTTTAAAAATAGTTCACAAAGAGTATTAAATAAAGAAATAATAATTCAGTGTACTTAAAGAAGATTTTTACAGCTTTTGAAAGTCTCAGATGATTGTTTATTAAATGTGGCTGCAGTATGTAATGCCACGAGCTAGACAGTCTTCTACTCTGCAGGGAACTTTGCCGTGGCTTTTTTGCAATGTCAAGGTATGCTGCAAGATAAAAGGACTAATTTCTTCCCAGTAGTCCAGGCATGGGTCTTCAGCAGGCTTCACCACAGCAGAGATCATAGGGTGGAGAATAATCTCACACCTAACATCATGCATGACTGATGGCAGTTTTACTATTCTTTACTTCCCTTTCAAGCCAAGATAAAGACACAATCTTGATTAAATTTATATTTTACTAACACTAGAATGTATTAGATTACTTCCTCTTTTTCTTCTTATGTGGTCAAGATTTTTTTTGTTTTGCTAGATCTTCAGGCCAGTCGCCAGGATGAAGCTCCCAGTTTTCTCCAGGTCAGAGCGGCTGCCATAAATTTTTTGTCTCAGTTCAATCCAGTATGACCATGTCTTGCTTCATAGTTCTTTGTAATCTGGACTGTGTTGGAGTATGTGTTAAGGAACTATACCCCGGTATGTCTGTTCTGCATGAATATTCATTTGTTTGGGCAATCCTGATCCGGTAATGGGGTAGCACTGTAGTCAGCAGTAGTAAAAAGATGATGGTCTGTTACCTATGAAGTTGGTGTATGGGGTCTGGTTTCTGATCAATATATTAGATTAGTTAGTTAGTTAGTTAGTTAATCATCGGATAATCATCACTGCACTCCGGACAAATCCATAGGTGCTCCAATCTCTCCCTGAATGTATCCACAAATACACCTCTGCTGACAGTTTCAGTTCTATGTTGATTTACTATCCTTCTCCTGCGCCTTGCAAACTGCTCCCCTTTTGGCATCCCCACATTTCAAAACCTGTTCCTTAATTCTAGCCATGGAATAAGAAACATCATCCATGTCAAGTTCACTTTCACATGCTGTCTCTCCTAGGAAATTCAACACTTCTGCCCAATCCATTGCTCCTCACCAGGGTGTAAAAACAACACCTGATGCCAGCAAATCAGCTCTCTTGTTGCCCTGAACACCAACATGCCCAGGAATGAAAATAAAAATCACCATCTCCAACCTCGATCCTCTCAATATCTCTGTCCATTGTTCATGAACGAGACCTTTTGTACTTTCAAGATACAGGTCAATACAGTCCTCTCTGAACCCATTCTAATGCCATAGTCATCGCCATGATCTCCATAGTCATACTACTCGGAGTCACAGAAAAAGCACCACTCTCTAACACTTTTCCCTGCACACTGAGCTGTGAAGGCCCATGCACTATGAACATGTCTAACCACTGATTCATCTGTGTATATAATCACATCTCCTTCACCAGAGTTCTCATTGGCTAACGCCTGCACCTCAGCCTCTACTTTCACTGCCCCCCCCCAGTACAGTTTAGTTATGGTATTTGACCCTTTCAGTCTGAAACATCCAACTTCAGCATGGCTTCTGGGTCAATTTGACCTTACATGGTATGGGCTAGTCAACTCCATCCTAAAACCTCCTTAGTTCCCTCTTATGACATGCATGAAAGGTAAATATTGTTTTATTCTTTACTATCCTTTCGGAATATGACAACATACGGGCCCCGTAGCAGTTATATTATAGGCCTCACAAGCCCACAGATTGAGGGTCAACACTATGAAACAAGAAACATAGTACTCCATCGAAAATGAATGTGTCGGGCCATTGGGGCAAATAAAACGGTGACACAATGCATTTCCATTATCTGGACTACATCCTGTTGGAAATCTAGTAGGACATTTATCCTGCTACAAGAGAGATCCAGCAGGAGTTTGAGAATGAACGCTGAAGAAGAAAACTATTCATTATATTGTAATATAATACTTAATATACTACTTTATGTTCTATAACATGATTTTACTGCACATCAATGTGAACTTACCAATCAAAGTCATCCAAGTTTAAATGTATCATTTCCTGTTTAACAAGTTCATTGTGAATAATTTCTGAAATAAACGTCATTGCCAAATGTTAATTTTGTTTAAAATGGAATTCAGCGAAAAGTATGGCAAGAGGATTGCACTAAAAAATGTAAATGTTTTTGCACAATCTACAATTACTACATTTAAAATATTAAATGCTTAAGGCAACAACACAATGGCATCATTTTTCTCTTCCATTTATCATTTTCTGAACTGTGGCCAAACTGATTAATTTTTTTTAAGCCCACAAAGATACTGGAGAAACAATACCCAAAGAAACAAATGTAGTCTAAAAATGTGAATAAACCCTGAAAAAAAGAAGGAGAGAATTTACAACAGCCACTACCGCAATCATAAAGTGAACACAATAATGAAGTTTTACAAATCATTGATAGCACACACATAAATACAAACAAAATTAATGTTTTGACCAAAAGGCCTTTATGAAGAACACTACATAGCACATGATGAGCAAAGGACAGCACTGTCTATGATCATATCATGGTACAATGTCAATAATAAATGAGAACAGATAAATACGTAAAGGAAATAAATAATAAATGGTACTACAAAAACTGAAGGGTCGGAGAAGAAAAACAAATGAACAGTAAATTTACAAACCATAACATAATATATATATATATATATATGTAGGAATGAAGGGCATTAGGACCCAAAGGTCATATCAAATTTACAGATATACTGGTTCTCAAGCTAATACAGAGTCTGATCATCTGTGGATCCGATTTGATGACAATCACTTAATATTCCAAGCATTAAATCAGATTGTGTCATTGAAGTGTGCACCAACATGAATTTCAGACCTGTGATTAATATTCGGCAGATTAGTTAAGTAAAATGTATCTCTTATGGTAAGGTAAGTTCCTTTTAATCAAGACAGTCTAAATCAGTTATATCAGAGCTTTAAACCATCAAAAATTAGTAGATGTTGTTGGTTGCCAAAATCTCCAAAAACATGTTGCATTAGTATTTGACAGCATTGTGCATATTGTTTATATTGTAAAATTTCCTCTTGTGTTGACATATGCTCCTTTCCATCGCACACATTAGTCTAATTTTGTTATATAAGAGCTTTACAAACATCAAAAAAATAGTGGAGGTTGTAGTTATGGTAATCCAGTCACCATGACCTCTGGAATTGTATGAGTTTCATAAATATTGTCCAGATATTGATAGAATCAGTCTTCAAGTCTCTTGTCTGTCTCCCATATGAAAGTCATGACACATGATGCTTCAAGAATCTATATTTCTCTAGCTGGACAATGTGTTGCCTTGATTATATACATCACTTCATACTCCTTTGGAGTAGTTTTCACATCTTTGGTTCCCTCCTCTTAAGATATCATTGACTCACTTGAAAATAGACACACATTCATGGGAGAATCTTGCACAAGACAAATCAGACTGGCATCACAGAATCAAGAATGGTGCTGCAGCTACAGAGAACCTCAGACATCAAGCTGCGCAACAAAATATGTGCTAGAAGAAAGGCAAGAGCTGCTCAATGGCCCACAAGATCCTACCATACATGCTCAGAGTGTGGTAAAAAAATGTAGGCACACATAAGACTCATTAGTCACAGTCTGGCACACTTCAGACATCATAATTTTCATCATCATCCCAGTTCAGCTGAATGGTCATCCCCGACTTTGACGGACGAAAAACACATATATCACTTAGTTTTACTATCTTATCTACACTAGAAACTTTGTGATTTTTCCATAAAAAGATCTTCCAAAATGAAATATTAAGTTTTATTCTAATTTTTTATGTACCACTCCCATAGGCTGGCTTCTGAACACATATTAAAGAAAAATTTAGGTTTTTTTCAGTCACAGTAAGAGACATACGAGTATGGAGAGAGTGATATTGGAGGGATGATAGAAGATAACGGGTAACGGTAAAGGTCCTGAGGTAAAGGTCAACCAAGACGCAAGTGGACAGAAGACATAAAAGAATACCTGCACATGTCCCTAAAGGATGACCAAGGAGAATTCTATAAATCCATAAAAAAGACTATGTTCTGAAAAGAATATGTCCCATGATGATGGCCACTCCCATTTAGAAAAGTCATATTTAAGGTGTTGCTCTTCTTACAAGCTATAAAATGATATGTAAATTTGGTCTTAGAATGCATTCACATTTTAAGGAAATATTTTATTCTGAAAAATATGAAAAATGTTAACAAATGATGTAACAATTATGTTACCAAATATGGCTGAAAAGGTTACACTGTAAAGGGAGACCTTACAGCGTGACAGGTATGAATCACCATTTCTTGTTTTCTTTTCCTAAATTGTGCCAAATTAGATGCACACATGAAATGGATTGCTGAAAAAAAAATTATTCTATGCTGTTGGTGGTGTGACCTGATGACTGACAAAAGAATGAAGACATTGTGTGTACAGTTGCATGTCTATGTTTGAAAAATATTTGCTAGGTTTTTTTTCCTCTTTCAACAATTCTCTCTTCATTCCCAATTTGCCAAGATTTCATCATTTCTTTGTCTATCTGTCTATCAGATGTACCCATTTTATTTTAAAAACACATTCAAAACATAATTTAGCAAATGATGTCAGAATTACAAGTTTGTGCTCACCTGAAACATCTAAGCTTACACCAGAACTGTGAAATAATGGCAGTACTGTCTTCTGGAACATTGAACGGCCAGTTTTGTTACCAGCAAATGGTTGTAAAAAGAACTTGATATTAACTGGTCTCTCAGGGTGATTGGCTTTGGAAATAAATATATTTTTATTAAGCAATAATAAATTTACTTGTGATGTGATAGTATGTGAATTCTTGATCTCAAAAATATACATAACATATAATATATATTTATAATATCTTCTTCTTCAGTGTTCATTCTCAAACTCCCACTGGAACTCCCATGGTCCTACTAGATTTCCAGCAGGATGTAGTCCAGAGAATGGAAATGCGTTGTGTCTCCGTTTTATTTGCGCCAATGGCCTGACACATCCGTCTTTGGCTGTATTTATAATATAAAATTTAATTATAATAAATTTATTTAATATAAAATTTAATATATATTTTTAATATTATAATAAAATGTATTTATATTTATAATAAATATAATATTAGTTCAATTAATGACAGGAAGGAATTTTTTTGGAACTTGTTATCTCTAAGAACATGGAATGTGGTCCATTCTGGCAATTCTTGACTGAAAATAGATAACGGCTCTTTCACACTAATTCAGGCACCATCAAATGTTGAGGTATTATTTTATAATTGTACAGTTATACCTATTCCACTGAGAAATACAGATAACACATATTTGTCTCTAGAGTAAAAGATTACTCGGACTATCACAGCTAGCAAATTTATAGATCTTAGCACATGGAATTAAATTACCAGCATTAGTGAAGGATTTGCAAATACAGTTGATTTTCAATAATCCAGGATAATAATGGGAAAGTCATTAGTAACTTTAAAACCATATTCAAAACAAACACACACAAAATTGTACAAAATTAATATGTGAATGTAATAGTGTCTCATACATAGGCCTATATCGGAACATTCTTGTATAATATGCCAGAGTCAATTACATAAAAATTCTGCATTTTGCATGCTGAGTAAAAAAAAAAGTAGCAAGGGATGCAATAATATGATCTAACATGCATTTAACCTGGAATTTAAGTGCAACACTGGCCTCTGACTCCCTGAATTTTAGTAACCAATGGAGGATTTAGTGTGGTTTGGTTACCTCATTCTCCAAACAATGAGAACTTTCACCGGCACTGAACCAAATTTGTCAGCATCATAGTAAAGTAAAAAGTAAAGTAACCCATAGCATTTATTAATGCCATAGGGGTGTGAGATGTTAGCATCCTCACATTTCAGAGGCTCTGCAAATGAGGGCAGTAGCCATTTCCTCTCCCTTGCAGTCTTTACTTCCCGGATTAATCCGGTACCCATTTAAGGCTGGGTCGACCTGGGAGCTGTTGCAATAGGAAAAACATTTCCGCCTCAACTGGGGAATGAACCCAGGACCACTCATATGCGAAGCTAGTGAGCTAACCACTGTGCTATGTGGCTCCCTTTGTCAGCATCATACTCACTACTGAATCAAATACAGTAGAAATCCGATTATCCGAATTAATTGAGGATCAGGCCGATTCAGATAATCGAAAATTTTGATAATTGGATATAGCTCAGGAATGAAATAAAACAATGTATATACATACAATCATACATTTAAATGAATGGAATTTTATTGATAAAAGTACAGTAATATGTAAGCAATTATGTATTTTGCAACTATGCAACAGTAAACACAGTGCAAACTGAATAGAGCGAACAGTACAAACTGAATAGAGCCCGAATCAAACTGACACACAAAAATGGCGATCTGCACAGCAGAAGAGGGCAATGACTCATTGCTTTGCTGCTATTTTTAACTCCAGTTACATACCATAGTTACGGCACATGCGCACTGCCCCGGGACGTCTCTACTGTGTCAGTTAAAAGCTCTTGCTCTAAAATTATTTCACCCAAATTCAATTCGGATAATTGGGGATTCAGTTAATTGGGATAAACGGATTTCTACTGTATTTCCAAAAAGCAATAGAAATAATTAGAAATAAAAATATATACACAAAATTACTTACCCTAGAATTTCAAAACACACAAAAATGCTTCTATATTATACTTCAGTGCTACCTACTCACTGTGGGGGTCACCAGGATCACAGAAAATGAGAGAGTTGATGTCTTGTCAAGAATGGGAGAGAAATTTTAATAATTCAGCCACCCACTACCATACAATGTTATTAAAATGATTATTTTAAACCTTTATACATCTCAGTAGAAGAAAGATATGGATATTGTTCAGAAACTATACCCTATACACTAATGCATAGACAATAACAGCCTATTATATTTCAACTTAGAACAGGCCACTGCAGATGAAAGGTCACTTATACTGGTTAAGAATGGCTCACACAAATGATTTTCCATGAGGAACAAGAATATGGACTCTAAGAGTGTTCAGCTTTCACAATGGCCTGGGCTGACGCAAAAGCTTTGGGCTGCATCTTGAACTTGGAGAAGATTGTGAATTTTTTTTTCTGGTGCCTGACTTGCAGTTCTAGCAAAACCAAAAATTCTTGAAAGCAGAAGATATTATAATACCTAGCATTATGTTTAGATAGTTTTGTGTGTAAAATGCGATAAAATATAGTATGTTTTTAAAACTTAACTTCCAAATATTTACCTCTAATAAATCCTTTTATTCTAGTTTCCCAAGAAGAACACAACTCTTCACTAGGATGTTCAAGTAATGTAGAAACTTCTTTCAGTGTATTCTGATTTTTATTTTCTATCATGCAAAGTACAAGACCAATACATGCTCCATGACTGCCCTTTTCATTCTTTGATTGATGTTTTACATAAACCCCACATAATGATGTAAGGGATACACCCTCTGTTGATGTTTCCTCTGTTATAGATGACTTTCTGCTACGGAGCAAACCTGACAGTTTTCTTGCAGATGTTTTCCTAATTCCTGTTCATAAAATTATTATAATTTTATATTTTTAAACACAAAACAATAACTATATTGTCTAAATACTGTTTTTATCTACTGAAATATATATATGCCTATACCTGTCAAGCTAATTTGTCACTGATTACACAAGGCAACAAAATAAAACTTTTTTTAATCATCTGAAACCAAAATACACTTTTCTAAAGGATTTTTTGGCGCTGATTTCAGATCTGGTATCAGTTTTTTTCTATCACGTCAAGTTTTAAAGTTATGAGTGATGTTAGTTTTCACTGAACTTGGCTGTATTTTTTCGAGAATCGCAAACATCAATTAAGCAAATGATTCACATCTTCTAGACTAAATCAAATATACTCACATCACAGCATAGATATGTAGAATGTTTCTTCAAAAATGCTTGGAATTTGATTTTCTGTTATATTCTTCGCCTGGATTATCACGGAATAGCATCCAGCAGAAGTCGGCCATCATACTCTCATTCCACAAACCTTGATAACGGCGCTCCATTAACTGAATGTCCTGGTGAAAACGTTCTCCTTGCTCTTCACTCACCATACCAAGATTTTCTGGGAAGAAATCTACATGGGAGTGCAAGAAGTGCACTTTTAATGACATGCGACAGCCAAGGTTCTGGTAAGAATCTATTAGACGCTGAACTCCTTCCCTGTACGTAGGGGACTTATGATTACCAAGAAAGTTTTCACAGACCCACTTGAATGCCTCCCAGGCTTCTAGCTCAGCTCCTGACAGAGACTGTTTGAAACCTTCATCTTGTAAAACAGATCTGATTTGTGGACCTATAAATATCCCTTCCTTCATTTTTGCAGCAGTGATGTTTGGGAATTTATTAACAAGGTACTGAAAACCTTCTGAGTTTGTCTTACCCATGGTCTTCACAAGGGTTTTCATCAGTCCTAGCTTAATATGGAGAGGTGGCAGAAATATTTTCTGTGGATCAACAAGGGGCATATTTTGAACACTGCTTGCTCCTGGCGTATAGATATGCCTGGGCTCCCAGACACGTTTGACATAATGTTCCGCTGTTGCTCGACTATCCCATAGGCATAGGAAACAGCAGTATTTAGTGAATCCTCCTTGCATGCCCATCAACATGCCAATGACCTTTAGATCACCACAGATGTTCCACTGGTGTGTTTTATAATGGATAACTTCAAGCAAACTGTTCATGTTGTAATAAGATTCTTTCAGATAAACAGAATGTGCAACTGGTATGCTTGGTTTTAAATTTCCATTGTGCAAAAGAACTGCCTTTTAGCTTCTTCACGAGGAATCAATGAAGAGACTCCATTCTGATGGATCATGCACTTGTGATAAACTGTTGAAGAGACCATCGATGTCCTGACAATAACTCAATGAGCTGTCAACATTGAAGAACGTCGTCATGTTGAGATTTCGTTTTCTATAATAAGTTATGTTAACTATCCTATCGAATACACAAAAATGGTAGCATCGATACTAAATCACGTGACCCGAAACTGAACAAAATTGTAACAGCCAGTAATAAAGTATCGATACCAATCTAAATAAAACATTGTACTCGATTTGTGGTCATAACCACTGTTGAAAGATATTATAATTAGCTATTACAAAAAAATGTTACGTGGTAGAAAAAAACTAAAGACAGATTTGAAATCAGCTAACCAAATACTACAAAACCCATATAAAATTATCTGTGATGATTTTTGTGTGTTGCCTTGTGTTATGAACGGACATGAGTGCACTTGGATAAACTATAGATGCTCAGTCTCTCCCAAGAGATGCCTGTTGGTATAAATGATGATGGTTCCCAGGGTTTACTACTGGTAGTTAAAAATCACCCTTATGTTCCTGAAACTCAAAAGTGGGAGCCAAGAAAAATAACACTGTGGTCAATCAAGCATGTTATAAGAGGTGGCTAAGGAGGATTAGGATGAGGGGGGTTGAGTTGGCTGTCTCCTCCATATAGGTTCAAAGTGACCCAGAAGCAATACTAAAGTTAGATGTGTCAGGCCAAATGATGCAGATACTGCAGCAAGACTGTAAATCATGACACAACGTATTTTGTTCTCTGAACTAGTTTAAAAATGAACGCAAAAGAAGAAGAAGGAACAGACACACAGACTGATCCACTAATTTGGAATATATTATATTAACCCTCCGACTGGGTATCCCGCGATTTCCCCATTCAGCACCTACTGGCTTAATTTTACGCATCCCGTGATTTCCGTGTGCTCGCAATTATTTATGTTTCTTTGCATTGCTATCCCACGATTTAAAATACTGATAATATTCAGAATTTTGCTTTGAGGTAAGAATAGAGTTGCTATATATGTATTTGAAGGACTAATGAAATTGAAGGGGAATCTGATGATGATAGCGATTACGTGTCTGCCAATGCTTTACGTGCCTGTCAATACATTTATTTTTAAAAGAACTTCCGGAAATAAATACGCGGTCAGAGGGTTAAAGTGGCCCAGGAACTATGCTGAAATATGATGTATCAGGCCAAAAAGTGTAGATATTACAGACAAGTTGTGAACCATGATACAATGCATTCTATTCTCCAGACTACTTTCTTCTTATTCTTCATCGCTCTTCAGTCAGATATCAGTTTACAGTGCCAATAGCTTCAATGAATTGTGTGATTCGCTTTAGGTCATCCATGGTACACCTCAGGTCTGGAAGCAGTGCAATCTCAGTAGGCCATATTTTCTCTCTCTCTTCTTGGCAGAGTTGACAGGCATGAAGAATATATTCTGCAGTATCTGGACTCAGTCCACAGTTGCACAGGTCTCTCTCGCTAATTTTAAGCTTTCGGAATATGTGACTTCTCAGTCACTGCTTGCTGCTAATCTGCAGGAGTTTGAGAACAAACGCAGAAGAAGAATGGTTCATTCAAATCTTCAACTATTCCTTGAAAGAAATATATACAGAAATGTAGCTAAGAAAAGACCACTTGAATAAAGCTTCAAACTATCCCAAAGACAGAAATCATGAAGTATTTAAACATATACTTATTTTATCTATGAATAGTGTGAAATCTTACAGAAAAGAAAGCACAATTACCATTAATACATGTAGACAACGAAGCATTCGTCAAGAAATGAATAATGATAAGAACAACACTATTATTCACAATAGAAGAATTAAAGGCATCTATAGGGAAACTAAAGGATAGAAAATCACCAGGACCGGACAGTGTCACCAATGAAATGCTTAGGAACCTAGGACAGGCAGCAATGTACAACTATAGTTGGGAACCAGGTAATGTACCACAGTCGTGGAGAGAAGCGTTTATGTGTCCGATTATTACAAAAGGCAAGGACAAACAGAAGCCCGACAGTTATAGACCAATAAGTCTAACGAGTTGTGTCTGCAAGACAATAGAAAGGATGGTCAACAGAAGACTAAAGTGGTACCTAGAATCTGAGACGCTATTGGTGCCAGAACAAGCTGGGTTTAGAGAGTGTAACAGCACAGAAGACCAAATGACATTCCTGTCCCAGATCATAGAAGACACATTTCAAGAAAAGAAAAAAGTTTTCACCCTATGGATAGATCTTCAAAAAGCTTTTGACAAAGTCTGGAAAGATGGACTGATAATAAAGCTGCAAAGAAACGGAATAGGGGCATAGGGGCAACATGAGCAAGTGGATCCGTTCCTTCCTACACAATAGGAAAGCAAGAGTCACCATGGAAAGATACAACAGCAAAAAAGTTCTCCTAAAACATGGAGTTCCTCAAGGCTCAGTATTGTCTCCAACTCTGTTTCTTGTCTTCATAAATGATATAATTTGTGAATTGCCACAAGGTGTAAGAGCTGCAATGTACGCTGATGACTTGGTGGTGTGTAGAAGAACAGATAAAGATCGCCAACAAAAAAATACAAAAGGCAGCAGACAACATAGCAGCATGGGCGGATAAATGGATGGTAAAGATAAATGCTGAAAAGTCTTCAACAACACTCTTCACACTCTCAAATAAGGACAAAGCAGGAGAGATGAAACTCGGAAATGTACATATCCAAACAGAAGACAAGCCGGTGTACTTGGGCACTATGCTAGATAAGAGACTGACATGGAGGCCTCACATTGAGAAAATAGAAGCAAAGGCAAGAAAGAAACTTGCCTTCCTGAGGAAATTGGCAGGAACAAACTGGGGGGGCCAATGAGGCAACTTTGAAAAAGGTATATACTAGTGCAATTAGACCAGTACTAGAATATGGATCAACAGCATGGACTTAAGCAGCCAACTCTCATCTACAAGCCCTGAACAAGGTACAAAATCAAGCACTCCGCCTTATCACAGGTGCCATGATGACCTCTCCCATAAATTAAATGGAAAAAACTACAGGCATCACCCCCTTACCATACAGGCGAGACACTAAGACCATGATACATGCAGAAAAGTACAAGAGCATGCCAGTACATTCAATGAGGGCCAGACACAGTGACCTATCCAGTGGAAGACTGAAGAGGAGCAGTTTGATACACCAAAAAAACTAAACAGAAAATATAAGGATGAACTACCAGACATAACAAGAGAGATATCACCAACACTTTTTCCAGTTCTGTGGGAGCAATACCCAAATCTCACTATCAGAACCACCATAAACAACTACCACACTATAATAGAACTGAATAATCTTCAAAAGAAAACAATAGTATGCAACATGATTGAAGCATAGATACAAGAATATACCAGCGGATCAGCAACCAGAGCAGTAAAGAATGGAGGTGCTGGCATGTACATAAAATATCAAGAAAAAGAAAATGAATCCACATGTTCACCAACTGAAATATTCTGCTCCAACTACTCTGCAGAAGTACAGGCTTTAAACATTGCTGCAGAAATAAAAACACAAGTCAATGCCAGCAGGTGGTATTTCTTACTGATGACCTTGACAGCGATAAACTGCCAGACCTGAAGAAAGCCATGCGAGAAGTGAGCATCCAAAGCAGGGTATTACTACAGTGGATACCATCCCACTGTGGCATACCAGGAAATGAAGAGGCAGACAGACTGGCAAAGGATGGAGCAACACAGGAACAAAAAGACCAAGAAATCACCTACCAAGAAAAGAAGACCCTCATCAAAGCCGTCAGGAAAGTCGACCACCGAAAAGACAATTACCACTATTTCAACAGAGCAGAGCAGGTTATTATCTTCCGCCTCAGAGCAGGACACAACAGATTAAACAGCCATTTAAATAGACTAAGATTGGTCCCATCACCACTGTGCCCTTGTGGGCGGGCAGCACAGACAGCTGAACATATCCTGCAAGACTGCAATACACTAAACCAGTTAAGGGAAGAACATTGGCCCACAGAGATGGATATCCACAGAAAGATGTATGGGAGCACTGAGGAGCTTTCAAATACAGCAGCATTTATTAAGAAAACAGAACTTGCTGTGTAGAAATGTCAAACTCTGAATGAGAAGAAGAAGAAGAAGAAGAAGATCATGAATAGTGTCATTTTATGAAAGTCTGATGTATTAAAAAGTTATTGATGTTGTAATTCATCGTTATTGTAAGCACAACCTTGATTCTGGTAGAACCTAGTAGAAGCATATGTTTTCTTCTTCTGTGTTCATTTTCAAACTGTAAATTCTGTAAATTAACTAACATTAATAGCATCAAACGAACCTATTTTAAAAAACAAACATGAACACTAAAACTGCACTATATAAAACGATCATCATACCATCACTAAGATATCAATGTCAATTGTGGACACTAACAACGAAAAACAAAAGAAAATTGTTGCAACAGAATGTATCTACACTTATCTACATAGAATTCTCATACATAGAGTAACAATAAGAGACAGAATCAGAAATGAAAACATCAGAAGACTAACAAACACAATGCCAATACTGAATTACATCTGAAGACAACAGATTAAGTAGTTTTCACAGGCTTCCAGATTACCATCAGATAGTGCCTCACAAAAAAAGCATTGCTATACAGACACAATGGATACAAAGCCAAAAGCAGACCATGCAAAAGATGGATTACAGAAATAAAAGAGTCAATGACAAAAATTAAAAAAGGCGTCTCCATAGAACTCTTCTACCCTGACACTGCAAGGCATAAAGGGATATAAAGCGAAAAGAAAGAACGAACCTACGAAATCGCTATATTTAAATTATTGGTCATTTTTATATGTAGATCAGGTCAAGATATTATGTATACAACTTTACAAATCATCATTTAGTATTGACAAAGTAACAAATATTTTTAGAAGAATAATCTAGTTCTGAAGATGAAGGGTTAAACATATTTTTAACAATTATAATATGGTTTACTGGATGTAAAAGAAAAATAGAATAATAATTCAGCAACATGATACTTGTTTCGAAATATTCACAAATAGATTACCATTTTTCTGTTTTGTATTGTAGCACTCAGTAATCTGTTTTAGTCTTTCTGCATGTGTTGGTGAGTAGTTTTTCATTGACATAATCAATTTTATTTCACAAAAATGCATGAAAAATTAATTACAATTTCTTTAACTGTCAGCATACTAATAAAGATAGAAAGAAGGTGTGGTACGATTGCATATCACAGGCCTACCTACTTTTTCCTAAATGTGGATGAAGTTAGATATTATGCGCAGTTACATTCCAAGTGTGTTGTGTTATAGTGTTAAGTTTTCGTGCCATTGCTGAAATTATATCACTAGCAGACTATGTTGCCATAAAAATAAATTGACTAATTTTAGTGGATATTAAATTATGCCATAATTTAATGCCATGAAGGTGCAACATAGGAGAAGGGATTATTGTGAATTGCATCCTTATCAGTCAAAGTCAAGTTCAGCATCGATACGGCAGCCATTCTACTAATAGAATTTAACTTGTAAGAGTGATATCACAAACTACTATAAAATTGCAATTGGAAATTGACAAACTAATTACAAAATTACGATCTGTGCAGATTTCTTAAAACTGTGACCATGGTAGGCCTTGGATATGTGATCGTACTGAAAGTTCCATGTATTATACGTGCATGTGCACTATGTAATCACACAAAAATTTCACTTTTTATAAAAAAAGATTAAGAAAAAATAATTCTGGCAAAATTGAGGAAAAAATGTTAGTTTTTAAGAGTTAATAATATAGTAAAATAAGAGAGCACTTACCCAATGCACTCATTGCTGTGCAAAATATTTTCCCTCTTCTTTCAGATAGAATGACATCATATCCTTCTCCATCTATGGTGAAAACTGCCTTTGCATCATCTTCATAAGCTGATTTGCTTACATTTTCATGACTATTATTTTTACTATGTGTTCTAGTTAAAATACCATTTATCAAAGATTGTGGTTTTGATGTTAATGGTGATTGATCAATTAACACTGGAATTCCATCATCTCCATATGTATAATTAGGCTCCATTGGTGTGCAGTTTCTAAGCAACTTCTTGATCGCTACACAACTTGCTGATGAAGAAGTATAGTAAATATTATTATTTTCATAAGACCAGATTTGTACATGTGTATATAATTCTTATTCTTCTTCTGGGTGCACAATCCAACTCCTGAAAATTAACAGAATGTAGGTCAGAGAACAGATTGTGTTATGTCATAGTTTACAGCTTTGCTGCAATATCTATGCCTTTTAGCCTGACACATCCAACTTAAGCATGGCTTCTAGGTCACTTTTACCCTATAGTGATTGGGACAGCCAACTTCACCCCATAACCTCTTTAGTCCCCTCTTACAACATGCATGGAAGGTAAACAGTTTTGCTATTTGTTGCTCTCCTTTCAGCTCCGGCAACACACAGTAGTATACATAATTTATCAATGAAACAACTGATGTCACACTTAATGATTACGTGCTGGATAAAGTTAAAACCTTCAACTATTAGGGGAGCAAGTTATCATAAGATGGTTATGCATGCAAAGAGATCAATCAGGTGCCATGTTGAGTGGTGTAGGCGATTATGCTTCTCAACAACTCCCTGTCTCTTGTGATGTTAATTAGTTTAGTTGATGCCTTCCTTTTGTGCCACAGTGACAATCAATCCAGAAATTTCTCTGTCTTCCTCTGTATCTTCTCCCATTGATTTTTCCGGTGTTGCTAAATGATCAAGTGTTACATCACATACCCTAAAACCATTACTTTGGTTTTCTTCTTGTTTAAAAATATCAGCAAAGAGATATCAATCCAAAAAGCTTTAGCAGAAGGTACACTTAACAAGCTTTCAAATATAATGGCACTCAAAAGAATTTAACAAGCTTACAAAACTAAGACTGTTTAATGCATGCATTATACCTGCATCATACACATGCAAATGCTGAAAATCCACACAAGCAATAGACACTGCTGGTATTTACTAAATTAATCACTTTTGAAAACAATGGCCTTTGAAGAACATTTAACATAAAATTATTTTAAAACAAGCTATTCACTGAGGGAAGGAACAAACTAAGAATTTGTGTCAGGGTTTACAAGAAGAAGCTGGAATTACATCGGCCATGTATTTAGAATAAATGGAAAAAAAAGATTTCCTAAACAGGCCATTATATGGAAGGCAGAGGAAATCAGAAAAATAGGTCACTCAAAAGAAACACTACACAGAAAAATCAATAGAGAACAGCTCAATATTGGGTATGAGCAATACTCAAAAACTGCAGCAATTTGCAAAGAGGCACTCAACACGAGTATAAATGACTACTGCCCTATGTGCCATCTTTGGGAACTTATTCACTATATAATTGAAAAGAGAAGAAAATAACAAAAAAAGGTTCAGTAAAACATGGCACCTGTGTGTTGATAAGTTTGAAAGAGGAGCAAACATTAGCAACAATTAATTTACCATGCATGTCATTAAAGAAGTTTGAAGACTGCCATGGGATTAAATAAGTTTTCTGAGGGTGAGGTTAGCTTTTCTGCTATGTAGGTCAAATGATCCAAAAGTTGTGATTACGTTGGATGTGCTGCACTAAATGGCATGGATCCACATCCAAACTGTAAACCATGACACAACACATTTAATTCTCCAAACTACATTATACTAATATAATGTGCAGGAGTTTCAAAGTGAACACAGAAGAGGGGTGCAAAGAAATTTGTATTTCTATTCACACCATACATACATAAGGCTCTCCATGCAAATAATCTGGCTATTTGGATGCACTCAGAATGCATAGCAGTTGCAACGGTGAAAACACAGGTGACAATAAATAAAATCAAAAAATAACAAAAACCTGGGGTATTAAAATAAATAAAATCAAGACCATCACCATACGTTTCACTTCCTCCACAAAATCTGAAAATTATAATCTCACACTAGACAATACCCCACTCCCAAAAGAAAACAATGCAATCTACCTGGGGCTAAAATTTTACAAGGGACTTACATGAGGATCATATATTGAAGTGAGAAAAAAATTTCCACAAGCAGACAAATAATGAAAAACTCTCATTCGCTACTGGCAAATTATCAACAAACTACAGAGCAGAGCTACAAGTAATCTTAGAAGCATCAAATGCACTAGAGGTACAGAGAATCAAAGGAGCAAACAGTCTTCTTGTGTGACTGCATGTCACTTCTCCAGACCATCCAAATGAATCTAATTATCATGCAGTACCATCTTTGCAATGACCGTTTCAAACAGACCTCCATCATCCTGTCTCTTGTTTTTGTGGTGCACTCTGCTAGACTGTAACCTGTCCTTCTTGTGATTTACTCTCCCACATGTATCTCTGCCTACCTCTTGCTTGCTTTCCTTCAACTTTACCCTCAAAAAAGGTCTTCAACAAGGTGTCATGTATTTAATGTGTCCAAAATATTTTATTTGCTTGATCTTTATTTCTTTTAATAATTCTTTCTTTATATGAAGTGTTGTTAGAACCTCTTTATTTGTTTTCTTCTCTTTCCATGATATCTCCCTATTCTTTTATATATCCACATCTCAAAGGAATTAATTTTGTCTTCTAATTGTTTATTGTACATGTTGAATCTACAAAATGAATCTGCAGATGATCTAATAAAAACAACTGTAGAGCTTTTAAATAAACTCCTACTAACAAGAAAGTAACAGATTGGTAAAAAGTACTGACAAAAGCATGTGCAAAAAGGAACAATTCCATTACAGAATATCTTTGCCTGAAGCAGAAACTCTCATCAAAAGAAAATATAATCATACATGGTCTGAGAACAGGCAGCAACTTTCCACAAGACCTCTTAGCTGAAAATATCACAGCAAACTACAATGTTTAGGCTCAGCACAAAACACTGTAGACTACCAGCACATCTCCACAAAATGAAGTTTGTCCAAACTCACCAATGTCCATGTGAAAAGGGTCAATAGACTCCAGAACACACTCTACAGACATGTCCACTCTTTGGTGACTTAAGGACTAAAACTTGTTGTCTCAAGAGACAGATCTGGAAGTGAAGCTGTGAGGTAACCTGAAGGGTCTCCTGCTGAAGACTGAATAAATGAAAGCGACCCCATCTCCCTCCCCCCCCCCAGCCCTTCTTGTATAGACTCCTAGGCATAGGAGACTGGTCGCAGATGAAGAAGAACATATATATAACAATACATGTAGGCCTAACCTATAAAATATGATAACTACTCAAGTTTATCTTTGTAATTGTGGCCATTAGACTATTACAGTGTATGTCAATGAATGGGTGTCTGTGTGTAGGATTGAATCATATTAAGTAAACCCATAGATAACATATCGCAGTAGGGGTGGAGGAATCATTATCATATAGTATGATTATGATATAGACATCGACAATCGTATTACAATACACTTGAATAAACTGAATTAGTAAGATGAAGCGCTTTCATGGAGGTATACATACAGTTTAGTTTTAAATTAAGCACGTTTGTTTGCATTAGTCTACATACTACATGTAATTAATGTAAATTACTATAGATCTATATGTTATGAATCACGCAATAGCATTACCGTAACACTAGTTGGCCAAAGCTGACGAGCCACTCGTGAAAAATGTTCTGAATATTTGTAAATGCTTTATGGTTATTGGATAAATTAATTTGTGTTTACTTGTTGCTAAGATACTGGACAACGCAATGTTAAGAGTTTGCTGTTGCCCTCTATAAATAGTTGCTAATTACTTATTTATACTAGGCCTATATAAAAAGTGTGTAGGCTATTCTTTATGCTAGCACATAGGCCTACAATACATAGTTTTTCGGTAAATACGTAGGAGTATGGCCTAGATTGTTTTGTTGATGCATTGGACAATCATACATTGATTGATTTGATAACGCCCCTTTAAAAATTATGGACAGATATTCATTACACTACGGGAACACATATATAATCAGTCTGCTACAACACATGTCGAAGGATAGGAGGTACTAGGCCATTGTGATGTCAAGGTCCAATGCACGCTGATTTTCTCGCGAACACCACGCTTCGCCCTAATTTGTCTTCTCAAATGTTTTCAGCAGTGCTGTCACCTCCACTGTAATCGCTGATGTTTTAGAAACAACCCCAGATTTAAAATACCATAGATAACCATAGACTACGCCCGTGTTTTTCCGAGGCCCAAGAGGGGAGCAAAGAATAGCAACTGTTTACCTTCCACGCATGTCGTAAAAGGAGGTTATGGGATGGAGTTGGCTGTCCCATCCAATATAGGGTCAGTGACCCAAAGCCATGCTGAAGTCGGATATGTCAGACCGAAAGGCGCAGATATCGTAGCAATGCTGTAAACCATGACACAACGCATTCCGTTCTCCGGACTACATTCTGCTAATCTGCAGGAGTTTGAGAACGAATGCAGAAGAAGAAGACCCTAGACTATATCATTATGTTTGTCTTTTCTCAGCTTATGTTGTTATACGTTTGGTCGCTTGATATGCAGTAATACTGTGCTGTGTCAGAATGTTGATAACTCCTTCAATCCACTTTCTTCTTGGTTTTCCTCTGTATCTTTCTGTTTCCATTTTCATGTTGTATGCTCTTGCCGCTGGCCAATAAGGGTTCATTCTCAGTAGGTGGCCGAACGATTTCAGTCTGTTTTTCAATATATTTGACTACTGATGTTGTTCCTACAGTTCTTGTAATCTCTTCATTTCTCACATGATCTCTTTTTGTTCGGTTTGTTACCTTTCTTCATCATCATCATGCCTGCTGACGTAGGCGATCATGGCTCTCCACAGCTCTCTGTCTATAGTATTAGGCCTATGTATCAACATCGTTGTTGTTTCCCTGCCGTGCCAGGTTGTCAAACTGTCTAATATTTTCTCACTTTGTCGCCCTCTGTTGCCTTCAATCTTGCCTGTTGTGACTAGTCTCCAAACCTGCCTGTCTCATGAAGTGGCAAAATAATGAAAATTGTTTTTTCTTATATTATTGATTATGTCCGTTTTGCATTTGAATCTTTCAACACTTCCACGTTAGTTTTTCTGGCAGTCCATGGTATTCTCAGCAGTCTTCTACTTTTCTTAGAATACTTTTCTATAATACTTTTCTTAGACATCTCATTTCACACGTAATAAGCTTTCTCTCTTGTTCTTAGTGTTAATGTCTGATATTGAAAGTATATGCCCTAATGCTGGTATGCACATAGAATTGTGATTTGCCTTTTGGTTTCCATCGGGATAGATGTGTGTTTTAAAATATGTAAGGTAATAGTTTACGTAGTTGACTTTTTAAATTCTGGTCTCGGGTTCTCTGATCATTTTTCCGTCTGCTATAAAAATCCGTCCGAGATATTTAAATTCCTGCACATATTTCAGTAGTTTATCATTTATCTTTATGTTGATTGTACTGGAATTTCTGCCTATATACATTCATTATGTGTTTATATATATACATAAAAAGAACTCGCGTTTGCCAAAACAAATATATAATGGAGAACTCAAGGCAGGATTTCGAAAAGCTGGTGGACAGAAAAAGCGTTTCAAAGACACGCTCAAGTCATCCTTGAAACATCTTAACATTGACGTAGGCGCTTGGGAGAGCCTCGCTCAGGATAGAACAGCATGGCGTTACAGCATTAGAACGGGAGCACTAGCGGCAGAAGAATTCAGACAAGAAACTGCAAGACAGAAGCGGACACGTAGAAAAGAAAAAAACATCTCAACCTCACACAGATACCTTCTATTGTTGTCAATTCTGTAAAAGAACATTTTGTGCGCGCATTGGACTTGCTAGTCATTTAAAAACGCACTATTAACTTTATTATTTTATTATTTATTGTTATTATTATTATGGTTGAGTTTTTGGTCATCGTCGATCACGACGGACGAACATCATATATACTGTGTATATGTATATACAGGGCGGCCCCTAACAATTGAGGGGCCCTATGCGAAACGGATTGCGCGGGGCCCAGTCTGTGTAGGGAAGAGGATAATAAAATAAATTCTAATATGAATATATGGGCCTATGAAAGTGCGGGGCCCACTGCGGCCGCATAGGTTGCAATGGCCTAAGATTGGCCCTGTGTATATATGTATTTGACGCATTGGATTATGCTAAAAATGTGTGTGAAGATCTAAGCATCGATATAGCTCCTCGTCAAATAAAAAAAAAATATGGCTGGTGAGAAAGCTGCAGATGCTGGTTTAAATTATATTAAATTAGGACAAGAAATGTTCAAATGAGTGGACATAATAATACAAGAGATCAAGACCAGGTTTCAGCAACTGCATGAGCAACAAACATATTGTTTACGTCAACTTTTGTAAGCCCCCATCACAATCTCCATTTTCAATAACTGTCAAACTTTTCAGGCCACTTCCCCTTAATTGTTCACGTAATTTATGGAAATACCTTATGAATGTATTTTACTGAAGCTATCACTGCTAGGGATTTTATTGCAAACGTGCATTGTATTTGATACCAACACCCTGTTACCATTGTGAAACATGGTGTTTAGCAGTCTCGCAGCAAAAGATAACCGTTACATGTGAAATAAAGTGTATGTGAAAAGCTGCAATTGTTACTAAACTAGATATAATAAGAAATGAAGTAATTGGAAAAAGAGAAGTATAATGTATTTAACATATCTAAAGACAGTAAGTAAAATGGTTCGGTCACCTTATGAGAATGAACCTAAACCAAATACCAATAAAAGTAGTTCTGTATAATAACAAATTATACGAACATAAAGCCAACGGTAAACTACAGTTCTTAAAATGTCGAAGGTATCGGATTAAGAACGAAGGAAAGGTAGATAAGGAAAAAAATCAAGATACCCTTGAATGCACATGGATTCAAAGCAACCAAGGCAACACTTCTGGCATTGAAAAGACAACTGAGGCTCCTCCCATCCCTATACTTAACGACAAGTGTGGATACTATCTATCATCATTAACCTGGGGAAATAATATAGACAATGTATTGTTTGGTTAAATTCACATTTCATAACATTCTCGATTAGAACCTAGCATCATAACATACGGTATACTCCCATAAGTGCCCACTCTCCATTCCAGCAGCCATTCAAGTGTATGTAGACTCACCGTCCTAGTCAGGCGTCGATTACAAATGTTCAGTTCTTTCCAAAAAGAGTGCATTTCCTTCCCACCCTTCTAGTCATTTATGTCATTCTGTGTACGTTTTCAATGCCACTGTCAAGATCGTCGGTTTGCAATGAATCTATGACTGCTTTAATCATCAAGTCAGCTTTATCTCTTCTTAATTATGTACCGTCTAACAAAGCATTGCATGTCAATGAGTCAGCTCTTTCATTTCCTCTGACTCCAACATTGCATAACACTGACCATGTATCATTTGGAACAAGAACGTTTCTTCTTCAGCGTTCGTTCTCAAACTCCTTAAGATCAATATGATTTACCCCATCGAGGCCAGCACCGTGTAGTGGTGATGGGGCTTAGTTCAGCCATCAGGGGCTGGAAACTAAGACTGGTCGGGCAGTCCCACTCGAGCAGGACCATAGTCCTGCTCAAGTAAGCAGAGAGCTGAAGACGGAGGCATCCAGCCAAAAGGCGCACATATAATCAGGATGCCACGCACAAAACACAATGGAAACATGTCTTTATTTATAAATAGCTATGGTGCCTGCCCTGTGGCGGACGTTCAGTCAGGGACGGTGCCGGGCCCTATACCTCGAAAGGGCCCAACCTCAGTTACTGGAAGTCCTTCTCAATTGCCCCCGAGGAGCCAGGAGGCAAGGGAATAGAGCTACTGGTCAAACAAACAAACGACCAATAAAAATAATGCACTGGAATGCTCAGGGTGTCAACAGTAAAAGAGATGGATACAGCAAAAATTGTAACTTGAAAATGTCATCAGTGAAGAACAAGTTAATATATGCTGTATCCAAGAAACATACCTCAGCAGCGACATAGCCTTCAAAATCAGAGGCTACCAGTGCTACCGGTCTGACCGAAAGGACAGGCGAAAGGGTGGAATTCTGACACTTGTTAAAAACAATATCAGCGCATGTCAACGGGACGTATATATATGGAAGGTGCAGAATACCAGATGCTCCACCTAAAAACAGACAGTGCAGAATTCCATCTCCTGAACTACTACTGCCCAAATGATAAACCATTGGCACTAGACACAATTCCAGACAAAGAGAGACTTATGGTGTGTGGTGACTTCAACAGCCACTCTCAAAGCTGGGGCTACGATCATATCGACAAGAGAGGTGAGGAACTTGAGAGCTGGCAGGATGAAAATAATCTCATCCTTATTAACCAGCCAGCAAACTCACCAACCTTCTACTCGAGAGCATAGCACAATACCTCTACACCAGACCTGGCGTTCCACTCACCAGGCTTGGAATGGAACATCACACGTGTCGTTGGAAAGCAGCTTGGGGGTAGTGACAACAGACCAGTATTTCTGGAAATCCACAATGAATTTACCAATGACAGCAGCATGCTCACTAGGTGGAACTATAAGAGGGCAGACTGGAAAATGTACCAGCATTTAACCAGTGTTCTAGCTAAGGACGTGAACTTGGACAAGGACATCAATAGAGTAGTGGGTGAATTTAATAGATGTATACTACATGCTGCTAGTAAAACTATACCCAGGGGAGCACGCAAAAACTACAAACTCTACTGGAATGATGAACTGGAAAAGCTGCAAAATGAGATGAAAACATCAAGACAGCAGGCTGAGAACAGACCTAGCCAAGAACATCACAACAAATATCAGCAAACAAAGGCTAAATTTCAAAGAGCCAAGTTACAAGCCAGACGGAGCAGCTGGAAAGAAAAAACAGAGTCGCTGAACCTAGAAAGAGATACTAGGAAATTATGGAAACTTGTAAAACAACTAAATGATGAAGGTACAGGGAGAAATACCAGGATCACACTTTATATAGAAACATTTTAACAGGTAAACATGCAGCTGATTACTTTGCAGATTCATTTGCAGAAGACAATAACGTCAAAGTCAGCCCAGACAAACAACAGGAGGTTCGAGAGAACCAGCAAAACATTGGACAAGGTGAACCTATACCTGATATCATGGAGGCACCAATGACAATGAGAGAACTGGAGCATGCAATATCCAAATTGAAAATGAAAAAGTCCCCTGGAGCTGATGGGGTGTCAAATGAAATGATTAGAAACCTGGGAATTGCAGCAAGAGCAAAGCTACTGCAGATCTTTAACACAAGCTGGTCCACAGGTAATGTACCACAGGCGTGGAGAGAAGCAATAATGATACCACTCCTCAAATCAGGAAAAGATGGCAACACAGTCTCCAACTACAGGCCTATCAGCCTCACAAGCTGTTTATGCAAAACAATGGAACGCATTATCAATCTTAGGATGCAGTGGTAACTTGAAAGTGAAAACCTTCTGGTATCACAGCAAGCAGGTTTCAGACAGTGCTACTCTACTGAAGATCAGGCAACCTACCTCTTCCAGGAGATTGAGGATGCCTTCCAAGATAAGAAACTGATACTAGCAGCATGGATAGACCTCAGGAAAGCATTTGATAAGGTCTGGAAAGAAGGGCTCATAAAGAAATTGCGAAATTGCAGGGTTAGCTCAAGAATGTACAAATGGTTAAAAGCATACCTGCATAATAGAAGATCCAGGGTACAATTAGGTGGTCGCACGAGCAAGAAAGTTCTACTGCGTCATGGAGTCCCCCAGGGAGGAGTTCTGTCCCCCACACTTTTCTTGGTTTACATCAATGACCTAGTTGCTGAACTACCACACGGGATCAAAGTGGCAATGTATGCTGACGACATGGTGATCTGGTGCACGGAAGAACATGCAACAGTGGCCACTAAACAAATACAAAGAGCCATCGATGCCATAACCTTATGGGCAAATAGATGGTGCGTCAGCATTAACACAGATAAGTGCAGCTCTACACTCTTTACCCTCTCACCAAAACAAAAAGCTGGTCATATGAAGATAGATGGAGAGCTCTTGAAAGAAGACAAACAACCCACAAACCTCGGAGTTACTTTTGATGATAAGCTGACATGGAAGCAGCACATAAACAAGGCAACAACAAAACCCAGGAGGAAGTTAGCTATCCTGAGAAAACTAAGTGGAACTACATGGGGAGCCAGTGGAAATATACTCAGTAAAGTTTACCAGCAAGGCATAAGACCACACCTGGAATATGGTTCAGCTGCGTGGTGTCCTGCATCAAACACCACATTACAAGATCTAGACAAAGTGCAAAACCAGGCACTTAGAATAATGTTGGGAGCAATGAAATCAACACCCATAGCAGAGATGCAGAAAATGGGAAGAACGCAAACACTTGGCGAACGCAGAGACACAAAAGTACTAATTCAAGCAGAAAAGTTTCAGTGTATGCCAAGTCATCCAATGAAGGAAAGATTCCAAAATCTAGCAATGGGGCGACTGAAAAGAAGCAGCTCTATCCATCAAGCTAAACGACTCTGTAGACAACTTCCAGACCTACCTGAAGTTGACAGCCCCTTAAGGTCTGTACTAGAACAAACCCCGTGGAGTGAAAGCCATGGAATGCCGATATACATTCAGACCCATGTGAAAGGAATACTAAGCGAGGACGAACAGAACAGTGTGCAGCGAATGACAGTCACCCTCAGTTTCCTGGAGGAGGAATATCCACAAGATATATGGGTCAGAGTATACACAGATGAGTCAGCACAGAATGCTGTGAGGAATGGAGGTGCAGGTGTATATATAGAATATCCACACAAGCCTAGAGATTCAATCAGAACACCGACATGAAAATTCTGCAATAATTATGATGCAGAAATCCAAGCAATTAGTGTGGCAGCTAAAAAAACTGCTGAACTCCAACTCTGGCCTACAGCCTGTGGTATTCCTGACAGATGCAAGGTCAGTGCTTCAAGCTGTCCAGTCTGGAAAATTAATAGACTTGAAAAAACTACTTAGCGAATTGTCGTACTAGTATAGGGTAACCATGCAGTGGATACCCTCTCACTGTGGAATACCAGGAAATTAAAAAGGAGACCAACTGGCTAAGGAAGGTGCTGCCGAAGACCAACCAGATATACCAATCACCTACCATCAGAAAAAAACAGATGATCAAGTCAATAAGAAAGCCACAAACACCAACACAAGATGACTATCACATTATGAATAGATCAGAACAAGTTATAATTTTACGTCTCAGAACAGGACACAACTGACTCCGCAGTCACATGTATACAAAGTTCAAGATTGGCAACACGGCCATGTGGACAGGCAGCACAGAGTGCCAAACATATACTTCAAGAGTGTTCTGAACATGAAACGCTGAGGCAGACATATTGGCCAGAGGAAACAACACTGGAATCAAAGCTCTATGGGACACTGTATGAACTACTAAAGACAGTGAGTTTTATTCAGGAGACAGAATTACAGATATAGACATGTTTCAAGTGAACGAAAGAAGAAGAACATGATTTAGTCCGAAGGACAGATGCACGCAGCACTGTGTCATGGTTTACAGCTGTGCTGCGATATCCGCGTTTTTCGGCATGACACATCTTTGACATGTCTTGAAGACAGTCTTTAATGTAATTTTGACCATCTATGAGATGGGACATCCCAAAAACCTCCTTAATCCTCTGACAGCGTGCATGGTAGGTAACAGCGTCACTATTATTTGCTTCCCCTTTAGGTCCTAGAACAGAAGTGCGGAAAATGAAACCAAAATAAATAGCTACTCAGAAGTCAAAATATTTTTAATTGATATTGCATTTAAAATACAGTTGCTAGTAAAATTTGTCTTCCTCTTTGAATTTGTATATCCCCGACATACAAGATGGCGGCTGTCTTGATGGAGCAAGCCATCAGTTTGAAATTAACAAACAAGGAAAATGCCACAGAAATTCTATCAACTATTGGTCAGTACGTGTAATGGTTTTGCATAGAATTGTGTTAGGTTAAATTAGGACGCTTGATCCCATGTTGCAAATCGAAAATTATAGAGCACATGGAATGAGCTTAGAAGTTGAAAATTCGAATTCGCTTTGTCACTAACAAATACAGCAGACAACCAACAATTTACAATAACATGGCAATGTAGCGTTACTAAGTGATCTAATATATTTAGAGTTGTATTTTAAAATATTAATAACTTGATTTATATTATCTTGGATTCCTCGTCCATATTTTCAGTCATTATGCCTATTAGTTATATTACATTTACATTTACAAAAATAAAATAAGCAAAGTTGAATCAACACCAGGGTGACCATTTTGCATTGTGATTGCCGTTCAGTTGAGTCTTAAAAAATGTTGTCATGTGCTTTGCATAGGCCTACTTAACTTTCATAGTATAGCCATATGTGATAGTCCACATATCATGTAGGCCTATAATAATTATTATATACCAAAGCAGTATCTTCTTCTTCTTCAGCGTTCATTCTCAAACTCCCGTTGGATCTCTCTTATAGCAGGACCATGGTCCTATTAGATTTCCAGCAGGACGTAGTCCAGAGAATGGAAATGCGTTGTGTCGCCGTTTTATTTGCGCCAATGGCCCGACACATCCGTCTTCGGCGGATCAAAGCAGTATGAGACTTATGATTAGTAATGAATATTATATGATATATCATGGCAATTCAACTGTAACAATATAAATTTGAATAGGCTATAGTTATGAATTTATTGATAGTAAGAATTTACCTACAGTTTTGATGATTAAAGTGTTGTCAAGTAATCTGCCACTATCGACCAGTCAAAATAAATTCATCATCATTTTCCTCTTATGCCAAGCTTGGCACATAGGGCAGATTTCATAACTCTCCATACTTGTCGATCAACAGCCAGTTGTTCCAGATCTTTTTTTCATACCAGCTGTTGTGATTTCTTTTTTGATAGTTCTATTCCGTGTTATTGTTTGTTTCTTCCCCTTTTTCTCTTGCCACTTGTTGACCATGTAAAGACTTGACGTGGAATTCTGTCTTCATTCATTCTGAGTATTTGATCGATGTATGCCCAACGCCTTTATCTAATGTCTGTGATGTGTAATTTGTCTCGTTTGACTTTTGACAAGTCTTTCCAGATTGTGTTTGTGATTTTCCTGAGACATTTGTTTTCAAAGGCATTTAGTTTGTTTTCTAAAGATGTTTAGATCACTAAACATAAATACATTAGTGATCTATAATTACTACTACTAGTATTAGTGATATTTTATTACAATTATCATATAAGGACTAGAACTATCATATACAAACTCTAGACTTATCACTAAAAAGTCATGTTTGGCTTGTTGGTAAAGAATGCCTCACAAACTCATGCTTGACCATGGTTCAAAATTTGACAACCAAGACTGTTCTGGCAATGAGGTGGGGTGTTGGCCTAATAGTGGTGTCTAAAACTAAAAATTAAATGACAGTTCAAATCAATGTCCTAGACACTTTATTATATTTTACTTCATACGATATGGTATGTTTCAATATCAGTTAAAGGAATAAAGCAGTGATTGGTAAACTATGGTCCACAGGCAAAATCTGGCCAGCAAAGACATTTTTTTATGGCCTGGGAGGCTGATCTAAGAGTATTATACTATATGCACTGGCCTCGGATTTACTACTTGGAGAACCAAAGGGCATTAACCTTCAGGCCCCTGAATTGAAATTATGCAATTTGCCCCCTGGGCCTGGCTTCTTTTTTGACAGTGTGCATACATTTTTTATGAGTGTTTGGTAAATGTGATAACTTTTTTGTTTGTAAAGATATCAAAATAATTTTTTCACATGTAAATAAAGGAGTGAATAATGAATATATCGGAAATCATTTATTGTTGTATGTGTGATGTGACTGTGAGCTAGTTGTGAAGTTGAAAATTGGGGGAAAATCTCAAAACTCCATTAAAAAATCGCAAATATTATTTCTTGATGACCCTAATACTTGAGCAGTGTGTGGCAACATTGATAAAACCCTTCTAAATACTTATTCCTGTTGTATATATGTTATTTCATATCCAAACTAATATAATATGAACTGAAAAAACTAATAAAACAGGAAGAAATCGCATACAACGTCCTTCATTCAAAACTAGACCTAGCTGGACATACAACGTTTTTATTTTAATTGCGGAACCCCTGATACATATTGTGTTTTTTTTTTGTAAATACCTATTCCTGTTGTATATATGTTATTTCATATCCAAACTAATATAATATAGACTGAACAAACTAATAAAACGTGAATTAATCACATACAATGTCGTTCGTTCAAGACTAGGTCTAGTGGACATACGTTTTTATTTTAAATGGCAAAACTGGATCCCCGATACATATTGTTTTGTCTGTTTTCCAATGAATAAACGAACATTCTAAATGATTCTTATAATATAATAACTAAAACATGTAGATATTACTTACCACGGCGATTATGAACCATGTCACTAGGTACTACGTTTTATAGTAAAATATGCCCTTTCTTCTTCTTACAATCGTAATGTGTAAAGAAATTTGACCTTTAGGCTGTGATGTATATCTAGCTTCATGTGGCGAGAATTCTGTCATATGAGCTTAACTTCATGTGGTTCTATACTGATGAATTGGGGCATAGCAACGGGGGTGAACGGAGACGCCTACAGTCTTTAGTTACATAACTATATACAGTTGGGGGCTACAGTCGCCTACAGAGCCTGTAAGATTAAACAAATTTATATAGAAAAGTTGGGCAGACAACCCAAAAAAGGTTGCTCACTACTAAGCTAAAGTAATAAAAGAAATCTGGCTACACATTTTTTCTATCAGTAGCTGATTCCCAGTTATTTACTTTTGAGTTTTACCTATTCCTTTTTGTGTGTGTATATCAGGATGTAACTTATTCCCGTTTCTTTGTCTTTTCTAAATGAAAAGTCACAGCAAATAAACTTGAATGTACACAGAGAACAGACAAAGATTATGAGAATAAATGCAGCTAATGCAAATCAGATTACAATTTTTTAAACAGTCCGGCACAAGTTAGCATAATATGCATACCTTAGCAGAAACAGGAGGTTAACAGATTTAAAGTTTCTTCTGTATTTGCGCACTGAAAATTGTCACAAAAGTTTGTGTTATTTCTGCAGAGGTGTGTTTGTTTTGTTTGTTTTTCGTTCGCTCCATTGTAACCATCACGGATATCCGTGCGATTTCCGCCGGGAGCGTGATTACGTTGTGCCACCGTTATGCGCCTTGTAGGCCTAGCACATCCGATTTCGGCATGCCTTGACAATTTGGGTGGGCTACCCTTAGCCTGTGACAGCCTCTATATATGTCTGCAGACACGCGTAGTGGAGACTCTCCGCCCAGACAATTTATTTTTGCTCTCGTCTGACTCGAACGAGGTGTTCCACTGTCTATGAACTTGCCTCGTGTAATTGGACGTGCTGTGCCTGTGCCCATTGGGTACTGAACCGTTTCTCATCCGTGAGCCTGGTTCCTTAAAGGGAAGAACTCAACAGAGGAGTTGGACCCTGGCTCTTTCGCCCTCTTAGCCGAGGTGTCATTCACAGACATCGTGTACCCCTTGTCCAAGTTCGAGTCTCACACCACGCGTTTGAGAGCAAGGCGTTCTCGAGCTGAGCGTCCTTGTCCCAATAGAGCCTGAGCCCATCAGGTACTGAACCCTTTCTCTCTTCAAGTGTATTTCCGGTGTAGGAAAACCTGACAGTAGAGTTGGGCCAGGGCTAAATCGTTGTCCCTTTTGTGCCTGAGCGCATCGAGTACGGAACCCTTTCTCTTCGCGAGCATATTTCCGGTTTAGGAAGGCTCGACATTATAGTTGGGTTAGGTCTTCTTGCTTTACCAAACGCCAATGGATGGGTCTGGGTCTCTGCCTGTAAGGAACACAGGTAACTAGAAGCTCGTCTCGAGCTGACAGAGCTTGTAGTTCCCCTTTCCTATGGACTTTTCACTTTCTATTTGCAGTTCGCGCTGCCCTCTAGCGCTGTTCTGCCCTTTCATTGTTTCATTGTACTCGGTATGAAGTCTATGTTTCTCGCCATGCATCTACCTTTTCGTGCATTTTACATTGGCCGCCCCTCCTATGTTCGGACTGGACTGACTAGCTTCACTGTATGTCGACAGTGTCGCTATATGTGGTGCTGCTGGTGGTGTCGGAGATATTGTCTGTCTCTTGTGCAGGCAAATCTCTTTCCATCTGCTACCTCCACATTCTCGGACACGATCCCCAAATGATTTGGCCAGAATCAGCTCGAGCTGCTGTATTTCTGTTTCCAGGGTGCACCGCGTGGAGGTACATTTGGGATCTTGGTTATCTGCTAACCCTGGGTCCGCCTAGAGCAATGCGTTCCCTTTGCACCCCGCAGAGGTGTGTGAAGTAAGCGTTCTGCTGATTTCATAGCAGAGCTGCATTATTTTACGCATTCCGGCCCGGCACACCGTTTTTCAGCATGCGTTTAATTCAGGTAAGTTTCCCTTTCCTGTGATGGATTGGTACACTCCCCTTAGCTGAGGTTTTGCTATCCGGCATCATGAACACCTTGTCCAAGTCAGAGCTTCTACCCATTCTTCTTCTTCAGTGTTCGTTCTAAAACTCCTGCAGATTAGCAGGATGTAGTCTGGAGAACGAAATGCGTTGTGTCATGGTTTACAGCATTGCTGCGATATTTGCGCCTTTTGGCCTGACACATCCGACTTCAGCATGGCTTTGGGTCACTGACTCTATATGGGATGGGACAGCCAACTCCATCCCATAACCTCCTTAGTCGCCTCTTACAACATGCGTGAAAGGTAAACAGTGTTGCCATCATGCTCTTTTAGTAAGTGTGTGCTGGAGTGATAGTTCCTTAGTTTTCTGCAGCGATATAAATATGCAGTCGTAATTTATTCAACCATTCACATTTAAAAACCGAACTGCGTATGCCTAGCTTTAGTGCTGCCATTTTTTACTATTTCGTCACGAATTATGATTCAGAACACCTGTGTTGCCAAGGCCTGAGCAGGGAGCAAAGAATAGCAACACTCTTTACCTTCTGTGCATGTTGTAAGAGGCGACTAAGAAGTTTATGGAATGGCATTGGCTGTCCCATCCCATATAGGGTCAATGACCCAAAGCTTGCTGAAATTTGATGTGTCAGGCAGAAAGGCACAGCAATGCTGTAAACCATGACACAACTCATTCCGTTCTCTGGACTACATCCTGCTGGTCTGCAGGAGTTTGAGAATGAACGAAGAAGATGAATGATTCAGAAAAGGACGTTTTTTAAAGCTTTAGTGCTTCAGTTACTGTAGATCAACATATGGTGTTTGAGAGAGATGTTTATAATATTTAAAAGTGATGTAATTGCTGTCATTTACGGCGAGATATTTGAGAAGCCGTGTTTTCTTCTGCTAGGCCTACGCGTGACCGTGACGCTGTACATACTTTGAGTGCATTTGTCCACATTCACGATTTTTGTTGTACACAACATAACACTGACATACATAATCAAATAACACCTCCACATCATATCCAGCACCCATTTATCTCTATTGTCTCAGCATTTGAAATCAATAACTCAATAGATAAAAATGTTATGGCAAAAACGTGCAGAAAAACCAGAAGTCATGAAAAATTGGCCTGGTGTCCGAGGAAATATGTGTTGTTTTTTTTAGCTGGGTTGTTACAGGTTTAACATGTTTGAGTTAGATTAATATTAGATTTGTAAGAAGTTTGGTTATTGTCCACAGTGAAACAAGATGTGCAGCAGGCTGATGATGAGGGGATCAAAGTGAAAGAACAAGCAATTCTTGAAGTAGGAAAGCTATTTGCAGATCAGAAGAAAGCAAATGGTAAGCATATTTTATACAAAATATCTGTTATAAGTTTTGGAGGTATAATAAATTAATTAATAAAATGAGTCTTAGTTTAAATTTTTTTTAATCTTCACAGACATGACTGTATTAAATGTTTATGCTGCCATGCTAATATTTTACAACTGGATTGTTTTGAAAATGTTGCAGTGTTGTTGACATTAAAATACTGATGTCTGTTTGTTTATTGTGCGTTTTCTCCATATAATCAGCACAGACATTTGTGCGATTTCTGCTGGGATCACAGTTATGTTGTGCCACCGTTATGCACCTTGTAGGCTCAGCACAGCCGATTTCGGCACGCCTGCACATTTCGGGTGGGCTACCCTAGCCTGTAACAGCTTTGCTATCTGTCACAAGGCAGCAAATGTGTACTGACTATACGCCGAGACGATTTGTCTTTCATATCTATCTTGCTCAAGGTGTTCCGTAGCTAGTGAACTTGTCTTGTGTAATTAGACATATTGTGCCCGTGCACATTGGGTACTGAACCGTTTCTCATCAGCGAGCCTATTTCTGAATTAAGAAAAACTCGACAGAAGAGTTAGGCTCAGGCTTGTTCATCCTCTTAGCCGAAGTGTTGTTCACCAACGTCATGAATGTCAAACATCCAAATTGGAATGCCATATAGATTGTCTGTGCTGATTATATGTTCACCAACGTCCAAATCTGAGTCTATACACATATTTAGTAGCTTCGGGACTAGCATTTTGTTCTGGAGCTGAACAGAGCTTGTCTCCATGGATAGTTGTGCATGTGCCCATTGGATACTGAACCTTTTCTCTCAGCGAGCTAGGTTTCGGTATAGGAAAAACACGACAGTAGAGTTGGGACCGGGCTTGGAACACCGACAAATAGAAGCTTGTCTCGAGCTAGCAATACTTCCAATTTCCTTGAAGTATTTTCCCTTCTCTTTGCACATGACGCTGCCCTCTTAAGCTGTGCTTCCCTCTCAGTGTACTCATTATGCTATCCTTATGGTAACTGATACACCGATTATAGTATTTCTCATAACATCTGCATTGGCCGCCCCTCCAACGCTTCCGCAGTACCGACTAGCTTCACTATGTGTTGACAGTGCTGCTGCATGTGTTGGCACAGAGGTGTCAGAGATGTTGCCTTTTTGCAATCAAATCTCTTTTACATCTGCTACCTCCATATTCACGGACACGATCCCCAAATGTTTTGACCATAATCAGCACGAGCTGCTGTATTTCTATTTCCAGGGTGCATCACGGGGAGGTACTTTTGGAATCTTGGTTATCTGCTTACCCTGTGTCCGCCGAGAGCAATGCAGTACCCTTTGCATCCCATACTGATGTCTCATTATAAATATGTTTGACAATTAACCTTTAGCACCCTCTGTTTACAATTACATAATGTCTCTCCTGCCACTGACTGCCGTGGAATTAGTTTTTGGAAATGTTGCATAATCGTTTGTGGCTGTTTTGAAATTGTGATAACTTTTTTGTTGTTAAAGATATTTAAATAATATTTGCACATGTAAATAAAGAATTAAATTCTGCATATATTGGTGTAAGTTTTGTTTGTGTGATGTGAGAAAGTGATAAAGACAGATTTAGACCTATCTAGACCTATTGTATTTTTGGTCGCTCAAATCTTATGAATATTATATATTTTACATAATAAAAACCTTGTGGTCTATTTTATTTAATCTATTTGAAGAACTTACCTCTCAATATTTCCACTTTCGAATCAGAAACAATAATGATTTCACTGAATATACGATAAAAGTATATAAAACCTGATTCACTGTCATGTATCTTGCCTCTATGCGGATGGCTATAAATTGTTCGAATTTCAAAATCATAATCACACATCTCCTGTCGCCATTGTAGTAATAGAAACAGGAAGTTAAATAATATATTTACTCAGAGTTGCCATAATATTTTCTCAAAAAATTACAAATCTGGCTTTTTTGGGTAGGAATCATGTTTCACGTGCTGGACAACGGATTTCGCCTTCAGGATAAAAAAATTCGGGACAAATGTGTCGCCGTAGGGTGCTAATGGTTAATATTGTTCAATAATAATTTTTTTCTCTGAAAATGTTATTGGTCTGAACTAAGCGTGTTGTTGGGACCTAAGAAGAAAGCACAGAATTGTAATTGCGTCATTCGTGTGTTGTCAGAGCCTGAAAGGGGAAGAAAAAATAGTGACACTGACTTACTATGCATGTCAGAAGTGGCAACTAGGAAGGTTTTAGGATGCGGTTGGCTATCTCATCAAATAGAGAGGCAAAGTGACCCAGAAGCCATTTATAAGGCGAAGAAGGCTAGTAGTAAGTAGGCGAAGAAGGCTAGTAGGAGGGATAGTAGTAACAAGTTTCAATACAGCTTCAGCTGGGATGTCCCACTAAGGCCGGATATTGGTTTCTCGCCACTAAAGATACAGGAAGGATAACTCTAATTGCTTCCGTATATTTTCATTGGCAATATTAAGATTTTTGCCATATAACTTTCACAGTCTAATGGTGTACAGTATATTGCCCCTGCCTTATAAAGGAGCCGAAGATATACATATCAAAACTAAGGTGTAAACCATGACACAGTGCATTATGTTCTTCTGATTGAATTCCGGTAATCTGCAGAATTTTGAGTACAAATGAATAAGTAACACTGGCATGCCATGTATGTTTTAAGAGACAACTAAGGAGGATTTAGTGTGGGGTTGACTGCCCAATAGCTTAGAAAAATCAGTGACCCAAATATGCCATGCTGAAATTGGTTGTGTTAGAAGTAATGCACAGATAGCATAGCTTTGTTGTAAGCCATAATGTAATGCATTCTGTTTCTTCTTCACCGTTCATTCTCAAACTGCAGCTGGATCCCTATTGTAGCAGGACAATGGTTCTACTATATTTCCAACAGGATGTAGTCCAGAGAATGGAAATGCGTTGTGTTACCTTTTTATTTGCACCAATTGCCGACACATCCGTCTTGGCTGATGCATTCTGTTTGACTACTGGTGAGCAGCAGAAGTTTGAGAACAAATGATCTGCAGAAGACGTATGTGTTGGGCCATTGGTGCAGATAAAACGGCAAAACAGCACATTTTCATTGTCTGGACTACATCCTGCTGGAAATGTAATTGTCCTTCTACAGGAGAGATCCATCGTGAGTTTGAGAATGAATGCTGAAGAAGAAGAAGAACAAAGCAGAAGAGACTGTTCCTGAACTGACTTTTAGACCCATAGATGCACCAGCAGTTGTCTTATGGTGTACTATCTCACTGGTGCTATGGTTCACAGGGAATCTTTGTAGCAAATTGGTTGATTCATTGAACTTGTGCTCACGGGGTCCATGGGTTTGGAATTTGACACATGGTGTCTTGTTTACAAAGTGGGGCTTTTTTTTCCTGAGATCCCATGGGATTATTATTTGAAGCTACAGAGTTATGTGCTATAAGTGATACTCTCTGCAGGCGCAGTACTGTTTTGTTGACAGTGAGCAAATACATATTGGTAATACAATTAAATTAATTCGCTAAATAGTACTCTGCCAAAAACGAATGTATCTGGCCATTGGTGCAACTAAAGCGACGACAATGCATTTCCATTCTCTGGACTGCATCCAGCTGGAGATCTTGTAAGACCATTGTCATGCTACAAGAGAGATCCAGCAGGAGTTTGAGAATGAACGCTGAAGAAGAAGAAGAATTAAATAGTACAATTTAATCAATCATCTACACCCTTTTAACCCTTTTTAATTTTTCCTGTGGTTTCATTAATTAAACACTCCATATTCAACCCTGAAGGTTTCAAATCCTGCTGGTATCATATATGTCGTTATTCATTCACTGTATAAGTACATTATGAAGTTCCATGATATTTTCATCCAACAGGAGCTATGTTCCCCATAACAAAATTATATGAAGATAGTTTAATAATTTTATTATCATTATTTCCTCAGAGTTGGCAAACTTAATTAAATATGTTCGCCCATTCCTGAACATGGTGAGCAAAGCCAAGGCAGCTAAACTTGTCCGTGCACTTGTGGATCTCTTTCTGGACATGGAAGCAGGAACTGGAAGTGAGGTAGAGGAAACAAAATATGATATGAAATTTTTGTGTTTTTATTATGTCTACTCCTTCAGTGAAATATTACATACATCAAGACATCAAATTTTAAGAGTATATAGCAAATTTTAATAGTATATATCACTATGTGGGTTCCTTTGCTACTTTTGGTTGTTCCCCAAACTGAAAGGGACCCATTTTGAGTCTAAAACAGGATGGTCAAGCTGTATTTTATTCCCCAAAAAATTCCCAGAAATACTAGTGAAAGGTTTGCTGGTAGAAGTGTGTTCAGTTGTATTGAGAATACTTTGAATGGGATAAGAGTTTCAGCTGTTAGAACACATGATCAAGTAGTTAGAAAGTTGGTCTGACATTTGTGACAGCTCTGGTTCAAGGTCAGTAATGACTATTTTTATCTTTCAGATACAAAATTTAAATCCCACTATGTATACATAGTGGTGACTGCTTTGGTAAAATAGTCTTACTTTATTCCTTTTGGGCAAAAGATGGCACATAGGACAATAATTATTTCTCTCCATATTGAACACCTTGTTACAAATTACTGTAGGTCTTCTGTATTACCTATATCCAATAGTGAGTTTTCTCTGTTTATTGTTCTACATAAAGTTTCTTTTGACATCTCCCTTCCAGATTTGATTAGAAAGTCCGTTTTCATCCATTTCATGTCCGTGGCCGATGTAATTCCAATGTTTTCAAAAGTGATTAATGGCTTTATTACCAAAGCTACAATCTTCCATGCACTCCTTGAACATTGAAAAAGTAATCCTATTTGTTCTGGATGATCTTATATTATTTGTAAACATATCTCATACATGAATTATTGAAACATTCAGACAAGATGTATGTCTCCTGGAACATTAGAAAATCACCAATAATATATAATTCTCTATTAATTGTATGTAATTTTGTGTACAATGTGAGTGTTAAGTTGGACAATACCTTTTCTTAATTTCAGGTAGAGCTGTGCAAAGAATGCATACAGTGGGCAAAGGATGAACGGCGAACATTTTTACGCCAGGCTTTGGAAGTATGATGATAAATTATATAGATGTCTTGTGTAGTTTTTAAAACAGTAGTACTTATGTAGAACACAATTTCTTTCGTAGTTTTAAGAAGACCAACAGACTATTAGATTATGTGGTATATGAACGAAATCATGCAAATAACAATATACAAGACATTTTCAACGTTAAAGTTTTTATCAAGAAAATACAAAATACACTGTGAACAAACAAAAAACAATAAAAACCTATTATTGATTTGTGAAACATGCATTTCTTCTTTTTTTCTCAATTTTGACCCCCCAAAAATAGCTTTTTTAACTTATTACTTGCACTTTGCAAGGTTGTTGTGATATTTGGCTCCTTATGGATCACATCTGTTTTGAGAGCTGCCTTTTTTTGGGTGCAGAATGCTTTCATCAATGCCCACTCATTTGGCCAGACTACAGTGATGCTTTCTATTTCAAAGGACACAACTATGAGACGATTAAGATTATTGGTCAGTTCTGGCTCACCGGCTTCTGTTATCTCATTTACAAATTGTATATCTTGTTCGCAGCTTATATCGAAAGACTGCAAGTAAAATGGTTTGGTCACCATGGTGCGTAAGGGGTGAATTTTTCACTGTCAACTCTATGAACTTGAAAAATACCAAGGGCTCATGTTGAGGTACAGGTGCACAGCAGAGTACCAGGATAAAACTTACAATTTATGTTTTCTCATTTTGATTGGAGCTTGTGTTTACAGCAAAATTTGCAATATTTTTGGCAGAGCATGTTTGATTTAAACATATATGTGTACTCTAACATGTGACAGTTTTCTAACCTGTCAACAAGGCTTTATCTGTTTATTGACTATATCAAGATGGTTCATCATCAGCTGTGGTCATCAGGATATTAACCAAGCTTTCTCTGAGATATTAGTGACTAGAGGTGATGGGAGAAAGTGCTCCCTCTCCGGAAAGATCAGAACGCATGATAGCATCTGACTGGGACACTGAGCGTATACACTTTTAGATGGCTAATGGAACGGCAAGCAGAGCATATATGGGAATGCCCCCAGTGTTGTGACGCTTGTTCCTAATCAAGAATCTCTGAGATATTGTTTTGAGATATGGAGGCAGCCCAACCTGGACCTGGGTTCACTGATGCAAACTTTTGTCACCTTTCTCCTTATGCTGAAGTTGTATGTGTCGGGTTGAAAGACACGTATCTTCTTCTTCAACATTCATTCTCAAACTATCGCTGGTTCTCTCTAATAGCAGGACAATGGTCCTACAAGATTTCCAGCAGGATGTAGTCCAGAGAATGGAAATGTATTGTGTTGCCCTGTTATTTGCACCAATGGCCCGACACATCCGTCTTTGGCAGAGACACATATAATTGCCAAGATCTGATACAAGGCTTTCCTTGCTTCAGATTACATACTGATAACTTGCAGAAGTTTGAAAATGAATGCAGAAGTCATCTTATTTAGCCTGTCTTAACTCTTTCGCTACATACCATCTTTTAATTGATCCCATGATGCCATTACAGATTACAGACCATTGATAAAGCGATAGTTTTTGTTTTATTTAATCATTTTCGGTAATAATGTTAACATAAGGATGGTTCCGATCTGAAGTGTAATATGTCCACATTACTTCTGACATGATTTTGATGTGTTAATGATGTCAATTTTGTAAGTTATTGACAAATTTTGAATATGTCACATTTTTCCTTGTATTTTCTATCTATATTTTCAAGCTCATTTATGTGTTTTGAAAGTATGAATATTTTATTTACTTTGGTCGCATTAATTCTTGAAATCCAACCCGCCCGTGTGTTGCCAGGGCCTGAAAGCGGAGCAAAGAATAGCAACACTGTTTACCTTCCACGCATGTCGTAAAAGGCGACTAAGGAGGTTATGGGATGGAGTTGGATAGGGTCAGTGACCTGAAGTCTGATGTGTCAGGCCGAAAGGCGCAGATATCGCAGCAATGCTGTAAACCATGACACAACGCATTCCGTTCTCCGGACTACATCCTACTAATCTGCAGGAGTTTGAGAACGAAAGCAGAAGAAGAAATCCAACTTGGCAACATACATACATACCTGAGCAGATTTGCGCCAATTTGTAAGAAAAATCTGATAAAAATGTCATTCGAAGTCTTAGATCTACCTTCAAATCTCAGAGAATCAGTCACATTTTTTTGGAATAACAACAAAATAATTGAAGCACTACTATACATTTTTGTGTTCGTAATTGGATTATCTACGAAACTGATCCAGATTGAGTGCAAGTTAGTGATTCATAAGTTCGGTAACATTATATTTCACATTTATAAATTACATTTCATTTTAAAAATTAATATTGTAATAATAAAAGAAATTTAATTCAAAATAAACTTGTAATAGCCACATTCTCTGTCCATTTATATTTCAATATATATATATATATATATATATATATATATATATATATATATATATATATATATATATATATATATATATATATATATATATATATATATATATATTACAATTTTATTTAAATATATTTAGAAGTACTATTTCTTGTTCCCATGATGGATGTGAAAAAAAAATCTTAAAAAAATTAATTATCTTGCCCTGTCCATTCCTTGATGTTGTCTGTCCATGCCTTTATTTGACCTCTGCTTCTTCCACCCTCGACAGTTCCCTGCAGTATTGTTTTTGACAAGGAATCGTTCCTGCATACATGTCCGAACCATGCTAGTTTTAAGTTTAAGAGCTTTGTTCTTTATTCCCTGTGTGTGATTATCCATTGTAGTATTTCAGTGGGCAAAAGGTTTAGCTAGTGGTGCCCATCTCCTCTCCAGCTTGTATGGTAGATGGCAAAAAAGAGTTTCAGCACTATATCATATTAATTAAAATGGATATGTCATAAATATGAATATGGAAAATATTTTACAGTTTCTTTATTTACTTAAAGTATATTTTTATATTGTTATAGGCACGGTTGATATCATTATACTTTGATACTAAAAGGTACCAGGAGGGTCTTCAGTTAGGTAAGTTTTTTAAATATTTGTATTGGAAATTAGTAAGCTTGCAATAAGCTTCTTGTACAAGAAATCTTGCTTAGCATATACTCATGTACCTCATCTGGTTGTCTTTTGTGGTTTTTGACATTGTTAAAAATCATTTATGTGACCTCTGTTATCTTGTTTGTTTATTGTCATTATTCTCATATTCAGGGTACTGTCTTAGGGTGATGAGTAATTATTTCCTCTTCTGCATTCTTTCTCAAATTCCTGCAGACTAAATAGGATGTCCAGAGAATGGAATGCATTTTGTCATGGATTACAACATGGCTGAAATATCTGTGCCTTTCAGTCAGGAACATATGGCTTTTGGGTCACTTCGACCCACCATGTGACATGACGGCATACCCCATCCCTAACAGCACCCTCAGTCACCTCTTATGACATTTATAGCAGGTAATAATGCTGCTATTCGTGGTTCCCCTTTTCAGTCTCAGCAACACACAGGCAGCAGGTAATTTGTGTTATTATTTAGCAGATTTGTATGTGCTGTCAGTGTACACACTCTCTGCTATCTGCTGGAAGAGATACTCCTATGGGGATGCCTGGAGTGTACCAATACTGTTTCAGAAAATCACTGTCTGTTGTTTTTCCACAGGTGAATGATGTATCTACAATTGCCGTTAAGGTAGGGGCGAGAGCCTCAGGTGTCATTCCAAGGCCAGATGTGCTGCCTTGGTTAAGTCCAAGTTTGTTCAAGGTTATCTTGATGTTTTCTATCCACCGTTGTCTTGGTCTACCTTTGACATTATGTCTGGATACTCCTTTGTTATTGACTCTTATTGGTATTTGATTTAGGCTCATTCTCATAAGATGACCAAACCATTTTACTTGCTGTTTTTCAATATGTTAAATTGTTATATGACATATTCTCTCCAGAACATTGTCTTTCCAATTAACTCATTGAACCCTTCTCTGTCTTGGGTTATGCGGCTTGCATTTTCCAACATCATATACGTGTTATCTTTAATGTTGTCAGTCCTTCGTCTTCTTGGTCTGCACTTTCTCCTCCGCCTTGGTGCTCTACCCTCCATTATTTGTCTTTCTAAGCAGTTGTGTCTCTTTATATGACCAAACAGATGTATTTTTTTTTGCTATTGTAGTTAGTAACCAACACTCTGACATCTTCAATGTGTTTATAACATCTGAGTTTCTCTTTTTTTCCTTCCATGATATATTAAGTATCTTTCTGTAGCATTTCATCTTAAAGGCGTTGATCTCTTTTGCCGCTGTTTTACTTAGGGTCCATGTTTTGCAACTGGAAAAATTAAAGTTCTTAGCATAGAGGTCTCATTTCTATTCTGTTGTTTTTCCATATGTTTTTGAAACGTGTTATTTTACAATATACCATTGCCAATCTCTTCCTTATCTCAGCCATGCATTCTCCTGCACTATTGATGTTTGCACCTAAGTATTCAAATTTATCCAAACACTCTTATCTTGGTTTTGTCTATTCTGATTTGTGGTTGTATCTGTTGACATGATTTTTGTTTTTTTGCATTTTTAAATATAAGTTTTGTGATTCACTGTATTTCTTTGTTGTGTTCTTGATTAGTTGTTCTAATTCCATTATATCATTTGAAAGAAGCACAGTGTTGTCTGCATAGCGAATTTCTAGTTTAATAACCATTGCAGCTTTTCTCAGAAACTTCATTTCATGCATATGTAACTATTTTCTTTGGCTGCGAAAATGTTAAAGACCATATTTCGCATTAGTAGCAAAGTGTTGTTATAAAGATTGTAGATATATTATCTGTAATAGTTACTATCAATTATAATCACTGTGTTGCTCATCCATCACAAGTGATGATGATGACTATTTGTTACATCCACTTTTGAAAATTCAATTTTAGTTATGTCCTTGATTATGAGTTCGTAGATGGCTAATGAGCCCTATTCAAGCTGTAAATGTCCTTGGACAGTTTGGACATGGAATAACGACTGTAGACGGATCTTGGTCTATCCGTGACTTTCTAGCTGCTCTCCGCTGTTGAGCTGCTGCATTTCTCTTCTTTTCACAAGATGATGCGCTCTTTTTTATTTTAGAACGCTATGTAGATCTATTTTGTGCAAGTTCTTCCCATGTATCGTGGTCTATTTCAAAGGTTTTCAGTGAGTCCTTTAACGAGTCCTTGTAGCGCTTCCTTTGGCCACCTTGAGATCGTATACCCTTCTCTAGCTCACCATAGAGAAGTATCTTTGGCAGACGATGGTCTGGCATATGCACCAAATGACCTGCCCAACGAATCTGTGTCTGCATCAGGATCGATCAATGCTTGGGATACCAGCTCTATCAAGGACAGTGGTATCTGGAATCTTGTCTTGCCATTTAATGTTCATAACTTTTCTGAGACAATTTGTATGAAAATGATTGAGTTTTTTCACATGATGTCTATACACAGTCCATGTTTCACTAGCGTATAGCAGCACTGGAAGTACCACTGCTCTGTAAACTTTCAGCTTAGTCTGTAGGTTAATGCCATTTCTACGCCAAACATTTGCGTACAATCTGCCGAAAGTACTGCTTGCTTTGGCGATCCTTGTATACACTTCATCATCAACGTTGGCATTTTGTGATAACGTACTGCCTAGATATGTGAATCTATTCACAACTTTCAGTGCTATACCATTTACCTTTATGCAGGGCTCGAGATAGCTTTTGCCAAGTGCTGGTTGTAACATGACTTCTGTTTTCTCTGTGTTAATGGTAAGCCCAAAGTTGGCACAGGCTTTGGAGAATCTGTCTATAATACATTGTAGATCAGCCTCAGAGTTGGGCATGTAGGGCACATTATAATCACTAATTATGTACTGTAATGCTTAATTTTAATTTAGTCCATAAGAGTGATAAAATATACATTTTATATTCTTATAATGCCACATTTGGGAGTGCAATAATATATGACATATTTCAACCATAACAAAATTGTAATTGTCCATCATTTAACACAGTTTTATTTTCTTGTGTGGTTGCACTTCTGGCACAATTTGTTGTGACTCTTCAGTGCTGTTTTATAAAGTAAAATTCCTACCACATTTGGGTCATGATGAGCTGGAAGTAGTGATGTTAACAGGTTTAGTCTTTTTTTTTAGCCTTATAATTTTTTTATTGTGTTGTGACAGTTCTTCACTGTTCAGTGATATGTTCAATCTCATTTTATGTTACTTATAAAAATACTTAGGGATAATATTACTCAAGGAATTCCCAGGGTTTTTTTTTCCGTACTCTTACCAACATTTCTAAGCTATGCAGCAGTGTACCTTCAGCAGCACACAGAATCTAACAATTTAACTCTCCATGCATAACATTTAGACTGCAGACCTAAAAATTATCTTCATTTTCTTCTCAGCGATTTGAACAAGTGGATTTGTTGCTTCCCAAACTGCTGTCAGACCTGAAGAAGCAGGACAAAGTTTTGCTGAAATGTTGTTGCTACTACACAGCAGTTGTTTTGAAGGACTTTGTCTCACATGCAAAGGACATACCTTCCAATCTAATATCTTTTCTTCAGCAACATTTAGATACATGGGATTCAGCACTTTTGAGGAATTAGTGGTTTTTAATTTTGTGTTCATGCTCAAGCTACCACCACATCTCTCTTATAGCAGATCTTATGATCCAACAGGATGTAGTCCGGAGAACAGGAATGTGTTGTGTCACCATTTTATTTGCTCCAATGGCCCGGAACTACCGACTTCAGCACAGAGAAATTAGTTATTAGTGGAGAACTAACATTATAAGGCAATTTTCTTTAACAAACATTTTCCAACTGATTCTCAACTTTTCTTTCCAACTTGCAGGTTCTTCATTGTTAAGAGAACTGAAGAAATTAGATGATAAAGCATTGTTAGTTGAGGTCCAGCTTTTGGAGAGCAAGGTTTATCATGCATTAAGTAACTTACCGAAAGCCAGGTCTGTAATATTTTTCTTATATTCTGTTTCTGTATTAAGTTGAAATGTGTTTTTTGTAGTCTTGTTATATATTATAAAATGTAATTTGTTACAATATTACTGTCTTGTTATATTACTTAAATATCAGCATTTGAAATGAAATGTCATAGAAAGGTCCTAAGAATATCATGGACAGAGAGAGAGAGATAAAACACATATATCCGCAAAGTCCTGAACATAGAAGAAGATTTGCTCCTCATAACCATAAAAAATACAAGGTAACATATTTCGGAAATGTGTAAAGATAACATGGGATAAAAAAGATTAATCATAGAGGGAAAGGTCCCAGGAATAAAAAGCCACCAAAAACATTCATGGACACATGGTATCAAGGAACTTTTGAATATGACACCTGAAGAAGCAGGGCGGCTTACACAGAACTAAAAGGATTACAGAGTGGCAGTGAGGACATCATTCTACAAAGGACATGTCACAGAGAAGAGGAAAACAGTGGAATCCCATTATAACAATTTGATCTGGACCAACAAAATATGTATTGTATTGTAAATGTCAAATAACAGAAATTTGACATATTCTCTCGAGAACGTTGTCTTCCCAATGAACTCATTGAACCCTTCTCTGTCTTGGGCCTTGCGGCTTGCATTTTCCAATGGAGTATTCATGTTATCTTTAATGTTGTCAGTTCATTGTCTACTTGGTCTGCCAAAGTGCTCTGTCCTCCATTATTTGTCTTTCTAAACAGTTGTGTCTCTTTATATGACCAAACAAGTGTAGTTTTCTTTTTGTTATTGTGTTTAGTAACCAACACTCTGCTATCTTCAATGTGTTTATGATATGAGTTTCTCTTTATTTTCTTCCACGGTATTCTAAGTATCTTTCTGTAGCATTTCATCTCAAAGGCGTTGATCTTCTTTGCCGCAGTTTTACTTAGGGTCCATGTTTTACAGCCGTATGTTGCAACTGGAAAAATAAAAGTTATTAGCCATTTAATTTCTATTCTATTGTTTTTCCATATGTTTTTGAAACTTGTTATTTTACAATATGCCATTGCCAATCTCTTCCTTATCTCTTCCATGCAGTCTCCTGCACTATTGATGTTTGCACCTAAGTATTCAAATTTATCCATACACTCTATAACTAGCATGGTTCGGACATGTATGCAGGCACGATTCCTTGTCAAAAACAATACTGCAGGGAACTGTCGAGGGTGGAAGAAGCAGAGAAGGACAAATAAAGACATGGACAGACAACATCAAGGAATGGACAGGGCTAGATATTTCCACACTCATCCGCATCGCTGAGGATAGAATTCGCTGGAGGACTCTGTGTGCTGAAGCTTCCAATTTTGTACCCCTACGACCCTGAATGGTTATGGGTTTTATTGATTGATACGCTCTATATCGGTATTGTCTATTCTGATTTTTGGTCGTTGTGTTGTTATATTTGTTGATACAATTTATTTTTTTGTGTGCGATTAAATATAAGTTTTGTGATTCGCTGTATTTCTTTGTGTTCATGATTAGTTGTTCTAATCCCATTATATAATTTGAAAGAAGCACATAATTATATGTACCATGTTGAAAGCATTTTATATAATAATTATCACTAATCTAGAGCTAACTAAAGGTATGAATAAACATATGAAGTAAGTCTCTTTTTCTCTTCTGCATTTGTTCTCAAACTACTGCAGATTAGCAGGATGTAGTCCAGAGAACAATACATTGTGTCAAGGCTAACAGCTTGGCTGCTATATCTGTCTTATGGTCTGACACATCCAACTTTGGCATGGCTTCTGGGTCACTTTGGCTTCTTTGGGATAGAACAGCCAACTCTACCCCGAAAATCAAATTAATTAGCCACCTCGTATGATGTGCATGCAGGAAACAGTGTCACTATTCTTTGCTCCCTTTCGGGTTCAGGCAAAATAAGTATAAAAATGATACATAACCTAGCATAGTAAGGTGAGAGATGGGTTATATAACATGTCAGTTTTCATTTTGTTGATTGGAGTTTGATTAATTTCTGCAGCTGCATTTCATATAATTATGTTGCCTTCTTGTTTTCATATCTTAGGGCAGCTCTCACCTCAGGTAGAACCACAGCAAATGGTATATATTGTCCTCCAAAACTGCAGGCTGCATTAGACCAGCAGTCAGGTAATTAAAATAGAGTGTTAGTTCCTAGAAGTGGTATCAGAAAGTTTTGAGACTAATGCTAAGGAAAATTGTTGACTTACATTATTGAGCACTTTGTTGATCAACAATCCAGGTCTGACTTCTCTCCCATTATTAATGTCGTTTGTCAATTTTTATAGAAAATGACAGTATTGTCTTGAAAAATTCATTGAATAAATGATGTGACTGAAATGTTCAAAGTGTTATATAATGAATTAATTGTTGCTTTGTCTAATATTATTTTAAACCCCTATTTGTTGCACGAGTCAAAATAATATTTTCTATCATCATCATCATCAAGTGCCGTCTCCGCAACGAAGGTTGGCTGCAACGTATCTCCAACATCTCCTGTCTCTTGTCTTGGTGGTGCACTCTGCTAGACTGTAACCTGTCCATCGTGTAATGTTACTCTCCCACTTGTATCTCTGCCTACCTCTTGCTCGCTTCCCTTTGACTTTACCCTCAAGTAAGGTCTTCAATAGGGTGTCATGTCTTTTAATGTGTCCAAAGTATTTTATTTGCCTGATCTTTATTTCTCTTAGTAGTTCTTTCTTCATATTAAGTGTTTTTAGCACCTCTTTATTTGTTTTCTTCTCTTTCCATGATGTTCTCCCTATTCTTCTATATACCCACATCTCAAAGGCATCAATTTTGTCTTCTAATTGTTTATTTAGTGTCCATGTTTCTGAGCTATACATTAATATGGAATAGATGTAGCATTTTATAATTCTCATTTTTAACTTGTTTGTAATTTGTTTAGATATTAATAATTTCCTCATGTCATTGAAGGTACTTTTAGCCATTCCTATTCTCCTTTTAACTTCTGTTTCACATCTGCCATCATTTGTGACTATGTGTCCAAGATATTGATACTGTTTTACTTGTTGTAGTTTCTCTCCCTGTATGTTTATGTTTACCTCCTGTTCTTCTGTGTTTTTGCTGATTATCATGGTTTTTGTTGCTTTGTCTAATATTATTTTAAACCCCTATTTGTTGCACGAGTCAAAATAATATTTTCTATAATGCTGATTTTTTTTAAATCCATTATTTAAAATATGTGGAGCAAGATCACCTGCAAAAATTATGAATTTTAAATGAGATATTGCTCACAAACTTTGCTAATCTATGGACATCACCATTTTGAAATAACATTGCCAAGGGTAGAATATTACTGAAATATCATAAGGTACCCGAGATAATAAATAACACAGTTCCCCAGTTTAGATATACATAACCTAGATATGCATATATGTTTTAGATATACGCAGTCATAACCTTCGTTAACAGTTACCATGTTGTTCTGACAGACCAACGTTGTGCTTGAACTAGTTACGGGCACGGGGTTGGTGGGCAGAACAACAAAGAAACCTGTCGCAAGGGCCAGAGTTGTACCCTGATGTTGACGTCTGTTTCGGTGGCATTGGACTCGAAACATCATCGAGTCGAATGTCTGCTGGAACAGAGGGCAGAGCACTTATGGGAATGCCCCACGTGCTGTGAGGCCAGTTTTCTAATCAAGAAGAAGAAGATATACATAGTTCTACTATTGTTATGGCAACATCATAATGATAATCATTGAAGTTGTTCACAAAGGGAATATACTGGTATTTGACAGTTGATGAATTTAATCAGAAAAGTATTCAAAATAAGCCTCTTTCAGAATGTATAACATTGATTAGATATTTTGAATCTTGTCTAAAAAATTGTACATAACTGGAATTAAACTGCAACAGAAGTTGCTGAGTCAATATGATTATATTTATAGATGAGTATTTAATATTGAAAAGCTGATATTTATTTAAAATGTTAGCTCTGAAAACTTGAGTCATTCTTTTAGTTTAGCCACCTGTTCTCTTTTACTTTGTCTGCTCACCCTCATTATTTGATATGGCCAGCTGTTTGAAAGGTAAATTATTGTCATTGTACATAACCCATGTTGTCTGTTCCCAAAAAGGGGATTAACAAATAGCAATATAGTAAATTTGCATGCATGTCTTAAGAGGCTGCTAAGGAAAATTTGAGGGTGAGTTGGTTGTTCCATCCGATAGTGTTAAAGTAACCCAGAAGCTGTTCTGAAGTTGGATTAATTTCCTTATATTAGGCTTATCCAGGCTTATAGATCACAGCCAAGCTGTAAACTATGTCACATAACATTCCATTTTCTTGACTACATCCTGCTAATGAATATGAAAGAAACACTGCAGTAAAACTAAATGGAAAAAATATTTTAAAATTTAAAAAAGGTTTAATTGTAACTGCGGTGCAGGGACATTTTATCGGTAGTTAATTTTTTTTCCTAACTTATTTTCCCACCGCATTCTTGCGTTCAAGAATTTGAGTGTGTTGTTGCTGTATACTCTAATTTATGAATGTACAAGCATAATACTTTTTTGGAGGTTACGTAAAAACCTTTATATACATTAGTCTTTCAAATTGAAACACTATTTCAAACAAATAATAATCATAGTCTGTTTTATTCCAGATGCAGAGTTTTTTCCTGTCAGTAATATTCTTGTCAGCATATTTATTTGTCTCATTACAAATATTTTGTATAATAGTATCATGTGATACACATTCAAAGATTTATAAAATGTTTGCATGATCAATGTTCTGAATTATTACACCATTATTATCAGAAAATGTGGACCTTACCTTATTATGTCACAAAATTGAAATGTACGCTGCAAATGTCAACCAAATTATGCATTATTCTCCAAATCAGTAGCTAGTATCACAATGCAAATTAACACTTTCTGAATCAGATAATGAGTGATAGAATTATCAGAGAAACTTTCTTCCAAATGTTTATAAATTTCAAATGCATAGACTCTACACTTCGCCATAGTTATAGTTCAAGTCAAAATGGCTACATAAAGAAAGGCCAGCTGTGTCAACACATAGAAATGAGAAATTAGGCTTACAAACGTGTGCAAATACTATAAATAATATAAATGACCCCTAGACAGCTTGAACTAGCCACCTTTTGTATTTGAGTATTTGAACACTTTCAGGGATAAATTGTGTGAATACATGGCCCATCGCTCCATATAGAAATGTCTGCAAAATAGAGGGAACTTTTCATCGTATCCTTAAGGGTGCCTCCGCAGCCAAGGGGTTAAAATACATTTTTAGAGGAGAAACAAGTGCATAGAGTTAACCTTTCAAACACAAGATCTTTGTCATGATAAAAACAAACAGGAATAAATGGAAATAGAATTACATTAAATGAAAGTATGTAGGAATCTGTGTTACCACTATGAATCAGATGAGTTAAAGTAGGATATAACAGAAATATCATAAGCTACATGTTGGGATATATCAGTATACAAGGTAAATCAGTAAATGGATATTAGAATTATGATTCTACTTTGGTAACTTAGATGCCTACATATTTTCCTTTAATTCTATTTCCAGTTTTTGTTTGTCTTTATCTTGAAAAAGGCCTTGTGGTCAAAACATTAACTCTATGTATTTGTCTCTCCTGTAAAACTATTTTAACATTTTTTTAATTCAAAAACATTTTCCCATCTGCTAATGAATGAGTATGAGGAAGAACAAAGCAAGTCACTGCACATATGTAAAACTGTCCTATCCATGTTTTGTTTGTTACTAAATTTACCCTTTATGCTTCAGGTATCCTCCATGCTGCAGACGAAAGAGACTTCAAAACTGCCTTCTCATACTTTTATGAGGCATTTGAAGGATATGACTCAATAGACAGTCCAAAGGCTGTTATTTCACTCAAGTACATGTTGTTGTGTAAAATTATGCTCAACAAGTAAGTTGATTCATTTCATATCGCACTTGTTGATATAGTTCAAGTTAGCTGGTGTGTAGTAGATTAGTGGCCTGTGTTTTGTACTTGTATTTCAGCAAAGTTGAAGAAGGAAAATTGTCTTGATATAGAATCTTTGTTTTGATTTGGATAACTTGTGCACAATGAACAAGTTCATAAACACTTGTTATTGCTTGATTAAGTGTGAATGGGTTGATATGTAAAGTTACCTGTGAAATAAGTCACACATTTAAAGATATTACTGACATAAAGTGCAAAGGTTACTATTAAAGCCTATCAATGTTAAAAATAAATAACTAGCAATAAATTTTAATAAACAAGGAATTTTTCCACGTTCTGGTCCAACTGGGACCTTTCTCGAGAAACACAAACAAGAAACATTTAATTGCAAATGACCACTTGGAGAAGTCCTTACTGCAAGACTCTCCCTGTGATGAGAGAGAGACAAGCTAAAATGATTGTTGAATTATGTGCGTTCAAAATGATTGCACATAATTGAAACACAGAAATTCCCATAGGTTCATAAATTTCTGTGTGTCAATGGTATGCAATCATTTTGCACTTTGTTAGTATTTATCACTTTATATTTTAGAATTTGATTACTGCAGCACTCTCCACTTTGTTGAATATCCACTGACATTTTAGTTATTTATATGAAGATATTACCTATTATTTTAAAGTATTTCTAGTTCTGAAACCCCTAGAATAGGAGAAAGACCTCAGATTACAAGGAAAAGAGAATTAGAGGTTGGATTTGATGAGTACAGGGCATTTGTACAGGACAGAAAATATTGGAAATAACTCAATACATGCTCTATGTGCAGCTGTATGATTTATTGTTGGTTTTTATGCTTCGTTCCTTTCAGTGCTGATGAGGTACAAGCAATTGTCAGTGGCAAGTTGGCCCTAAAGTATAGTGGGCCTGAAGTGGAAGCTATGAAAAGCATTGCACAAGCCAGCCACAAGAGATCTTTAGCAGATTTCCAGAAAGTAAGCCTTTCATTCTTTAACTGTAAGGTTATGGTTAACAGGAGTCGTTATCTAATGATGGTATTTGATTCTTGGTTCAGAGCGTTGTTGTAACATGGAATAACCTCATAAGTGTTCCATTTCATCAACTGACCAAGAATATTATCACTCAGTCTTAATCAAATGTTGATTATTTGATCTGATCTTTCCCAAATAGAGAACACACATTTTACTCTCACCCAGGTCACTCCAGTTTCTATCAATCTTTTTATAAACATATTGCATACATCCTTCTCTGTTTTGTTTATTCTGTAGCCTATCTATGACTGCCCTAATTAAGACTCTTTATCTTCTTATTGCTGTGCCATCAACCACAACATTACCTGATAGTGAGTCTGCTCTTGGGTTGTCTCTAACTCCCCTTTAAATCCAGAGCAGTATATCCATGTAACCCTGGAAGCATTTTGCTCTAAGTGTGTGCCACAACTCATTTCTTTGCATGCACCTTTTTATCTTACACATCATGCTGTGAGAGTATCACTCTCTTGCCACTTGTAGGTGACAAAACACCACCAGCACGTGTTTATATTTCTGTTGTTGAGCCATCTGTGTAAATGATTATGTCTTGAAACTTTGAGTGCAACTGGATAAATTTGTGCTTCACCACCTCTGTCCTGGTGCTAGTCCATTCCCAATGCTCTCTACCCAGTTTTACAACTACATTTCATCACTTTATTGCTTTGCTTACCTCCACCAATTCACAACCTTTTCCAATTCACAAATTATGAATAATTATGGGACCTTCCTTGATACGTGTTTGTTTGTTTGCTATCCCCAGGAATTATGAGCAGCTTGCTCTTACACCCTATGTGCAGTGGGACGGTTTCTCTGAGCTTTCTTTCATACCCAGGGAGACTTCTTGCCTGATGTATATTCCCCTTTTTTTTATCTAGAAGTTTTACATATCTCTACTGCAGGGAACTGTCGAGGGTGGAAGAAGCAGAGGCGGACAAATAAAGGAATGGACAGGACAAGATATTGCCACACTCATCCGCATCGCTGAGGATAGAATTCGCTGGAGGACTCTGTGTGCTGAAGCATCCAATGTGGTACCCCTACGACCCTGAAGGGTTACGGGTTTATTCATTGATTGATCTAGAAGTTGGTGCAAAAGGGTGGTGTCTTTGTTAGCTATGTTAACTTCGTTTGTATGTCCTTAACCTGTGCTACAGAATATCATGTCTTAGTTAAATGTAGAATAGCCTAGGTAAAGTTGACATTTCATACAATGAAGAATGTGCTGTGTGTGTGTTTGTCTATCAAAAGTGATGATGACCATTTGTTACAACTACTATTGAAAATTCAGTTAGAATTATGCCCATGCCTAATAGTTTATAGATGGCTAATGAGCTCTATTTGAGCCGCAAATGTCCTTGGACAGTTCAGGCATGGAATGACCACTGTAGCCGAATTTTGGTCTATCCGTGACTTTCTAACTACTCGTCTGTACACTGAAAATACCACTGCTCGGTAAACTTTCAGTCTCTATGTTAATGACACTTCTACACCACATATTTGCGTACAATCTGCCAAATGTGCTGCTTGCCGTGGCGATCCTTGTATTCATCAATATTTTATATATAGACACACACAGACACCTAGATAACCTTGTACAATGTATTAAGTATCTTAATTTATATGATACTTTCAGACACTGGTTTCGTATAAAGCTCAGCTGGAAGATGATCCCATTGTAGAAGCTCATCTCAAGACATTGTATGATAACCTACTAGAGCAGAACCTGTGCCGTATTATTGAACCATTTTCCAAGGTCCAAGTACAGCATGTGGCAAACCTCATCAAACAGCCAGTTGTAAGTTCACAAGTTCTGCTTTATCATATATCCTCTGACATTTTGGTTACTATTTTTAATTTTTATATTCCAGTATGTCTTGTTTTTAAAGACATATATATATATAGATATATATATATATATATATATAGATTATATATATATATATAGATATATATATATAGATATATATATATATATATATATATATATGTTGTTGTTCGTCCATCACAAGTGATGATGATGACCATTTGTTACATCCACTTTTGAAAATTCAATTTTAGTTATGTCCTTGATTATGAGTTCGTATATGGCTAATGAGCCCTATTCGAGCTGTAAATGTCCTTGGACAGTTTGGACATGGAATAATGACTGTAGACGGATCTTGGTCTATCCGTGACTTTCTAGCTGCTCTCCGCTGTTGAGCTGCTACATTTCTCTTCTTTTCACAAGATGATGCGCTCTTTTTTATTTTAGAACGCCATGTAGATCTATTTTGTGCAAGTTCTTCCCATGTATCGTGGTCTATTTCAAAGGCTTTCAGTGAGTCCTTTAACGAGTCCTTGTAGCGCTTCCTTTGGCCACCTTGAGATCGTATACCCTTCTCCAGCTCACCATAGAGAAGTATCTTTGGCAGACGATGGTCTGGCATGCGCACCAAATGACCTGCCCAACGAATCTGTGTCTGCATCAGGATCGTGTCAATGCTTGGGATACCAGCTCTATCAAGGACAGTGGTATCTGGAATTTTGTCTTGCCATCTGATGTTCATAACTTTTCTGAGACAATTTGTATGAAAATGATTGAGTTTTTTCACATGACGTCTATACACAGTCCATGTTTCACTAGCGTATAGCAGCACTGGAAGTACCACTGCTCTGTAAACTTTCAGCTTAGTCTGTAGGTTAATGCCATTTCTACGCCAAACATTTGCGTACAATCTGCCGAAAGTACTGCTTGCTTTGGCGATCCTTGTATACACTTCATCATCAACGTTGGCATTTTATGATAACGTACTGCCTAGATATGTGAATCTATTCACAACTTTCAGTGCTACACCATTTACCTTTATGCAGGGCTCGAGATAGCTTTTGCCAAGTGCTGGTTGTAACATGACTTCTGTTTTCTCTGTGTTAATGGTAAGCCCAAAGTTGGTACAGGCTTTGGAGAATCTGTCTATAATACATTGTAGATCAGCCTCAGAGTTGGCATTTAGGGCACAGTCATCAGCAAATAGAAGATCCCTGATTGTGTGTGATTTACCTTTGGTTTTTGCTCGAAGCCGCCGGAGGTTTGATATATAATTATATATATACACACACACTAGAAAGCAATGCCGGTGTTGCACGTGCGGGAAAAATCGAGATGTGCGAACATTTTTGTTATAATAATGTAGGGATGACTGATGTTTCAGTTTCAACATATCAACTAACAAAAAATGTAATTAAAAAAATTGCTTTTTGGATCGAACACCCAAGGCCACAATCCCTCTCACAAAATATTTCACGCTCATACGAATTCAGCTATTGAGGACATATGAAATATAGAAAAAAAGTGTAGCTTTATAAAAGTTACATGCTCTCGTATGTGATGTATTCTTTCTGGAATGCAGTGACCTCAATGTTTACCGGAGAATGTGTAACACCCGATTTATTCAAATTTAAGAATACAACACAAATACAGATGTAACCAGTATTATACGATTAGCTCATGGACAGAAATATACACAACATTAACAAAAGGCACGTAGCAATAATATTAAACCCGTTAAAAATCAGTAAACGCCCATTGGAAGGGTATTTGTGGACAGTTGTTTGAACATTGTGCAGAGGTAAGATGAGAAAGGTTAACTAATCACATCCATTCAGTGAGACTAATGGATTATGGTTAAGGTCAAGAGAGTATGATGTACTGGGAGATATTGCATCAATACTCGATCAATAAGGATTTTTACAGTAATTATTAACTTTTAAGAGCTCTCATAGCGACCACAGTGGGTCAAATTACCTAAGTAAGCGACTTGCCAATTTTCTTCCACCTACATTCTAAATTCGAGAAACCTATGCGTTACAGGAAAAATATTCATTAGTTTTCTTTTTGCGCTGAAGTTAGCGCATAGGGCAGAGGTCAGATCTCTCCAATTCTGTCTGTTCAAAGCTATTCTGTGCAGTTCTTGAATAGTATGAATATTGGTTGTTTTACTTTCTCTAAGTATTGTTCTTCTGAGTGTTTCTTTTGGTCTACCCCTTGCTCTTTTGCCTGTAGGTACCCATGCAAGAGATTGGTGGTGTATTCTGTTGGTGTCTGCGCGTAGGACATGCCCAATGTAGGACCAACAGTGTTTTCTGATAACATCTGTGATAAAATTTTGATGTGTAAAAATTTTTGGAAAAATATAGAGCTACAGATTTCTTACTTTATTTATATATATATATATATATATAGACTCGTCAACACTTTGTACCTCATATTACGACTGCACCTTGACCAGACATAAAGCTGTTGCAATCTCCTCACACTAAAACTGAATTTTTCCATTGTCTTATCATAAGGGCAATTTCATATCATTTTTCTGGATCTTTCTTCCACGTTGCTATCTATATATATATATATATATATATATGAATGGATAGTAGCTCCCTTCTTCTTCTTCTGTGTTCGTTCTCAAACTCCTGCAGATTAGCAGGATGTAGTCCGGAGAACGGAATGCGTTGTGTCATAGTTTACAGCATTGCTGCGATATCTGCGCCTTTCGGCCTGACACATCCGACTTCAGCATGGCTTTGGGTCACTGACCCTATATGGGATAGGAGTGCCAACTCCATCCCATAACCTCCTTAGTCGCCTTTTACGACATGCGTGGAAGGTAAACAGTGTTGCTATTCTTTGCTCCCCTTTCGGGCCCTGGCAACACACGGGCGAAGTAGCACCCTGTTTTGTTATGTGTTTATACATTCCCCCATTTCGTAACGCATACACATGAAAATATTGTAGAAATATATGTATGCCCTTGTAGAAAGTCAGCAGTTTCTTTTTGACTTCTTTTGCATTCGCTCTCATATAACCACAACGAATGTATCGTGTGATTTCCGCTTGGGAGCGTGAAGTATGTTGTGCCGCAAGTTCCACAGTAAAATTGTTATTTGCTCCTCAGTTGGCCACTCTGTGGTCTGGACGTCTGAGGTCCAGCACATCTGTTTTCGTCATGCTTTTAATTCAGGTAGGTTTCCCTAGTCTGTGACAGCCTGTCTATCTGTCTCCGGGCGCGCGGGTGTGTAGTGACTCTTCGCCTAGACGATTTTCTTTTGACTGCTCAGCATCATGTTTACCTATTCTTCATATTTCGTTTAGCTCCCTTTGGGATATAGGACTGCAACTGTCACCTTCCAAAATTTGTGTGCTGAACTGTTTTTTGCCAAGGAGGCCCCAATTGATCTGATTTCTACTTTTCTTTGCCATTTTTATCCAGTTATCCAACATTTATTTTTCTCAGGGGTTTCAGTTAAACATCTGTCTAGTTATGTTACCAGGTATCTTTTTCAACGTACGCATTTTTGCCGTAGCTCAGCCATTGATATCATCTCCAATTGTCTCTTGTGATGTGGAGAATGGAGACATTTATTAATAAAGCCTGTTTTGATGTGATCTATTGTTATGTCATATATGTTTACCAAGTCTATTTTTTTCCATTACTCAGTGGAACAATAGAGCTGCAACGGTCATTCTCCAATGATGTCTGTGCTGTGCTCTTCATCTGTGTCAATGAGATCCCAATTAATTTGGTCTCTTCCCTTGTGAGTTCCAATCCAAAGATTGTCAGATTATGTTAGAAGATTTATTGGCAGTATAACTTCCTTTTCATCACTTTCATCAGACATCATTTTTTAGTTTTCTTCCAATCTTCTTGATCCAATCATTTCTGAGTTTTCAATTGCAGTTTCTGTGACTGATTGTTTCACAAGTGACAGGTTGTCAGCATATCCCTCAACTTTCCTTAGTTGCCTCCTACATCATGCCTGGAAAGAAGATAGTGGTCCTATCTTTTGCTCTCTGAACTAAAAGTCCAGGCCCTGGATGCCACATGGGTTATGTTCACTCATTGATCATGTATTCATATAATTAATTATTTCTCTTTGTGTTTCTTCACTTTACAAACTTTTGAGACCTTTCTTACTTTTTATTGCAGTTATTTATTGCAGTTGCCAGAAAAATATCGTCAATGAAAAATTGACTATTTTGAACCATACTTGAGATATCACACTGTTAACATATTAATGGCATGTTTTTACTTACACTGTTTGAGATCACACTGTTAACATATTAATGGCATGTTTTTACTTACACTGTTTGAGATCACACTGTTAACATATTAATGGATTTATCCACATTGTTTGGTTTATATACAGTGAATATACTGATGATGTTCGTCCGCCTTAATCGACGATAACAAAAAAAACTAAATTCAAATACAATTTTAATATTGATTTAAAATTTATATATTATTATATATATATTTATATATTAAAATGTATAATTTTAATTTAAATAAACAGTGAATATACTAATGTGAATGTAATATACACACACTTGATTTTACATTTCTCAGGCAACTGTAGAGAAGAAGCTTTCACAGATGATCTTGGACAAAAAGTTTCATGGTGAGTTGCACGATAAATCATTTCTATCTTATGGAAGCCCATGCTGTGTGAAGAGATAATCAGAATGGGCATTTTTTGCAATTTGCAGGGTGTGATTATTGCAGATTTAACTCCACAATGAAGATTGAGATTAAAACAGCTTTAAAAACTCTGTTGTGATATTCTTTGTGAAAAAATCATTAATTAGTGCTTGTTAGGGTTTGTAGGCAAATTTGTTTTGTGTTTTTATAATAAGACTTTTTACAGTTGGCATGTTGTCAGCCTATCCTTAACCTTTAGCAAGTTGTGTTTACAAATCAAAAAACTTCCCCCTGCCACTGAATTCTTTTTTGAGAATTTTAGTTATTGATTGTGGCTGTTTTAAAAATTTTAAATTCAAACTTTTTTGTTGTTAGAAATAATTAATTAATATTTGTACATATAAATAAAGAATTGAATACTGCATATATTGGTGTAATTTTTTTACGTGTGTGTGTGTGATACCAGATGTATTAGAAAGTAGTAAAGATGAGTTTTCACCAAAAAATAAAGAAATTATAACAGATAAAAGGAAAACAAATTATTAAAAAATTACTTATCCATGGTTTTTATATTTTCTGAAGTGGGAACCCTGTAAAATAAACCTAATTCAAATAGTATTTATGTGGTTTCATTGTCAAATCATCATACTGTCACTGGTAAGAATGATATGTACTCATAGATTTGCCATAAATCGTTATCTGAAAGATAGACCTAGTCATTTTTTTTTATCGCTCTAACACAGTCGATATTCACCATCTAAATCATGAAAGCAGCGTGATCAATACTATATTCTATTATAAAAATCAACTTACCTCTCAAAACACGTCTAACACACTAACGTTATCAGCTAGGCCTATATGTCTATCAACTTTATCGAAGTCGCTACGCCAATCATGGCTATATACCGAAGGGACATGCGAATTTTCAACTTTTCCATCTTTCAAAATGTTAATATGCATGCTTCCGAAGGACTCAGTGCCACTACAATTACCTCTATCTAAAGTGGAAATGAGTAGGCTTCATCTGCGCATGTCCCAGTTTATGTGCATTACCAAATAAGGCTGTGCTACGTCATATAAACACGCCTTGTTTATAGGTGGCCCCAGACACCTTTCGTCGAAACTAAGCTAGTACTGGAGGGGATCCGTACCACCCTTAACTTGCTAAAGGTTAACCTCATTAGTTGCCTATGATTAAAGGTGACAGTGGTACTATTTTTTCTTCCCAGGCCAAAGTCTTGATCCTGAAGACATAAATCTTGGTTCTCAATCTCTGCTAATATTCTTGTTTCAAATCTATAGTGAGCATATTAGACTGGGATATAGGCGACATACTAAGGCTTTTCCAGAACTGTCTTTACTATGTTAACTACAAGTCCAGTCAGGGTTGCCAGATAGTAGAGATTTATTATAGTCAAATTTCAGGTAAAATGTGGCAAAAAATAGCCAAGATCCTAACTTTTAATTGGTAGCATATCCTATTCAGGATGTAGCCATCAAGCCAGCATTTGTTGTCTGTAGTCATTTTTTATAAGCCATATAAATACATTCAGTAGTTTTCCATTGCTTTCTGAATGGTCTGGATGCACAATAGCAGCAAGATTCAAACCCGGTACCTTGGCTATCACAGATACACTCAGTATCACACAGCCGGACGATGTATAATTTTACATTTGCAATTTGACCAAAAAATAATTATTATGGTCAGTGATGTTTAAAGTTGGCTACATTTGTGAAATTTAGCCATGAAATGACAACTCAGTCAGCATTGAGGAGGATATTGTAAGATTGCAGTGATTGACATCAAAAGTTAGTGAATAGACAGAGACCGTTATGAGGATGGATGAAGCATTTACTAAAAGCAAGCTATATTATTCATCTTCTGCTGAAAGAGACTGAGCACTTACTTGTTTACCAGGAGTGTTGTGATGTTAGTTCTGTTGACAAGCAAATAATTGGTGGTGAGCTGTACAGTAACAAAATGTTTTATCAGTAATGAATTTTGCAGAATAAACTATTTTACTAGTTTCTATTTCTATGTGACATTTTTTCCAGAACTTGTTTTTGCAATTGATGTCCTGAACCAGACTCTATTCTGTGCCATCTGCCTGTCTCTTCCAGTGATATCTTCATACAGTCTTTGATGTCATCTGTTTATCTCCTTCTAGGTCTACCTCTTCTTCTACCTCCCGGAACTCTGCCCTCTGAGATGCGTCTTTCTATGCCCATTGTGTCTTTTTATATGTCTGAAATATGTTTTCTGTATAAAATCGTATTTAGCAGACATCCTTCCTCTATATTCAGCATACTCAAAACCTCACTGTTACTTATTTTTTCTTTTCAAGAAATTCTTAATATTATCCTATAGCACTTCAGTACGAATGCTGATATTCTTTTTTTCCATTGTTCTATTTATAGCCCGTCTCGCAGCCATATATTACAACTTGAAAAAGTGTATGATGGTTGGTTGGTTGCTGATCCAGCGGTCCATGGGCTCATGCCCTTTGACCCAATGCCATTGTGTGATATATGCATGTGTTTGTGAGTTGTTTTGTTCCATATAGTGTTCCATTTATCTGGCCCTGGAGGGAGAAGCATTTTCCTGATGTCATCTAGCGCTGGATATTCAAAAAGGTGGTGGTCAACAGTTTCATATGGATGAGTGCACAGCCTGCACCCTGGAGTGTGTTGTGGTTGTATTCTGTTCAGGTGATTGTTAAGCTGTACATGTTGTGTTCGCAGTCAGAATATGATACTCTGGTCTTTTCTTTCCAGGAGGTTGATGGTGTCTATAGGATTTGGGCTGGTCATATATTTATAGATTTCCCTCCCAGTGTTTCCCATCTTTTCATCCAATTTTCTTTGTTCACAGATTTCAGAATCATTTTAACTGTGTGCATTGCTGTTTAAAAAGTGTATGATCTAAGAAGTATAACTTTTATCTCTTTATAAGTTTTTCCATATATTTTTCATTTGTTTTAATTTCGCTATTGCCAATCTTTTCCTAATGTCTATTGTACAATTACCTAAGCTGTTTATATTTGCACCCAAATAATCAAACTAGTTGACATTTTCCAGTTCTATGTTATTTATTTAATCCTTGGGTGTTACTTTGATGTTATCTGTTATCATGATCTTGGTTTTCTGTATGCTTAATTAAAAGTTTTGGTCATCCCTGTATGCTTTTGTTTTGATGACCATCCTTTCTAGCCCATCTATGTGTGTAGTTAGAAGTACTGTATCATATCTCTGGTATTTCATATCCACCTATATTTAGGGGATGGAAGTCCTTGTGCTCTTTGTTGTTCTTTATTTTTGTGATGTTTTCAACATATATGTTATATAAGTATGGTGATATAGTTTACCATTTTAGTTGTTTAATATTTTGTGTTTACTTTAGTATAAACACTTCATTTTTAAAGTTATCAAACATTTATAAAACTCTTCACAACTTTTAGTTATTGAAAAAAATGTGAATTGTTATTTAGTTATTAATTATTCTTATTCAATCTTCAGGAATCCTTGACCAAGGCGCTGGTGTTCTGATAGTCTTTGAAGAAACTGTCTCAGATAAGACATATACAAATGCCCTGGACACAATACAACACATGGGAAAGGTGGTAGATGCTCTCTACCAGAAAGCAAAAAAACTGACGTAGTATATACTTTGTCTTCACATTTTAAGAACACAACAGAGAACCTCGATCTAGCGTTCTATTTTTTAAACTTCTTTGAGGTCAGAGCATCTAAGAATATGGGGCACATTCTGTTAATGGGAATATTAGATTAGTTTTACCAAAAAAAAAATTAATATTGGAGCATTGCCACCGTGGCTCATTTAATGTTTTGCGTTCGTATTTTGTCTACTAGAATCAGTTACATTTCTGACTTTTGTTGAACGTAAGAATTCAATGAATTCAGATGAAAGTGTATAATTTGAGTTGTTTGGCACTTGGATATTTTTTCTGTATTTCATACCAGTTATCACAAAAATATTTGAAACATATTAGTCTAAAAACTTGCAAGATTTTTCATGACAATACCTAAACAAATATGTTTCATTTCCATCTTTTTGATCATTTGAAACATATCTGTCAGCCAATAGTCTTCTTCCTCTTCAGCATTCATTCTTATTCTTGTTTGATCTCTCTTGTAGTAGGACAATGGCCATACTAGATTTCCAGCAGGATGTACACCAAACAATGGAAATGCTTTGTATCACAATTTTATTTGCGCCAATGTCCCGACACATCAGAGTTCAGCAGAAGCCAATAGCCTGTAAATATTGTCAGTGCAAAAGTTTCTGTGAGATGTCATACAATCATAATACATGTGTGCTAACGTGCATAGCTTATGTAGTTAAGTGGTTAGTGTGTGCTTTGAAAGAGGTCAGGGTCACTTACCAGTTAGTGCAGTCAACAGTTGATCTAGCTGAAAAGAATGAGTACCTGACTTGTTGAATGAGGAAAGATAACTAGCCATCTCATCTCTAACGCTACACCATAGCAATGTGAAACCTCTACCATTACACTCTACAGCATTATATGCTAATTAACTGCCATTTTTATCTTCACTGACATTACCTAACGGTTAGCTATATGTTATCCAATATGGGGGTCGTTTGGATTTGTATTTTATATCAATTTGGAATGTTTACTTTTTAATGAAAAATTCAAAATTGACAGTTTATTAATTCTTTGAATATGTAGCTAAGGGCAGTTATTTATCAGTTTGTAACTTAGATGATTCATATCAACAGACTTATCTAGCTAATGTCTTATTTTCAGTGAATGCATACAAATGCCATAAAATTCATATGTGAAGCAGTTTAACAAAAGATGTAACAAAACATCATAAGTGAAGCAGTTCTAGTTTAACAAAAGATGTAACAAAACAACACAATTTCATAAGTGAAGCAGTTCGAGTATATTAAACAATGATGAAAAGTAACAGTGTGCTAAATTATAACATGTTATGGGATTATGTATTTTGCTTATACAGTGGAATCCTGTTTTAACATCTAGGTCCGAACTGACAAAATATGTCTTATCTATCTATACGCTGTTTGCCTTGTGGTATCAGGGGTAGAAGAGTTCTCTGGAGAAGGAATATTTATGTAATAGAAATTAGCTATATATAGTACAAACAATGTAAAATAAATATAATTGGGGATTTTGAAAAGTGTGTTATATAGGGAAATTTGTTATAAAAGAATGCACTATAGAGGGATTTAGCTGTATAACCAAACTAATTTTTTAGCTATAAATTGTTTCTCGTAACATTTAAATTTAAGTCCTTCTGGGCAATTTACTCTGTAGATATTGAATGATCTTTTATTCCTAATCGCATGATCACTCATTTCCTTAAGTGCAGCTGTCATTCTTAATTTAGGACACTTGATGCTACATCTTTGGAAACTCACCACAACAGTAATAATCCTTGCTACTGATTGTATATTTTAACATAGTATTGCTAGTTCCATGCACAACCTACTTTGGTCACCATTTATGCTGTTTGATAGGGTGCTGTGGTTCTGTTCTTTCTTCCCATATAAGGGGCTATAGTATCCATATTCAGAAAGTGCCCCTATATCAGAATTTACCGTTATCTTACAGATAAAAAAAAAATAATTGCCTCAGTATTGTGTTACTTGAAACTCATTTTAAACATTTGTAGTCAGTTTTCACAATTGTTTTGTGTCTTTCTTTGTGTTTTTATTTTACTCATGTATGAATGCCATTCATATGCTGTATTGACTTATTAAATGCCTTGCAACTTGTCTATTTGTTATGTTATCACTAAACTATGTCCCATTTCATTTTTTTGTTTTGGTTAAGTAAAATGTACCTATTATGGTGACATATGCTCTTTTCAACTACGGGCATAAGTCCAATTTGGTTATGTCAGAGCTTTTAACCATAAAAAAAAACAGTGGTCGCAATTCTGGTAATCTAGCCACTACGACGTCTGGAGGTAATATAACTTTTTCAACTTTCACTGCCAAAGATGACTTATCAAAACACATAGTACCCTCATTCATGCCACTGACAACTTTTCCAAGAATTACCTTTTTTCACTGGAAATTTTGCTGATTCTACACTGGTTTTATTCCAGTGCAGAGCTTCCCATTATTTCAAAATGGTAACCAGTTATTGGATCGATTTAATGCAGATAATTGGAAATTTAATTATTTTATTGCATTTTTCAACAATCACAAAATGGATGATGTAGTTGGTGATACCTGGTCGTGACTCATGTTTGAACTATTTAGCAAGTAATAGCTATTAAATGGATTACAATCAAATACAGAACTGGGCTATGATTCCAGTAATGATAGTCATAGGTTGATACAAGATAGGTCCAGGAGTGGTCCAACGACTTACTGTTATTAGTTGATTTTTAAATTATTTCTTAACATGAACACTCACAAAGCTCATATCTAAAAATAGCAGTAGGAAAAACTTGGATTAAAAAGGCATGACAGCGAAAGTATAAAAAATATGCATGGTTTCACCTTATTGGTGTTTACTGATAATATTAAATCGCCCGCTATATTCATTCCAAAATAAGCCATCTTCGTCCAATTGAGACGCAGTCATTTAGATTGATGTTCTTTACGGTATCCATGCCAATAGATATGCTAAATTTAGCCCTGATGTGGTTACTGGTAATGGAAACTTGAATTTTTGCTTTCCGGTCATTTCTAAGAGCTGTCGTTTCCAAACTGTTAAGGGTTTATTATGACCTTAAATTTTCGTCAAAACTTGGTTTTTTTAAAATGGACCTATTTATATAATTCAGATGATGTTATAGGCAATTTTTTTCATGGAATTTTAAAGAATGTGAATAAATCAGAAATTGATGAGGAATTGGTTTAGTATTTGAAATAGCAATGGTTGTCGATCAGCCTAATTGCACTATAGGCCTAATTGATGATGTGCGTGTCCGAGCACCATAGACCATCGCAGCTGATCTATGTCAATATTGATGAATATCATGAGAAATCAGGTCCTGTAAATGATATTGATCGAGATTACTCCGCTTTTGAGACTAGGTCTAGTTTTCACTATTTTTGTCATTCTTTGGGAGTATGTGCAGAAAGTTGTGTATGCTGGTATCAAACTTTTCAGAAAAACAAGATCTCTACGGCTTTCTTTATGTGAACTATGCCTATATATTTGGAATAGTTAACAGTTACAGACTGTTGTTGTCATGCTGTGTAAGGAAGACTGCTTTTGCAGTTTTCATTTTAACATTTACCAGCAGATTGACACAGGTAAATGAAGCCGACATGAAACTGGTGCTAATTTTTTTTCCTCTCGCATGTTACATGACAAGTAAACTTATCTAGCATGATATTCACAGATCAGTACCTCTTCCATTTATCTGTTAATTGGACTGAATCATAAAAATTGATTTTTATATTAATATTCTTGCACAATCACTTCTAATTTTTGCGGAGTTATTCCCTTTACCCTGGGAATGAAGCCGGAGTTTTTCCTGATCAGTCAGGATTGAAAGGCTTAAAATAAAAAAAGTACTTTACTATTGCTGTGGGTGCAATAAGTTTGATGAGTCACATAATCAACATACTACTGAAGATGAAAGATTTAAAAATAAGATAGCAAAGATGGCAAAGAGTTTAGTTTGAGGAAAAACAAAGGAACCAGAAGCTATACTTAGTATCAGACTAGTAGTGGATAAATGTATAGAAGTTCAGAATATATATAAACCTTTGTATCATAGACTCTTGGGTCCAATGTTTTACTCCCAAGAAGGACTGGATTTTTTTTGTCGGAAGGTAAATTTAAAAACTCACCCTGTACAAGATGTGACGATAACAAGGGCATGCAGCCTTTATCATACAAGTCGAACAAGAAAAATGAATCGCATGTCTCCAAGAAATAGGATTATATGGAAAAGACATCAGATGTAGAAATACATATTGGGAACAAACTGCATCAATAATGAGTGAAAACAGCCACTTATCAAACATTGAAATAAAAATAGGGTTAAGATGAGGATGTACTTTATCATAGAGAATATTTGTAAACAAATAGAAGGAATGGAATGTAAAGATCAGTAGAAAAATATTAACAACCTGCAATATGCAGATGACAAAGTCCTCGTAGCAGAAAGTGAATATAAGCTATTATAAACATATAAGAAGGTTCTGAAGTTTTGTTATTCTTCTTCTGCGTTCGTTCTCAAACTCCTGCAGATTAGCAGGATGTAGTCCAGAGAACGGAATGTGTTGTGCCATGGTTTACAGCATTGCTGCGATATCTGCGCCTTTCAGCCTGACACATCCGACTTCAGCATGGCTTTGGGTCACTGACCCAATATGGGATAGGACAGCCAACTCCATCCCATAACCTCCGTAGTCGCCTTTTACGACATGCGTGGAAGGTAAACAGTGTTGCTATTCTTTGCTCCCCTTTCAGGCCCGGCAACACACGGGCGGTTGTTTTGTTCTAATGTTTACTTTCCCATCCGTCATTTACTCATCATGCACCACTTTCTCTCAAGTTAAGACAAGTGGGTGATTACATCACAATTTATTGATCTCTAGGAAATACTGCATTTCAAGTTCAATAGTACAACACTCAAAACATCTCTTAAATTATAGGCTTCATTGGCCGTTTGGCACTATAGTAATTAGCAAGATATTAATCAGCAAGTTCCAGAACACCTACAGATGTTACTTACTCCCAGAAGTAATGATTTGGTCAGAAAAATAACTATATTTGTGACTTACATCTACATTGCTCCTAAGTTAGAAGTGCCATAACTTACAATCACTCAGACTTCTTTTACGTTCAGCATCTGTGGTCATGCTATACCGTCAGGCCTGTCGTCAAGACGAAGTCTACTGTCTTCTCCAGGTCAGAGCGGCTGCCCCATAGCTATTGCCTCAAATCTGTATCCTCTGGCCAGTTCTGCGGTCTCCTCTTTGTATGTTGGGCAGTCCTGAAGTATGTGGTCTGGGTTCCGGATCCACAAAAACATTCATCTATGTATGAGATCCTTAATCGGTAAAGGACTTCATTCTCTACTGTCGATCACAAAATTATCTCGGCAAAGCCAAGAGTATCTTCATAGGTTTCAAAGTTCTGCAAAAAATCTCATATTCTAAACACGGAAGCTGCAGTTTGCTTGCCTTCTTACCAGATCTGATCTAAAACTCATTTCTAGAACACTTCCCTCTTACTAAGTTTCTAAATCCAAACAGCTTAGAAAATAATCCTCGGTTTCTGTTCTAAACTTACACTTCCTTTTTTTCGCTTGCTTGACCATTGATCCCTGAAAAACCTCAACAGTAAAGCTTTGATCTGATTTGCTGATACCACATCAGCCATAGTTCTCGGATAACCTTAAATAAATACGAGGCATTGGTCATGAGTGATCATACCATATTTCACACACATATGTAATTCCCCACCATCTACACAGAAACAATGACTAGGCCCTATTGCTTACATACATCGCCAGACAGCTATTGGTACATTACTGGTACAATACAAAAACTAATAGATCAAGTTGATAAATCAAGTAAAGAATATGGACTAGATAAACAAAATCCATGATAATCAGCAACATCGCAGAGGAACAGGTGCTAAACATAAAAATACATGAGATACAAGTAGTAGAGAATTATACATCTATTCAACAGAAATATGGATCATGAACAAACTGAAAGATAGAATTGATGCGTTGGAGATGTGGATATATACAAGAATTGGGAGAACTTCATGGGAAGAGAAGAAAATGAACAAAGAGATTCTGACAACAGTTCATATGAAAAAACTATAAAGAAATACAAATGGAAGTATTTTGGACATAAAAGACATGACACCTTGTTAAAGACTTTACTTCAGAGAAGGTGAGACAGAGGTAGGCAGAGATACGAGTGGGAAATATCATGAAATGGACAGGTTACAGTCTAGCAGAGTGCACCCAAAGCAAGAGATAGAAGATGGTGATTCTTTGCGGCCAAGTATCGTTGTGGAGACAGCACTAATGCCTCTTGCACAAAAATATTGATTTAAGTTAAAACTTGTTTCATACACATTTTATCAGCAGAAGTTTGAGAAAAACATAATATTTTCTGCTTTCATTCTCAAACTTCTGTAGATTAGGATGTAGTCCAGAGAATTGAGTGAGTTGTTACGGTATACAGCTTTATTGCGATTTCTGCATACATTGGCCGGACACATCCGACTTCTGAGTCACATTGACAATGAGATTGGACAGTCAACCCCTACTCCCAAAACCTCTCATTTGCTTTCTACAAGCGTGCCAGGTAACTTACTATTCTTTGCTTCCATTTCGGACCCTGGCAAGAAGATAGTGATTCTCTATTCGTACTTTTAAAAATTTGTTATCCACAAATTACAGAGCAAGACTTCAATATCTAATATCTACGTCATTAGACAGACATTTTTAACATTCATTCTGGAACTCTCTTGTTGCAGGACAATAGTCCTGCTATATTTCCAGCAGAATGTAGTCGAGAGAAAGGTATGCATTGTGTTGACTTTTATTGGCAGACATTTAAATAGCTATTTTTTGGAGCCAGGTTCAATCAACATCTTTGATTACTGTGACTCGTTTAATACTTTACTGACCAACTTCTACAATACATTCACTTAAAATATCACTGCTAAAGACTGATGTGTTGAAACATTGGCACAACTTATAAAACTTATTTTCATTCTTCGACTACACGCTGCTGGAAATCTAATGGAACCATCCTCCTACAAAAAAATGATCACGTAGGAGTTTGAGAGCGAATGAAAAACTGAAAATAGCTGAATACCACTCTACATGATCAAGCAATACTTATATTTTTTAACAGATGCCATTCAACATGTTAAGAACAATGAGTATTAACACCACTCAAGAACTACAACATCCTGCAGCGAACTGCAAGGCATGGAGAAACATGACTCCTGCCCTATGTGCCACCCTTGAAACCAAAGGAACAAACTAACTAATCCAACATCAGCATTCTTCTGTGGCATGTCCTTTGCAGAATGTTATCCTCTCCACCACTCTGTACATCTTTTGGTTCTTCTGTACATGCTGTTCTGTTTCCTCTAGTGTCATTTAGGAGACACTCATTACCCAGTATGTACAATTCTACTGTCGTCATTCCATGTCCAAACTGTCCAACGACATTTACGACTCGAATAGGGCTAATTAGCCATCTTAAAAACTCATAATCAAGGACATAACTCAAATTTAATTTTCAAAAGTGGATGTAACAAATGGTCATCATCACCTGTGATAGACGAACAATTTTTTAAGTGACTTTTTTTCCTGTAACATATTCTTCCAAGATTGTCTTTCTAATACCCATTGTATCTGTTTTAAATATCTCTCCTGTATTATTCAATGATTACTCAGAAATGATTTACTGATCAGCAAGGGCAGAACATTATCTTTTGCAGATGGCATTTTGTTGTACAGGCAAGGAAATAACCATCATATTATGCATTTTTTCTCAAACTCCTGCATTTGGCAGGATGTAGTCCGGAGAAAAGAATGCATTGTGTTTTTTTACAGATTGTTTTACAGCACTATAGATGTGAATACGGTATCAATAATTGGATTACAGCACTACAGATTAAAGGGGACTCAAAATTTCTCAGCTAGGACAGCTGGTATTGCACTGTGCCAAAAAGATTACAGTCTTACCATGGCAGATTGGGAGGGGAGGGGGGGGGGAGAGAGGGAAGAACAGTGCATTCCGTCCTCCAATTTACATCCTTCTAATATGCAGAAGTTTGAGATACAAACACAGAAGACTAGCATAGATTATGCGCATGGTACGTTTTATCCACCTCCAAACCATATCATATATACTTATCCCTGGATAAACTGAATGCCCAGTATTAGCAGTTCAAATTCCTATAACATCTTTGGAATGAAAAGGTCACAACAACTATTTCAGATCTTCTGCATTCGTTCTCCAACTCCTGCAGATTAGCAGGATGCAGTCAGGAGAACAGAATGCCTTGTGTCATGATTTACAGAACTGCTGCGATATTCATGTGCGCCTTTCGGTCTCGCACATCCGACTTCAGTGTGGCTTTGGGTCATGTTGACCATATATGTGATGGGACAGCCAACTCCATCCCATAACCTTAGTCACCTCTTACGACATGCATGGAAGGTAAACTGTTGCTATTCTTTGCTCCTCTCGTGCCCAGCAACACATGAGCGATTTTAGATCTCATTCCAGTGAAAACATATTACATCAAGATAGACAAGAACTTCCAATATGTACAATTGTATCAAACACTTTATATGTAAGTCCATCTCATCTCAACTAAAAAAAACTTGGATTTTACAAATTGACAACAAATAATTAAAGATTTAAAATAATCCATACAAAAATAAAGATGTACATTTTTTTATCATATGTGAAGGAACTGATGTCAAGATACAAAAAAAAATGAACATTTCAATCATTTATTTATAGAAAAGAGAGGTAGAGAAAAATGATCTTATATTTTATGATCCATTACCATGAGATCTTCCACACTTTTCCATCCTTACTGTTACTGTTTTATATTTTGTTACCTAACATTCAATTGTACATGAAATAATGAATGATATCATAGAGCCACAGAATTATAATTATCTACATGGTTACACTTACTGGAATAAAATCATTGTAGCCATGAATTGTAGAGATATACATAATACATGAAGATAATTACTATTCATGGATTTTCATATGCCACATGAGTAACGTTGAATCCTGTTTGAGTGCATCCAGGTGTAACAAATTGTAATGTTTAATGACACTTTTTTTCTTCTTTTGTTCGTTTGGAATGTGCTTACATCTGAATTTTTGTCTCTTCTATAAACTTGACTGTGTTTTGTGACTCCTACACCGCAGAAGAAAGATGTGTCGGGCTATTGGTGCAAATAAAATGGTGACACAACGCATTTCTATTCTATGGACTACATCCTACTGGAAATCTAGGACCATTGTCCTGCTACAAGAGAAAACCAGCGCAGGAGTTTGAGAATGAAAACTGAAGAAGAAAACTCATACAGAGATCCTTTAGAGTTTTGCTTTCACTTGTTTTTCTGGGCCAGTATATTTGCCTTGGCATTTCATATTTCGGTTGTAGTATTTCTGAAGTACCATAACCATTTCGACAATCGTTGAAGTTGGCCATCAATGGCATGTGGAGCACCTGAAATGGACAATACTTTTTTAGTGAAGAAGGCAGGTGATGGCTCCGGGATCCTTCAACTGAATAACTCATGAAAGTTAAGTAGGTATACAAAAAACTTTCCCTTTCCATCCCCCCAAAAAACCCAATGAAAGTCAAAGATACACAAACACATCTCCCTCACTCATCCTGAGCACAGCTCAATGAAAGTCCTGATACCAAAATAAGATCTCTCCCTTCTCATCCCTAAAGTAGAAAAGACTTTGACTATTGCACTAAACATCACAATAAACGTCAAAGATGCCACAACAATACCTTCCCATTCCTAAAATATCAACTGTATATTCTTCTCTGTAGTTGACTCCCAGAGATTACAATATGTAAAAACATTACACAAGGGGCTATGTTAGTCAATTCAGGTGACATAACCTATGTTCATTATTAGTGAAATTTTTCATCATCAGGTGACATATTCTTTCCAAAACGTAGTCTTCCCTATGGATCTCTTGAATTCTCCAAGGTCTTGAGCAAGTTGTCCTGCATCTTTTGGTGACATGCACAGGTATTCTTGAATGCCTTTTGTCCAATGGTGTCTTGGACGGACTTTGCCCCGGTTTCCGCTTATCATCCCCCTCCAGTAACACTCTCTCCATGTGTTCTTTTAAGGTGGCCGAAAAAAATCTAGCTTTTTCTTTAATATGGTGTTCAGAAGCCAGCCTTCCAGGACGGTATTTGTTTTTAACACTTCCTGGTTTGTTTTCCTTGCTGTCCATGGTATTCCCAGAACTCTTCTATAGCACTTTAATTCAAATGATGTTATGCTCTTGGCCGCTGTTTTATTTAGTGTCCATGCTTCTCATTCATATGTCGCCACAGGAAACACACATGACCATATTAAACACAACTTGGTTCTTATGTTAACACCCTGCCATAGTTTCTTTAGCTGTTTTAATTTTGACAGCACCATTGCTGTTCTTCTCTTAATCTAAACTACGCAGTCACCCACATTTTATATTAGTTCCTAAATAATCAAAATGTGTCACTTCTAAATTGTAGATCTCAATATTAATTTTGAGTTTTGATTTAGTTTTGTCAGTTGCCATTATTTTTGTCTTTTTCATATTTAAGAACAAATTTTGCGTTTGCTGAACTTTGAATTGACTTAATTATGTTCAGTAGGTCGTGTTCGTTTGTTGTTAATAGCACTGTGTCATCCGCATATCTAATTTCTGGTATCTGCAGAACCTCCTATATTTAGGGGTCTGAAATCAGGTTTCACTGTTTCTTGTCTCACGTTTCTCATTATAATTTGGTTAGTACATAAATATTCCTCATAATAGGACTCCGCCCGTGTGTTGCGGGGGCCCGAAAGGGAAGCAAAGAATAGCAAGACCGTTTACTTTCCACGCATGTCGTAAAAGGTGACCAAGGAGGTTATAGGTTGGAGTCGGCTGTCCCATCCCATATAGGGTCAGTGACCCAAAGCCATGCTGAAGTCGGATGTGCCAGGCCGAAATGTGCAGATATCGCATGCAATGCAGTAAACCATGACACAACACATTCTGTTCTCCGGACTACATCCTGCTAATCTGCAGGAGTTTGAAAACGAGCGCAGAAGAAGAATAATAGGACTCCACTGTATTAATATTTTGCTGATCAACAATCAAGAGTGTACTTATCTCTGGTTACCAAGGATATAAACAAACTTGTAAAAATTAATTTGTCAGTTTGTAAATGTGTAGAAAATTGAAATTATGACATAGAGCTTTGAAGTGTCATAATAAATATTGCAGTCTGAAAGAAATTGAAAGTCCCAGAGTTATTTCAGGAGCTAAATTGTATTTATTATAATGTTGGGCATCACTTTATAATACTTTCAATATATCGCACAAACAAAACAGCAAAACTTCTTACTTATTAAGAATTCACTCACAATCCAGATCAAAAGATTTATTTTGTGGGTACAGCCATTTTTAATGAAGTGCTATCTCAAATGAGCTATTATTAGTAATACTATTAGTATGGTTGCTGCATTACTGAAGTATCAGCAAGTACTTGACCTTTAACAAAGTTTGTCATCACAGGAATATACCAGAAATCTGACTCTAGTCAAACTTGGTTAGAAAAGTGTTAGAAAGGGGATGAACCTTTTTAATTTAATCAAATGTTATAACATAAGAATGCAAATTACGAAATCCAATTATAAATCGTATTATCATAGATCAGTGTTTCCCAACTCCCCATAGGGGGGCAATTTGATTGTTCAGGAGGGCAATTCGCAAGTTGTAATTAGGCTTAATTTATGGAATTATTCAATTTTTTAATTTAAAATATATGTATATATTACATAGGGAAGGCCATCAGAGTTTTAGAAAGACTTAGATGGGGCATGTCAAAAAAAAAGTTTGGGAAACACTGTCATAGATTATCATCAGTGTCATATGGGGTAGGTAATCATTTATGATAGCAACATTCTGTTATCATACACAACCAATGAGTATTGATTGTATTTTGACCAAGACACAGACATGTTGGAGTAAAACACAAGAATTCAGCCTCAACAGTTACAACTTAATAAATATGTATGTATTTATATCAAATTGTAGGATTCCTATATCTACTATATGAAACAAATAATGTTGTCTGCAAAATACATATTCTTCAAAACTTGGACTAACAGTCAGAAGATAATGACCTGATAGAAAGAATGAGCGAAAACATTCAAATAATTATAAAGTCAATTAAAAACTAATCAAGTGGATGCACTAATAGACAGATGCCTGTATACTATAGAAAATTCCATTTACTTTACATTCTGTGACTTTATAGGACTTTTCCTAAAAATTGACATATTAGGAACCTGCTGTCTTCAGTGAAGGAGGAACCAAAAAAATGTCAGCACATCTTCAACATAAAATGTCATTCATTTTGTGCCCTCACCAAGTTATTTTCATTTTAAATCTTCTATTTGAGTATCACCATTCAAAATATCGATATCAAAGTCCAAGAATGAAATATCTTCACTTTCTGACAAGTCATCATAATCATCTGAAACATCAACACTGTGACTTGTATCACTGGAGGGTTGAAAAGTATCAACTGCTTCCTCAGAATGCAAGGTCGTCTGTGAATTTTCACTCCTGAAATTGTACAAAATATTATACATGACGTAAAATTAAAATAAGAGATGCTTGTTTTGTTAATTTCAATCTCGTTTCAGTCTTCACTGCCCGAACACAAACCTTCAAGGTTTGACAAGGAGTTTCGCACAAGCTTAGAAACAACCTGATATCAGGATAAGATGACAAGTTTCTTTTAGGGTCATGTATTTCTGGGAATCACTTGTCACACTTTCCATGACAGCAGTGTGACTAACATAGCTACTATCTGCATCACAATGATACTACACCCACTGATGTAACATATTTTTGGGGTATTTCTTCATTGGTAGTTTAAACAATTTATGATACCACTCCTCTCTGATGTCACTCTGCACATTGGCTTACATTGAACTCTTTGACCAAATCTTTATTGTCACTATGTGACAAATTTTACATGTCATTGTAGTGGACACAACAACAGAACTTGGTACAATATTTTTTAAATCTTTCAAGCACTGCATGGATATCTTCAATTGTAACAGAACTGTCTTTACTCAATCCTATATTCTCACATTTAACACTTTGCTGACCAACAACCCAAAGTATGCTTATCTTTACTCAATCCTATATTCTTACATTTAACCCGTTTTCTGACCAGCAACCCAAAGTATGCTTATCTCCCATTAATATAAAATGCATAATATTATATGCATTATATTAGTATAATGTTTGGTGTGATTTCACAGTACTTTAAAGTAATCCCCAAACACTCACCTGCAAACAATTCTAATCTATTCAAGAATTCATGCACAATCCATGTCCAAAGACTATTTGCTGGCTGCAGCCATTTCGTTATGAAGTACCATCTCGGATGAGATAATTTTTGTAATACTATTTGCCATAATACTGAATTATTTGAACGCATCTAACTTTCGCTGAAGTTGGTTACCAAGTTTGTACTGCAAAAATTTTATTGTCGCTAACACGTTCAGCAAAGTGTTAACCAGAGAATGGTTCATGTTTGGTAAACAGGTCTACCTTGGCTATAACTACCCATCAATTGGAAGTAGGGGGAAATATTTATTTAAGAGGGTTGTATGTGTGGGGCCTGTCAGTGGGTTGTGCATATATCTTAGCATCCTGCAGCATTCTTCATGACTATAGCAAACGCACATGTTTATCTGTTGCTGGTAAGCTCAATAAACTTACGATTACATTAGCCATTTCTTATCAACTAGCAGTCAGCGACACCACAGAATTGTACAAAATTTGTGATAGACGCAGATTATATAAAAAGATGGAAGGTAGGCCTGTTTACCAAGCAAGAACTCGGATAACATACAGTTGATGCGCCTTGACTTGTTTTTCTGATTTTTGTGTAGATTGTTGTGTTTTGCTGCTGCAATGTGCTGTGACAAAATTAGTTTTAAATTTCTGATACCATAAACAATACATTTCTAGCAATCAATGTTATTGCTATTTCAAATGTTCATTCAATGGTAAAACTACGATGGTCACAGCAAACTAGTAGGTGATTTGAGTGTTCGCGGAAATCTCCTCTAGATATTATGACACGGAACAGTATCATGGCCAAAATTATGACAGGCCACAGTATTACTGCATATCAAGCGACGAAACGTGAAATTCACAAACTAATCGAATTTACTTCACGTGGTTCTTACTACAATACGCTGCATAGGCCCTATACCACCAAAAAGCAGCATTTTTACGATGTATTTCAGAAGCATATTAAAATAGTCTGTGCATTAATCAATCAGAAACAAAACCAGTTTGAAAAATGAGTACTTCAGGTAACGGAAACAGTTTGGTAATGTTTACATTTGCCGCATTCGTGACATTCATTCATAGGCCTAATGTTTTGCTGCACTCGCGACATAGGCCTGATGTTTACATTTTACTACACTTTACTTAACCAGTTTTGTCATGTTTAAAATTTGCCAACAATAATTTCACGACTTAGGCCTAATTTTTTGGTTGGCAACATGACTTAGGCCTAATGTTTTGGTTGGCAACATGACTTAGGCCTAATGTTTTGGTTGGCAACATATTGTTGCAACTGGTGTGTTAAAAACTAGAAACCAGAATAAATTATTAAAAACGCGAATTCGGTATATTGAAAAGTGTGACATCCGGCACCCGCATACTAGGAAAGAACCAAAGTAACTATCTGAATGACCAGATTGTGATGTAGTTATCTGACAGCAAATAACAAGTTTGTAGTTACATCACATCTTCAAGCTTCTCACCCTATTTATTGGTGGTAAAGTTAAACCACCTTTCATTGAAATCACAAGATAATCTCCAGATATTATTGAATTACAATAATTTATAAATACTGTGTGACTATCTGTAAGATTTTTCTGTTTTTGTAAGTTTTTTTTATGACCATGGGTCTTTAGTACCGAGTGTCATCTTAACAGGTTCACAGGAATTAAATTATGTTAATTAGATTAACTTATGGATACCTGGGATCATTTTCTGCCTTATGCTCAGCAACCAAAGAGTGTAGCCTTAGCTTCCAAGTTTTCACCTGAGCATCCCAGGATCTACGACTACAGCTTGCATATTTATCTGGTGTACTGGGATGAAGTTTCTTATTACCACTTCGTCTGTGCCTGAAACAGCATCGTACCAAAGCTTTATATGTATTTATATATAAAGTGGCACAACTCTATAGTGCACAAATTTATAATAAAATTCTCTGTTAAACAACACTATTCATAATTCAATTTATTTCTTCTTTATTGTACATAGCAAATTTTGATTATCACATAAATATTATATCAGATCCCGCCGAAGACGGATGTGTCGGGCCATTGGCGCAAATAAAACGGCGAAACAACGCATTTCTATTCTCTGGACTATATCCTGCTGGAAATCTAATAGGGCCATTGTCCTACTGCAATAGAGATCCGACAGGAGTTTGAGAATGAACGCTGAAGAAGAAGATTTCATCAGATGGACTAATAAAGAAGGGATCAAGACAAGAACGGCCATACACACTAACGACCATGCACATAGCTAAAATGTTGTTGAAATCTGTGAACAAAGAGATTTGGCTGAACAGATGTGTCATGGGAAGCACTGGGAGAGAAATCTACAAATATATTACCAGCCCAAATCCTAAAGACATCAACCTCAGAAAGACCAAAGTATCATCTTCTGACTTTACACACATGTACTGTTTAACAAATCACCTGAACACAATACAACAACAATATATTCCAGGGTGTCGGCTGTGCACTCATCCATATGAAACTGTTGACCACCACCTTTTTGAATGTCCAGCGCTGGATGACATCAGGAAAATGCTTCTCCCTCCAGGGCCAGATAAATGGAACACATTATATGGAACAAAACAATGTCTGAAAAATACTTTTCCCTTCAAGGATACATGGAACACCTTATAAGGAACAAAACAACAGCTCACAAACACATATCACACAATGGAATTGGGTCAAATCACATTAACTCATGCGCCACTGGATCATAAACCAAAAGGATTCCACTGTACATATATATAAATTCATTCTTGTAATGGCTTTTATAAAACAAATTAGTTATACCAGGACTAGTTATGAGTTATGACTGTAGGTAATCATCAATGCACACCTGACAAGTCCATAGATGCTCCAATACCTATCTCAATAAATCAGAGTGTAGCGGCTGACAGTTCCAGTTCGATGTTGATTTATCAGTTGCTTTGTATTATGTTTCTTTTCACACTCTTTATGCTGTTCTGATCTTAACTCCGCTCTCATGCAGTCTTGAGTTAGGAATAATTTTTGTGCAATAATGAACATATAAGTTTATCGTCATTGAATTAACCTGCAGAACACGAGTGTCAGCCATTGACACAAATAAAAAAATGGCAACACAACGCATTTCAGTTCTCTGGACTACATCCTGCTGGAAATATAGGAGCATTGTCCTCCTACAAGAGAGATTCAGGGGAAATTTGAGAATGAACGCTGAAGAAGAAGAATTGACCTCAGTTCTTCAAGTATAATAGGTGCTCAGTCTCCAGTAGATATCAAAAGAGTATGTATAGTGGTACCATTAAGCAGAAGCATGTTTCACATGGCACAAATGAAATAAACTAAGCAATGAAATACAGTTAAAAGGAGAAGAGTTAGCCTCAGCAAGCTAATGTTGAGAAAGATTTCATGTGTGGTGATCCTGGTAACAAACGGAACAAATACTGCAGCTTGAATAAGCAAGTTGAGATTGAAGAGAAAAGGCAAAGCTAGCCACAAAAAATTCAGTGCTGAAAATGATTGGATATCAAGTTAAAAGCCACAGACTTGGTTATAATAACCATTTGTTGTTGGCGTCTGAAATGGGGAGCAAAGAATATTCAGTGACCCACCATGCATGTCCATAGAGGGAACAAAGGAGAATTTAACACAGAGTTGGCTATCCCATCACATAAGCGGTAAAAATTTCTCTGCAGTTGTAAAATCTGTCAAGACAAAAGTGTAGATATGACATCCAAGCTGTATTACAATGACACAATGCATTACGTTTTCAAAACTAGATCCCTCTAGCCTACAGTTTCAGAACAAATATAAGATGAGAATTGACATCTAAGCAGTCAATCCATGTGTTGGAACAGGATATAGAAACCATTCATTCTTACCGATACCAGCCATTTTGAATCTTTTAAAGCATGAGCAAGGAATCAGACACTATAACTGCCTAGTAAAAATAAAATATACAAATCACTACTCACTTTGGCACTAATTCAATATACTTTTTGTAATCAGCAGTATTTTTCCCATAAGCAATGTCTTTTTCTCTTCTTGCCAACCTTACTTTAGCCCTGATAGAGATATGAACACACAAAGTGAATGTAAATAGCTAGTAATTTTAATAAAAAAGGCTTTGATAAATTACAATAGCATTTACAAATGGAACTTAAAGTGCTCTTTTTCTTCACATTTTGCAATTGTTTTTCTATGTCTTCACAGTACATTTCAGTAATATAAATTAATATGTTTTACAGTTCACAAAACATAAAGATCAGTAAAATCCTGTGTATAAACCAAGAATTTGTGTATTTTTTCGCTATTGATGTTTGGGGGGGGGGGGGGGGGGGGTGGGCCTCGGCTTATATATGCCGAATAAACTTACAGGTAACAGTAAAAACAATCATTCAACTCCTTTGAAATCACCATCTGAATTGTGAAATAATTATGAGGCAGGTAAGAATTCCAAACATTAGATACAGATAGCCCCCATCTTACAGCATTGTTTTTTCCACTTTCTTCATGAGATGTGCCCAAAACAAGTACAAGACTAGCATGAATTATTTCTTATAGCTGTCCCCTTTCTCTATCCCCCACACTTTATCTATCCATTCCAGAGTGTGATGTTTGTCCATTCAGTCTTTCATGTGGGTACACAAACATATCACTTAGGAATTTCGGCCACTTTAGGCGGTCTGGTGTAATAAAAAAAAAAACCAGGGGAAGGGGGAAGCAAACATGCCCTGCAACCTAAAATAACAGTGAAATTCATTTTTCCCTGTATGGTTGTCTTTACAAAAACTGTCTTCACTTCTTTTCTGTGTTTCCTGTGGTGACATATGGATGTGTAACATGTAGTTCTGAGAATACCATGGACAGCAAGGAAAACAAACCAGGTGTTGAGAACAATTAACATCCAGGAAGACTGGCTTCTGAACACCATATTAAAGAAACAGCTAGTTTTGTTCAGTCACATTAAGAGAAACGACGGCATGGAGTGTTATTGAAGGGGATGATAGACGGCAACAGGGGGAAAGGCCACAAGATGTTGAACAAAAGACATTTATGAATGTCTGCACATGTCACTAAATGAGGCGGGACAACTTGCTCAAGACCGTGGAGAATTCAAGAGATCCATAGGGAAGACTACATTCTGGAAAGAATATGTCACCTGATGAGGAAAGTTTGTGCTGTTTACCTTTTAGTGATATCTTGGTATCTCCTCTTTCTTATAATAACAGGATTCCACAGTATTCAACTGGTAGATGTAATATTATTTTTTTTTAATACTCTGCCTATATACAAGTTTCTGACTAGTTTTCCGACATTTTAAACATTAAAGTTACATCTTTGGCTTAAACACGGAAATATACTGCAACTTGTTTTACAATTCACAAACATCACGTAAGTTTCACAGATCACAAACTTGTTTTACAATTCACAAACATCACGTAAGTTTTACAGATCACAAACTACTTACCAGTAGTAAGTTTTACAATTCACAAACATCAAGTAGTAAGTTTTACAGATCACAAACATCAAGTACCGATAGAAGTTTTACAATTCACAAACATCAAGTAGAAGTTTTACAGTTCACAAGCACAAAGTAATAAGTTCTATAGTTCACAAAACAGACTACGTGATATGAGCAGATATTTGTTGTATCACTTTGTTTTGTAAGTTTTACCAATGTCTCACCAATTACTGATGAGAATACAGCAACCTTATCATGCAATAGATTTCTATTACTTCATAAATTTAACTTACTCTTCTGTTGCCACTTGTAATCTTTCATGGGTCTCACCCCCATTGACATACCTTTCAGAAGGACGAAACAACCTTCTCCGAGACCTACAAGATTACAGATACTAAATGTAAATATTATAATGCATTCATACGCATGTGGTTGCATCTGTGGGTCTCACCAATGGCCCACTAGACATACCATCCATGCAACAGAAAACCTTAGTGGATGACATGCCGTTATATTGAGGTTATCTTCTTATAGAAGCTTCATGGCATGTCATCTATACAGTTATGATTTTGTTTTGTTGTTGAAATGTTTTTCATGTTTGCCTGAATATATATGTATGCACCCTCTGTGGTTGGGAGGGAGCCAGAGATATACTGTGCAGCACTGAGGAGGAGGAAACTGACATCACTGTTTTTCCTATGGCTGAGGCCCATCTTAGGGGCACAGTGACTCAGGACGTGACAATCCTTTTGACTTGAACATTTGGTTGCATGCCTGGAGCTATAGAGAAGTTCGGCATAACCAGTAGTCAATTGGTGGTGGGGAATGAGCACAGTGAACCCTATCTTGGCTACAGTGGCTAGGCACAGTGCATAGGTTCAAACCTACCTTCCTGGAGGTGTGATAGTTATTCTCTGGCTCTGTCCCGGGGTGGGCCGAAAATCCACAGACTTCCCAGCAATATAATGCCATCTAATGGCATTAGGTCAAAGGGCATGAGCCCATGGACCGCTGGATCAGCAACCAACCAACCATAATGCATTCATGTCATCTGATCAATCACCAAAAATCATAAAATTCAGCAAGATAATGGGGAACATTTCAATTAAATATATACCTAACAGTGGTACAACCACTAGTAGTATGACGATGGAGGTGACCAGGGTGAAGATATGGCTGGAGTCTGAGTTTTACAGGTGTCTATTCTCTTATTTCTTTTGCATCCTTCTCAAACTCATGCAGATAAGTAAGATGCAGAGAACTGAATACATTGTCTTGATTTACAGCTTAAATGCGGTACCTGCACCTTTCCACTAGACACATCCAAGTTCAGCATGACTGTGTCACTTTTACTTTTAATGAGATGCCAACACCCCTCCCAAACCTTCTTAGGCGCCTCTTACAACATACATGAGAAAGTAAACAGTGTTGTTATTCTTTACTCATCTTTCAGGCCCCAGCAACACATTTTGTTTCATGTGATTTCTTACTGATTCTATGAGTAGGCTTCGAAATATTCAGTCTGTCTATATACACCATCAGTGGCCAGTATCAATTATGAAGTCTGTGTTGAAGAGAGTTACCTTCATTTTTGTACCTAGACATGTGGGTGTTTGGGGAAATTAAAAAGTAGACAGACTTGCCAGTGTGGCCACAGTAGCTCAATGGAATATGCTGATATTTTGAATGCAATAAAGGAATTAGACCTGTTAGATGATGTTGGGTGTATTTCTTCTTCTGTGTATATTGTCTATGGTTAGAATGCAGGATCTGGGAGTGAAATGTGGTATTGCAAGAAACAAGCGGCATATAGGAACCAAAAGAAGTCATCTACCAGCACAAAACAGGAACAGTCAGTTACCACATGCTGAAGAATATACTCAATATGAGATTTTAGCACCAATGACATGTCTTGAGTTGCCATGATGATAATCTGACAACTAATACATCAAACAGTTGACAATGTGTAAGAATAACAAAACATGGACAGATCAAACATCACCAAAGTGGCACTGTCATGTCAAACCTATCCCATGACATTTGAGGCTAGTATAAGACGTACCAGCCATCTATGAACTCGGTCAACAAGGGCACACCACTAACCAAATATTGAAAATTTGATGTAACAAATGATCAACATCACTTGTGATGAATGAATAAAAAACAAAACAATAGAAATAGTTTGACACACACAAAAACTTCTTTAACCTCTAGGACTAGATTAAAATTACGCAATATCCCCCTGGTCCCGGATTCTTTTTGACAATGTGCATTATTTGTGGTGACTGTTTGGTAAACGTGATAACTTTTTTTTTGTAAAGATACCAAAATAATTTTGTTGATATTGACTAAATACATTTTTTTACAATGTCTGTCCATTCAACACTAGGCCTAGCTGGACATACAAAGTAATTATCTATCATGCCGAAACGATCTATCACACATGATACATATTGTTTTTGTATTATTCAATGAATAAATGAACATTCTTATAAAATAACAACAATTAAAACACTAAAACAACAACTAAAACATGTAGATATTAATGTCCATGATGATCACTTACCATGCCACGCTGTACAACATTTGATAGCAAAATATGGCATCGAAAATGGACAAAGTCATTCCAGAAATTTGTTGCCAAAATCAACTGGTATTCTCCTTTCTTAAAATCGTAATGTGTAAAGAACTTTGACTTTTGCTGTGACGTATTCCTAGCTTCGTGTGGCGGTAATTCTATGCCAAATGAGATGAACTTCGTATGATTCCGTACTGATGAATTGAGACATAGTAACGGAGGTGACTAGACGCTTATCTGGCTTAGTTATGTAATGGCGTTTGCTACTACAGACGCCTATAGAGCCCGTAAGGTTCAACATTCATCTATTTCTTCTTCTTCAGTGTACATTCTCAAACTCCTGCTGAATTTCTCTGGTAGCAGGACCATGGTCCTATTAGATTTCCAGCAGGATGTAGACCAGAGAATGGAAATGCGTTGTGTCGCCGTTTTATTTGCGCCAATGGCCTGATGCATCCATCTTCTGCAGGATTCATCTATTTTGAAAATATGACTTAAAAGTGGAACAATATTATTTTATTTCAAAACTAAAAATAAAATGAATAAATGTGTAATGAATTAAGAGACTTCTTGATGAAATCTACATTTGTATATTCGTTAAAAAATTATAGCTCAATTCAAACTAATCAGATACTGTATTCCGTCACATAAAAAGCTATTTTTACAAACAGTATTTTTTTTTTTAAATTTTCACAATAACTTACGTGTCTATTTGGTCTCTGACTGGTGAATGTCTGTCGCTGCTGCAGTCTTCATGCACAATACGCTGTTCTAATGACTTCCTAGAGGTGAATCTTGAAGTAAAGGCATTATGTTTTCATCATTTAAATTATTCATGCAAATTACCAGTTTGATACATGAAGATTTCTTCTTTTGTACACTTGAAACATGTCTATATCTGTAATTCTGTCTCCTGAATAAAACTAATTCATTTATAGTTCATACAGTGTCCCATAAAGCTTTGATTATAGTGTTGCTTCCTCTGGCAAATATGTCTGCCTCAGCATTTCATACTCAGAACACTCTTGAAACCAGGAGAAAGATGACTTGATCATCTGTTTTTTCTGATGGTAGGTGATTGGCATATCTGGTTGGTCTTTGGCAGCACCTTCCTTAGCCAGTTGGTCTGCTTTTTCATTTCCCGGTATGCCACAGTGAGAGGGTATCCACTGCATAGTTACCCTATACTTGTAAGACAGTTCATTAAGTAGGTTTTGTAAGTCTGTTAGTTTTCCAGACTGGAGAGCTTGAAGCACTGACCTTGCATCTGTTAGGAATACCACGGGCTGTGGGCCTTGATTAGAGTTCAGAATTTTTTCGGTTGCCACCCTAATTACTGCATCATAATTATTGCAGTATTTCCCTGTTGGTGTTCTGATCGTATCTCTAGGCTTGTGTGGATATTCTATATATACATCTGCACCTCCATTCCTCACAGCATTCTGTGCTGACCCATCTTTGTATATTCTTACCCATATGTCCGGTGGATATTTAATGTCCAGGAAACTGAGGGTGACTGTTCTTTGCTGCACACTGTTCCGTTTGTCCTCGCTTAGTATTCCTTTCACATGGGTCTGAATGTATATTGGCATTCCATGCCTTTCATTCCAAGGGGTTTATTCTGGTACAGACCTTGAGAGGATGTCAACTTCAGATAGATCTGTAAGTTGTCTACGCAGTCGTTTAGCTTGGTGGATAAAGCTGCTTCTTTTCAGTCGCCAAATTGCTAGATTTTGGAATCTTTCCTTCATTGGATGACTTAACATACACTGAAATTTTTCTGCATGTTTTAGTAACGTGGTGTTTTTACATTCACAAAGTGTTTGCAGTTTCTGCATCTCTATCATGGGTATTGATTTCATTGTTCCCAACATTATCCTATGCGCCTGGTTTTGCACTCTATCTAGATCCTGTAATGTGTTTGCTGTAGGACACCACGTAGCTGAACAATATTCTAGGTGTGATCTTATGTCTTGCTGATAAACTTTCCAGAGTATATTTCCACTGGCTCCCCATGTGTTTCCACTTAGGCTTTTGTTGTTGCTTTATGTGTTGCTTCCATGTCATCTTATCATCAACGGTAACTCTGAGATATGTGGGTTGCCTTCTTTCAAAAGCTCTCCATCTTAATCATTTCATTGGTCACTCCATCAGCTCCTGGGATCTTTTTCATTTGGATATTGCATGCCCCAGTTTTTTCAATGTGATTGGTGCCTCCATGACTTCAGGTGTAGGTTCGTCTTATTCAATGTTTTGCTGGTTTTCTCGAACCTCCTGTTGTTTGTCTTGGCCAACCTTGATGTGTTGTCTTCTGCAAAAGAGTCTACAAAGTAATCAGCTACATGATTACATGTTAAAATTTTTTACCAATTTCCATAATTTTCTAGTGTTTTTTTCAAGGTTCAGCATTTCTGTTTTTTCTTTCCAGCTGCTCCATCTGGCTTGTAACTTGGCTCTTTAAAATTTATCCTTTGTTTGCTGATATTTATTGTGGTGTTCTTGGCTAGGTCTATTCTCTGTCTGCTGTCTAGATGTTTCCATCTCATTTTCAACTTTTCCAGTTCATCAGTCCAATAGGGTGTGTAGTTTTTGTAATAAAGATGTTATACTCTTAAAGAGTCTCCTTTATTATGTCCTGTAGATATATGCCAAATCATAATGGAGATATGATCCTTGCCAAATTCCAAAACATAACAAAGCATTGGGCCAAATCCCAGGACAGGCTTCTTGATCCTTGAAATGAACTACTACTTTCTTTATTCACTAAACTCAATTATCTGCAACAATCTCCTTTCTCCATAAATAAATCATAGAAATGTGTATGTTTCTTGTAAATATAAGTGCATTCTACATAGAGAATTTGTTACTGATACCTGAAACTGTTACTGTTATCCATGTCCCTAAACTGTGTAGTCCTGGTTCTTGAACTTTTAAGAGGACTCATGTCATCTGATTTCTTTGTATATCTTGATCTATCAAAGTATGCATCTCCATTCCGAGAACTATACCCACTGCGATCACCACGATCTCTGTAAATAAAAATAGTATAGCCTCCTGAGATAGGATTCTGAAGCTGCATTCATTTAGTACAAAAATGACACAAACTATGATTTTAATTAGATTTCGTCATACTAAAGAATTAATGTGTTTATTATTATATCTTATTATTATAAGAATTATGTCCCAGTAGTCTAGAGATCCATTTAAATACTAATCGATGATATTTGCTGCAAAAAAGTGAATGTGGGTTATATGCTTATTGCTTATTCTGCTTCATTAATTTTCAGACTCCTGCCAACCTGACAGGATGTAATTCGAAGAACAGAATGCATTGTGTGCTGGTTTACAGGTAGTCTGTGATATCGGTACCTTTCAAACCAACATATCCATCCCCGGTGTGACAATTTAGATCTGGACTTTCTACAGCATGGCTTCCAAGCCAATCGGTTACAATCCTATTTGGGGGTGACAAAGAATTTACTAAGGGGTCTCAGGCTGAAACAGTAAACTAAAAAAAATTATTTAAAATAATTTTCATTTTTAATGTCTTCCCTGTTAGTCTTTTATTTTTTATACATGTTGGGTTTAGACGATCATGGCTGACCCAACAATGGCTGGTGACCCAACAACTGGTGGCTGGACTAAGCACCATCTCCACAACAAGTTGCTGTCCTCGATAGGAAACTTATTTGCAACAATTCCCATTAACACAAAAACCAACTGAATTAGTGTTCTTTCAAATCTCAAGCACACAAACAAGTCTTGCCAAGTGATGTAGGCGATATATTTCTCCACAACTCCCTGTCTCTTGTTGAGTTAAGCTAGTGACATTCTCCCATGCAATCATGACAACTCATCCAACAACTTTTCTCTTTTTTTTTCATGTCTTTTCTTGCCTTAAATTTTCTGATATATACTAAGAATATGTGTCAAATATTATTAGAAGACAGCATATTTAGGCCACATGCTTAGATCAGACAAGAATAGACTTACCACCAAGATCTGTCATCGTCTGCAACAGAAAAATGGAAACGTAGAAGATCCACGACAATATTACGAAGAACAATCAGAATGAGACAATGACAATGGTTATTAACATCACCCAAGAACTGCAACAGCTTGCAGTGAACTAGGTATGGAGAAACATGACTTCTGCCCTATGCTCAGCCCTTGGCACCAAAGAAACAAACTAACAAACTAAACTAATTAAATGTTAAAGTTTTGCTCTTCTAATCACATGCTCTATAAATCAATTAAATATATTTCAAATATTCCTCAGTTATATTTTTTTTAAACTGTCACATACCTGAAACCACTATCCATGTCTCTAATATTATATTGTTTAGAATTGCTTATTGGACTTCTCAGAGGACTTCCGTAACTTGATCTCAGGGGTTGTCTGGGTCTATCAGAATATGAATCTCTATTTCGAGAACCATAACCCCAATTATAGTCGGGATCACTGTAAATAAAAATAATATATGACTACACTAGAATTATGTAACTGCATTCGTATATTACATACATGACAAGTTGGAGGTACCTCTTAGGGAGGAGGGTAACCATAAAGCGAATCTCCTCATTTATGTAGGGATTTTAATATTGGGGCGAGAGGGTGTGTTTATGCTTTCTACCTGATATGGTTGATTTCTCCCCAGTGCTAAATGCTATGTTCTGATTTGGCAGGGAGGGGAGAGATAGAGAGTGTGTGTGTGTTTCAACCAACCACCCCTTATCTAAGGACTTGGACACACAATAAATATTTCTATTACAGACTTCAAAAGCATTTCAAATGATCATTTGGATTTTTCTTATGCTTTCCAGAAAAAATCAAAACTCCTAATCACCTTCTTTGACCTCATAAAGGCCTTTGACAAAGTCTGGAAAGAGGGGCTATTGCTAAAACTTGCCCAGAAAGGAATCAGAGGCAAAATGTTTCAGTGGATAAAAAGCTTCCTACGAGGCAGACATGCTATGCAAGAGTCAAACTCCAGGGAATGAAAAGTAAAATGGTCAACATAACAGAAGGTGTCCCACGGGGAGGAATTCTGTCCCCTACGCTCTTCATAGTTTTTATAGACGATCTGCCAAAACTATTCACACCATATGTACATAGAGCTCTCCATGCAAACAATCTTGCTATCTGGACCCAATCAGAATACATTGGAGTTGCAAAAGTTAGAATGCAGGAGGCAATAAACAAAGTTGAAGAGTGGGCAAAAATCTGGGGTGTTCAAATACACAAAAGTAAGACCGTCACTTCACTTTTCACCCTCTCCACAAAGCCTGAAAATTATACTCTCACTCTAGACAATACCCCACTCCAAAAAGAAAACACCCCCGTCTACCTGGGGCTAAAATTTGACAAAAGATTTACTTGGGGATCACACATTGAAGAGACACAAAATAAAGCCACATGCAGACTACAAATAATGAAAAAACTATCTGGGACAGATTGGGGAGCCAACATAAAAACCATAAGACAAGTCTATGTAGGTCACATTATCCAACTCTGGAATATGGATTGACCACATATGCAACAGCAACAAATACCAATCTTCAAAAGCTGGACAAAATTCAAAATGAAGGTCTCCGAATCATAACAGGAGGACTAAGGAGCACACCTATAAATTCAATGAAAGCAACAGCAGGATTACAAAACCTAACAGACTGCAGGGATGAGAAAATCACAATAATGACAGAAAAATGTAGACGCCTGAAACATCACCCTAAGCATGAAAAAACAAAAGAACTAACAAAAAACAGACTGAAAAGACCAAGCTTCAATCACCTATAAAAAAAACTTATGAAAGCCAATAAAGAAGTAACCAGCAACAATCCGGATGAATGGGAACAGCTAGAAGCATATTGCAACATCACAAACACATCACCCATATATACTGCAAAACTTACAATACCAGGCATTGAGAGCAAAACTACTGCCCTTAAGGCAAAAACACTTGATCACCTAGACACCCAATACCCTACCTCACAGTGGATTCATGTCTTCACAGATGGATCATCAGAGGATGCAGTAAAGAAAGGAGGAGCTGTGATACTAATACTCATACCAAACACCCCAAAACTAGAACTCTCAATCGCTACTGGCAAATTATCAACAAATTACAGGGCAGAGCTACAAGCAATCTTGGAAGCATCAACGGCTCTAGAGGAACGGAGGCTCAAAGGAGCTAAAATAGTCTTCTTGTGTGACTGCATGTCAGTACTCCAAACCATCCAAAAGGAAAAGATCTCCTAACAAAAACAACTGTAGAACTTCTAAATCAACTGTCTGCCAACAATAAAGTTGTGCTGCAGTGGATCCCTGCACACTGTGGAATAGCAGGAAATGAAGGAGCTGACAGACTGGCAAAAGCAGGTGCAAAAAATGAACAATTCCAGCACAGAATATCACTGACTGAAGCAAAAACCCTCATCAAAGGAAAATACAAACATACATGGAGTCAGAGAACAGGCATTAACTTTCCACAGGACCCTATTCTAAAGCTAAACAAGTCACAACAAACCACAATTTTTAGACTCCGCACAGGACACTGCAGACTACAAGCACATCACAAAATTAAGGCTGCCCAAACTGACCAATGCCCATGTCAAAAGGGTCCCCAGACTCCAGAACATATTCTGCAGACATGCCCACTCTTTGATGACATGAGAACCAAAATATGGCCCCAAGAGACATCTGAAGTTGTGGGGCAACCGTGAGGACCTCCTGCTGACGACTGAATTCATGGAGGCGGCCCACCTTCCTGTATAGACTTATGAGCATAGGAAACTGATCGCAGAAGAAGAATTTGGATTTTCTTAAACTACCGGGTATTAAAGTAAAGGGTATAAGCAGATGATTGTGTGTTTCCAGGGACTGGGGAGCAAAGAATGGTGACACTGTTTACATGCATGGGGTGGAGTTGGCTGTCCCTTCACTGAAAGTTACCTAGATGCCATGATGAAGTTCAGAAAAGTGCAAATATTGCAGCAATACTGTAAACCATGACACAGTACTAAGTGAAATTGAAAAACAACAGCAAGTAGACAACAAAAACAATGTAAGGTAGCAGCTAGAAGACAAATATAAATAACCAAAATGTCAGAGGATTGTGCACCAGAAACTCTGTCTTCTCCATTTTGTCAGACATCCTCTGACATTTTGGTTATTTGTATAAATTATGACAATGTATTCCATTCTCCTTCTTCTTCTGCGTTCAGCATCTGTGGTCATGCTATACCGTCAGGCCTGTCGTCAAGACGAAGTCCACTGTCTTCTCCGGGTCAGAGCGGCTGCCCCATAGCTTTTGCCTCAAGTCTGTATCCTCTGACCAGGTCTCTGTCTCTGCTCTTTGTATGTTGTGCAGTCCTGGAGTATGTTCCGGGGTCTGGGTTCCGGATCCACATGGACATTCACCTGTGTATGAGATCCTTAATCGGTAAAGGTGACCCAACAGTCTGCAATTCCATTCTCCTGACTACATCCTACACCGCCAAAGACGGATGTGTCGGGCCATTGGTGCAAATAAAACGGTGACAACGCATTTGCATTCTCTGGACTACATCCTGCTGAAAATTAACAAGAGAAAACCAGTGGAAGTTTGAGAATGAATGCTGATGAAGATGACTACATCCCGCTAATTTGCAGGGGTTTGAGAGCGAAAGCAGAAGAAGTATAATCAAATCTTTCATAGACATTATCAAACAAGTTTATTCAAGCAGCAAATAGTTGGGAGACTGAAATGCATTGTGCCGTAGTTTACAGTTAAGCTGAGATATATGCACATTTTGTGGCACATCTGTGCTCATTCTCAAATTCCTGCAGATTAGCAGGATGTAGTTTGGAGAACGCAATGTGTTATCATGGAATGTGTTGTATCATGGTTTACAGCTTAGCTGCGATTTGTGGTCTGACGCATCTAACTTCAGCATGGCTTCTGAGTCACTTTGACCCTCAATGGGATGGGACAGTCAATTCTAACTCCAAAACTTCTTCAGTCGCCTCTTACAGCGTACATGGCAGGTAACAGTGTCACTATTCCATGCTCGCCTTTCATGCAGCGACAGCACACAGGTTATACATTTTATATATTTAGTTTGAATTGATGGTTTTTTTTAGCGCTAGGTCAAATATTTTACAGTAATTATACACCTGATTTACCACATATATTCTCGTTCTAACGCCCACTTGATTGCATGCTGACACCCACCCCCCCCCCCCCCCCATTTGCAAGGAGAAAAAACATAACAGCGCTCACCCGCTCATAAACCGACCCGACACCCCCCCCCCCCAATACCTGAATTTTTGAATTATTCTTCTTCTTCAGTATTCATTCTGAAACTCCTGCTGGATCTCCCTTGTAGCAGAACCATGGTCCTACTAGATTTCCAGCAGGATGTAGTCCAGAGAATGGAAATGCATTGTGTCATTTTATTTGTGTCAATGGCCCGACACATACGCCTTCTGCGGGATTATGGAATTGAAAAATCAGAAAAAGTGAAATTACATCATTCCTATCATTGTTGCCTTTCAATTATTTGTATACTAATTACTGTAGGTCTACTTACGGTAGCTAAATTCCTTCAAAGTTCGATTCCTCTGAGTCTCCAAACAATGCGTGAAACTCTTCTTCTATTTTAACATTGTCCATACACGTTATTGCTATAATCTTCAATCTCACTGTTTTTTTCTTCATCAAATAAAACATCTTCCAATCCATCCGCTATTTTAAGTGCGCTGACTTAAGCATAGATCATGATGATTCATAAATCTCGTACACCAACCAGCTGATGCAACAAAAGTAATTGGTATGACCCACCTGTATTTTGTTTTTTTCATCATTTGTATAGCATGCAAACGAATTTCAGTTCTTATCACAATGTAACCATTTTGACGACATTCAACGACCCAATCTGTAATACCCGAATATTTTTCCAATTCTGAAAATAACGCACACCTTGTTGAACATCGTTTCTTGGTCTTTGGCATTTCTTTGATCTACATTTTTTTTATTCCTCCACGCGCATATTTGTTTCTCATCAACAAAAAATTATGAGCTGCTGCGCAATTATTGCTTCCTTCATCATAACCGACTGCTTTTAGTTTAAATAATGAATCGTAAGCAGATCTCTTTCTGCTTAACATCAACATTTGTTGAACACTATTCAATTTCAAGATTATGGGATAATATTTCTTACGTTCATTCTTTCATAAACAATGGTGGTAAACATTTGGCGTACAAGTGCACATTGTATTTGCACAGAAGCAGGACCGGTTACTTAGCATTCCCTATGTGATGTCAGAATAACAGTCTGTTGTAAAAAAAACTGTCAAATACTGCATGTTTCCCATTAAGGAGTTGCAGAGAGGAATTTTGTAGCTGTGTGATAAAGGTCACATGCTCTCACTGTCACCACGTCATGTACAGGCTGAGTTTTTTAATTTATCGTCCGACAGAAAAAACCCATGGGGATTACTGGGGATCGAACTCTAGACCTCACTAGTGTGAGACCAACTCTTTAACCTCTCAGCTGTCAAAATTAGTAGTATATAAAATTCATAAGCCAACCCCCTCTCTTTTTCCCCCAAAAATGTTAAGATTTAGAACGAGTATATACAGTATACACAGATACAAAGATAAACTTTATGTACCTGTTTCTATTTATCCTGCTTCTGATATCAAAATCTCGTCTTCTCTGTTGAAATCTTGAACTTTCTCTCACATGAGATGAAGGTATAAAATTTTTTGAATATCTGTAAGTATAAAATAAAATTTATTTTAGCGTTTGCAGTATGCACAAAGTCTGAAAGTCTCACTATTGGCCTATAGACCAATTAACATGCAACAATATAATCTCAGTAAATGACATGCCAAGATAGTGAGGTTTTCCTCTTGTGGAATCCTCACATTTTATCCAACAAAATGTCTAGAAAGACAATGTCACACCAGCTATGGTCCATCATGGGCTTCCCCAAACATCTAGTACATCTTATTGAAACACTATATCACGAACAAGCAGCAGTAAGAGTGAAGGGAGAAACATCTGAATGGTTCGCTGTTCAAAGTGGAGTGAGACAGGGGTGCACTCTATATCCGTATCTTTTTAACATCTATGCAGATAATATAATGAGAAATGTAAGAAAAAAAACTAGAAGTAAATGAGTTTCATCCAATAAATATTGGTGGGCACAAGATTCTAGAAATAAGATATGCAGATGGCACAATCCTTCTTACTACACATCCTGAGGGACTGAAACAGCTAATCACAACAACAAAGAAATACAGCTAAATCCAAAATCTATATCTCTTCGTCTTCTTCAGCGTTCATTCTCAAACTCCCGCTGGATTTCTCTTGTAACAGGACAATGGTCCTACAAGATTTCCAGTTGAATATAGTCCAAGAATGGAAATGCGTTGTGTTGCCGTTTTATTTGCGCCAATACCCCAACACATCCATATTCGTCTGTAAATCTATATCTAAATGCACAGAAAACAAATATCAAACCAATAATCAACATAGACAATATAGAATTAAAATTTGTGTAAACAAATTTGAATATCTGGAAGCAAATATAAACAGTTCTGAAGATTGTTCAGTCGAGATTAGAAGAATACTGGCAATTTTAACACTCAAATTAACACACATGAGAAAGTCTCAGAAACTGCTATGGCAAAGCAGTAATAACAACACTAAACTAATAACTAAAGTAACCCTTTTAAGATCATGATTGTTTTCCCAGTGGCAACATATGGATGAGAGTCTTGGACTTTGAACAAGACAATATCCAAAAGAATAAATTCATTTGAAATGAAGTGCTACAAAAGATCCTAGGAATATCATGGACAGAGAAAAAAAATTGAAGTTTTGAAATTACTGAAACTGAACGAAGGCCATATCATAAGTAGGAAGTTACATTGCTACAGTATTTTGGACACTTAAAACGACATGATGGTATCAAAAGGCTAATTATAGCGTGACTAGAGGGCAGAGTGCCAGAAAAGAGAAGAAGACCGTAGACCAGTGACATCGAAGAATGTATGCAGCATGCACATGTCTCTGGGCCCAACCAATGCAGGCCTGTTTGCCCAGAACAGAGAGAGAGGCGTTCAGAGTATCCACGACGAAGACAACTTTCTGGAAAGAATATGTCACTTGATATGCTACAGGCAAGACCGCGGAAGTGTAGTGAAACTAAATCATTATCATTAAAAAAATCAATCATACTTAGTATCATACTTTAAAAAAAATACTACTCCAATAATAATAAATACCACTGGTCTGATGAGTTACCCTGCATTTTCACTAGTTTCCCTTCTTATGATACTTTCACTTTCATCATCATACGCATATTCTGTAAGTTCTGCCCAATTTTTAGAAAGTTCATCTTCAATTTCAATCATTCTAGATATTCTAGAGTTCTTAAAATCTTAAGATGTATATTAGTTATACTATACTATAGTAGTAAATATTATAGTCAACTATCTACACAAAAAGATTATCTCAGAGTGTTGTTCAAGTAAAATAATACACGACGGAATCCCGCCACCAGTGTTGCCACTCAAAATAATGAAAAATACTTACACCATTTTTTAAAATGACAACAAAAAATACGGTTATTTGTAGAATTATTTGCTATGACTATAGCGAATTTTGCATGCAATTTGTGGTGTATGCTATACCTTATGATATTCAACTTCAAAGCAAGTGATAATAATTAGAATATCTCGTTGGCATTCCATTAATCTAAAGTTAGTTAGTCTGTTCCTTTCGTGCCGCAAGCGACACATATGGCAGAGGTTTTGGTTCTCCATATGATGCGGTCCGCTGCCTGTAATTTTAATTCCTGGATGGTCTTACAGTCTATTAATTCCCCTTCTTTAAGAATTGTATTTTTAAGGGTTGTTTTATGTCTTTTTCTTTTACCCTCAGGTGACCACATAGGGGCTTGTTGGTTTATTCTGTTTACATCTAGTCGTAAAACGTGACCAAGGTATTTCCATCTTTATTTTCTTATGATGTTTGAAACATACTCTTGGTGTAAAGTAATCAAAATCTAAAGTAACATAGGGTAAAATGTGTAGACCTAGAGGATTGATATTTTTGTACTCAGGTTACTAGTGTTATCATATTTCCCTCTTTCCAAAAAAAAAAGATTTCTTAAATAAATTAAAAAGAGGATAACAAGAGGTCACATTTTATATGCAACATATATTGTTTAGATTAAATGCATTCTATCTGGAAAAAATAAATCTTATTACTTTCATATCAGAATAAGTACAATTATCAAAATAAATACATTTATAATATATTGTTTTGATGATGATTCAATCCCTTTCGCTGTGAGCAGGAAGCTCTTGGCAGCCCATAGCCATTCTGGCGAATGCACAGGTTTTTCTCAGTTGTGGTGCAGTTGTATAGAGTGTGATGTGTATAGCTGAAAGTGGTGGTAGTAGTTCTTGTCGGATGTCTGTTAGTTTTGGGTACTGCAGTAGTAGATGTTCAACAGTCTCCTCTTGTGCGTTACAGTGTCTGCAATTTGGTTCGTGTAATGGGTTAATTCTGTTCAGGTGTTTATTAACAGTGCGTGGCCTGTTCTTAATCGGAATGTGAGACTGCTTTGCTCGCTCGAGTTGTTTCAGAGCATTAATTGGGTTGTGTTTCTGTTGGTGTTCATATAGTGAGCATCCAGTCTTTGAGCTGGCCCACTGTTGTAACCATTCTGTAGTTGTTTTTTAGGATTTGTTTGCATGTTTGTAGGGATATTTTTTGGGGAAAACTGGGCGGGGGCAGCACCTCTCTTAGTTAGTTTATCAGCCATTTCGTTTCCAGGTATTTCGGCATAGCCAGGTATCCATTGTAGGGTGACTTCTGCACCATACGATGTGGATAGCTGGTCAATTTGTCTGTTGATATTGAAACCAGGGGATGTTATTTTAGTTTCCAAGGATATTGTTTTGTTCAAAATAAACAAAAATAAATATTCAGTTTTCTTATTTTCAGCAAATTAAAAGTGCATATCAATTACCCTGAACATCTACATAAAAAATATGCCACTTAATATTTATATTCATGTGCTACCTTGTAATACTTCTCTGAAGATTGAATTTGTTTTATGAAGTAGAATCTAACTAGGAAAATGTTGACAAGAACATATCTCTGAAAATATATTGCACAAATAAAGACATCTGACAGATTCAATAATCAATTTGTTTCTATCCTTGTTTCTCAACAGCGCTTTTTTACATTTAAATTATCTGGTTCCTTTTTATATTTTTAAAACCTATTGCATATTAGTACCATATCATATTGTTATTTCCATTATATTTGTTTTAAAAAAAACACAAAATTTTAAAATACCTTAAAAATTGGTTGAAATAATGTTAGATTGTTTTAGTTGGATCTTTCTGTGACTTGCATTATTATATTACTAAGGAAAATTAGAGTAAAAGTACTGAAAATAAAACCCTGACATTTTTTTCATATTTCAAACAACATAGTCAGACATTTAAGACCTAAAAAAGAGGACATTTTGGAAGTAAAGAGGTTTGAACAGAAAGATTACCGTTATATTCGTGTCCTGACATGCGGATATTGAGGGCAATGATCAAGTCAATACAATGGTGAGCATGGTCACAGTGTCAAAAGGTACATCAATGGATAGTGCTGAGATACCCCATTCCTCTTCTTCTTCTGCACTCCGTCTAAAATAATCACACAATTTGTGTGATTTCACCAAGGAGCTTGAGTTTGTGTTACTGTTAAATTTTTGCCATGTAGATCTAGCGCATCTAATTTCAGCATGCTTTTAATTCAGGTGAGCTTCCCTAGCCTGTGACAACCTTTCCTATATGTTGCCATGCAACTGATGTGTATAAATTCTTTGCCATGATGGTTTATCACCCATTGTACCCTTAGACTTTACAGGTCATAACTTGTCCCTGGGCAGGAACCTCATTTATTCAAAAGTAGTTTTTCAAAAGTTTGAATCGTGGTCGCTCTCAAGATTATGTGAGATTGGTGTAATCATTTGAAAAGTCCATAAAGAGAAGTATAATAGATATACACACTGGAACTGTAAGCTATTACACTCTGATGGATTTATTGAGATGGGGATCAAAGTACCTTTTGGACTTGTCCAATCTGCGCCGATGACAACTTCAGTCATAAACTCATAACCCACAATTCATGTGATGTAGTGTCACAGCAATATATACAGTATATAGTTGTTGTGCAACTGTGTCATTTACAGCAATGTAAATGACACAGTTGCACAAAAACTATATAGACATTGCATATTCTATCTTACATCCAGAAATGTAGCAATTTCTTCAAATGCTCTTATTTTTATTCTGCACGCACTCTCTGATAACCAAGATAGAAGTTTGTGTGATTTCTGTTGGGGAACGTGAAGTACGTTGTGCTGCTAGTTTCACAGCGGAGCTGTTATTTTGCTCCTTCCGGTTCAACACATCCGTTTTAGCATGTTTTTAATTCAGGTGGGCTTCCCTAACCAGTGACAGCTTTCCTATCTGTCACCAGATAAATGAGTGAGTATCTGCTCTACACCAATATGATTTATCACCCACTATGTCCTTGGGCTTTGCAGGCCAAAACATGTATCTTGGTGACAGTTTCCGAAGAGGATATGAGCAAATATATAGACTTGACTCAACTACATCTATCTTGCACAAGGTCTATTGCTGTTAGTGAACTTGTTTCGTGTAATTAAACGCAATTGCCCCCTGTATCCTCAGGTACTGGCCCTTATGTCAAGTGTGAGCCTCTTCCAGTACAGATAATTGCTGAAACAGTAAAGTTGAACTAGGGTTGGTATGCCCTTTAGCTGAGATTTAGTTAACAACATTGTGAACACCTCGTCCAAGTCTGCACTTCCACCTACATTTTCTTCATAACTAGGTTCTACTGTATCCTATCATTACCATTTCACACAACTTTCTGCTAAAACACGGCTGAAAACTTGTCTCGAGCATGAACATTGCTTTCTGTTACGATATTCTCACTTATTCTTGCACATGGTGCTAGCTGTAGCACTGTGCTGCCTTCACTTGTGCTCAAAAGATGAATCGTACTTCTCCAGAGACTTTCTCACTATTCTTACCTTAGTGATCTTTCGGATATGACAACCCAGCACTCCATGATATGACAACAGCTGTTGTCTTTAACTGTGCTGCGACAACATTTTGATTGTGGCAGGTCCGGCACGAAAATAAATGTAACCGCTTTCAAGCTCGCATTTCTCAAGGCCTCAATCCACTGTTCGCGAACGAGACCCACTTGTACCTTCTTAATCATACTCATAGAGTCACTCAAGATGCAGACCTGCGTTACTTTCTGTGTGCGTAGCCACTCAAATGCCTTGGTCACCGCCATAGTCTCCATGGTCATACTACTCGTAGTGACCGCAAAGGCACCACTTTCCTCCTTGATCGTTTTACCTGCGCACTGAGCTGTAAAGGCCCAAGCACTGCGAACATGCCTAATTACAGATCCATCAGTGTATATAATCACATCCCCCTCTTTGGTATTCTCACTGATTAAAGCCTGCACTTCTTTCTCCACAGCTGTGGGACACCATTCTCTGCTAAGTGATATTACTACTCTCAAACAAGTTTCGAAATCTGTGGGTAGACCTATCCATTCCGCACCTGCTGCCACATCCTGTAATCTGCACACGCTTTGTATTACATCCTCAGCACGTCCCATCCACGACCTTCCTCTCTTGAGTCTGCTGCCTTTAACTTTCTGTATTTCGGAATGCAACGGGTGTTCCTTATCTGCATGTATTTGAAGGTACGCCCGTGCACGGCAATACTGTAATCTATGATCAGCTGTTGAGCAGTCAAGTAGGTATCGCATAGCTCTTGTCGATGTGTCTCTTGTGCATCCCAGAATGATACCTTTGCATTGCTGCATTGCTGCAGAATGCATTGCTGCATTCTGGACTTTATCCAGTCTTTCAATCTGAGTTTTCCTAAGAGTCAGAATTGCCAGTGCATATTCCACCACAGCCACAACCAAACCCTGGTACAAAAGAAATAACAATCTTTGCTCACACTGCGCAGCAGCCATAACCTTCATTGCTGCTAAGCCTTTGCCTGCCCTTATGATAATGTGGTCAACATGTTCCCTGAAACTCAGGCTTCTGTCAAAAAACACACCCAGATATCTCATTGTGCTAGTTCTTTCTAAACTTTTCCCGGACAACGAAACTTGTGGCATGGTTGTCTTTACCATGTGATTGTTCAAGGAAAACCACGTCACGAATACCTTAGACGGATTAACCACTGCTCCCGTATCTCGACACCAATTTGTCAGTCTGTCCAGCTCCTTCTGTAGTTCCACGACGCACCTTCCATGTATGTTGTAGAATGCAGATGGCTGTACTATATAGGATCAAGGCGACCCAGAAGTTATGCTGAAGATGGTTGTGTCAAGCTGAAAGGTATATCAACTACTATCAAATGAGATGAGGGTACAAAGCCAGAGGAAGACCATGGAAAAGATGGCTGGAAAACGTTAGGAACATCTTGAACAAACACTGTCATAACACAACTGAGGCGACACATCTGGCATTGGAACACACGCTTGAGCTCCAATCACTCCCTACGCGTAACCGAAAGAGTGGATAACAAACCACATGGGGAAAGACAATAGATCAACTACTATGGATTGGACATCTTATGAAAATGGAATACACCCAACTCCTTACAAGTGCATTTACCAACTCCCTATAATAAAAGGCGATCAGGCTACATGGCAAGAGAAAGACCAAGAAAGAAACTGATAGATAACATAAAGACATCTTGAACAAACAGAAAAACAGAGGCAAGAAATCTGACGTTGGGACGAAAAATAAAGCTTTCACCCCTACTCTTAACGGCAAGTGTGGACCCGTAGCATCACCATCCACCTGGAGCTAGACAAACTTAGAGTAGAGAAATACATAATAACTACAACACTACGAGAAATGAAAAATTAATCTTTAACAACAATCTCGAACTATGGAACTATCAACAGTCTGTTACACACAAATAATTTCAATCCTGAAACCCAGGGCTTCTTACTTTTTTTAGACTAAGAACAAATAGCTTACAGAATTTAAAAGGCACTTGCTACTTTAATTATTACCAAATAAATTACTTCAATTTGGCAAACAATTAAATAGTTATTGCAGTTAATGGTAACTGTCTTTGTTTTCAATCTTGGAAGTATTGTCACCGTTAGTATTAGTTACCACATACAAATTATAGAACAATGCAATCACCAGAAAGGCTTGAATAAAAACTTAGCGAAATGTAAATATAATACATACTCATAGTAAGTAAAGTTTCCCTATGCCACGTCATTGAGGAGTATTGGGAACTACAATATTTTTCATTAATCAAAGGCATAAATAGGGATAATGTGGTCAGCGTACGTGGATTACACACCACAAAAACTCCTCCATCCCCACCCACCCACACGCACGCACACACACACACACACACGAGAGAGAGAGAGAGAGTTATCAGACTGTCTAATATCTGGAAGTCAAAGGCAATTAGCACATGCACGAAAATACGCTTATTTAATTCCTGCGTTATTTCGGTGCTATCATATGGATGTGAGAGCTGGAAAAGCTTTTTATCTTCAGAAAAGAAATTACTGAGTTTCGAGAACAAATGTCTTCGTAGGATAACTAACACCCATTGGAGTGAATTCAAATCGAATGATAAAATCAGAGAAGAGACACATCAAGACTTCATCACAGATGTTATCAGAAAACGCCGTTGGTCCTGCATCGACATGTTCTACGCGCAGACATCAACAGAATGCACTACCAATCTCTTGAATAGATACCTACATACAAAAAAGCCAGGGGTAGACCAAAAGAAACACTCAGAAGAACAATACTTTGAGAAAGTAAAACAATCAATATTCATACTATTCAACAACTGCACAGAATAACTTTGAACAGACAGAATTGGAGAGATCTGACCTCTGCCTTATGCCTAACTTGAGCGCAAAAGGAAAATTAATGAATATATATATATATATATATATATATATATATATATATATATATATATATATATATATATATATATATATATATATATATATATATATATATATATATATATATATATATATATATATATATATATATATACTGTATAGAAATAAAAACATTTTGCAGTGGCAACACCGTCTACTAAACATTGTTGCCAGAATTTACATACGAAATTGTCAAACATAAACAACTAATAATTGGTAGAACTGAGGTAAAACAGCAAACAAATAAGTAGTTTAATCAAATGAAAGAAAGTTATATTTTGTATCTAACATTTTATGCATATCTTAACTTTCAAGAATGATAGAGTGGCTTGCTCGAGTGTCAACTAATAGGGATTTTATTTCCTCCAGAAGTGCGCCATGACTTGCCCGATTGGCACGTGGGTCCTCTTAAACACAATGTTTTGTTCATTTCAATCCCTAAAAAATACCATCGATAATGCTCTTGTATCCTATTTTTGTAATTGCGAGATTTCTCCAGTGATATTGTTCATACAGTACATGAAGCCAGTAGTGCATTTACCGCAACAACAAGTAGCCTAACTATGGAAGTATTCTCAGTAACGCAGGCTCCTAACTGGAATCGCAAGCATATTCCCATGCGTGCATACTAAGTGATTTTCAAACTGTATAAGTCGCTGATGCTTTCTGTTGTGTTGTATGGTTGTGAGAGTTGGACACTTACTGCGGACATGGAGAGAAGATTACAGGCTTTCGAGTACAAATGCTACAGAAGAATTCTACGAATTTCCTATAGGGAACATAAGACCAATGTGTACGTAAGAAATAAAGTAGAGATGTGTGCAGGTGTTCAGGAGCCATTGCTTTCAATAGTGAAACGACGAAAACTAGCATGGTTCGGACATGTATGCAGGCACGATTCCTTGTCAAAAACAATACTGCAGGGAACTGTCGAGGGTGGAAGAAGCAGAGGAGGGCAAATAAAGACATGGACAGACAACATCAAGGAGTGGACAGGGCAAGATATTTCCACACTCATCCGCATCGCTGAGGATAGAATTCGCTGGAGGAATCTGTGTGCTGCGGCATCCAATGTGATACCCCTACGACACTGAAGGGTTATGGGTTTATTGATTGATTGATTGATACTAAGTGACTCTCTGAACATGATTCATAAAGTCAAAACAGATGACGTACGTAGGGAATGGGCGGAGTCATTTGAGAGAGCAGAAATGCGGGCATTTCTACGAAGACTAACGCTTATTTTTGTCCCCGGACACGCGGGCGTGGAGGGAAACGAACAGGCCGACCAATTGGCTAGCCTCGCCACCACAACAGACGATCAGCCTATGGACCGAGCAGACATACTCATTGCTCTTCGTGAATCCTCACGATCAGAGAATTTTGAGATGAATGAGCATGAGTCAATATCGAGAATGCGCGAATTGGGTGTGGCCCGTAGAGAACCCCTGACAAAGATTTCAAAAAGAGCAGTGAACCAACAGAGAACCGGAACCATCAGCCGTTATACCCTAAGAGATTTACTGAAGCGGAGATCTGAGCACTTATGGACTTGTTCGGTGTGTGAAGAAGATAATCAACATACCAAATACCTAAGTGTTCATACTTATTATATTTTTAATGTCATTTTATCTACTGCCATACTACTTTCGTTGGTAGAGAGAGTAAGACATGCTTGTTTTTGTTATAGTGTTGTGACTGTTGATAATAATTGCCAGTTTTGCATTAAAAAATACTATTGAAAAACATCTAGAGCAGGTATTAAATATTTATTAACAGCCGTTCAAACCTATAGATGGCTTGAAGCAGTAATTTTTCTGGCTTTAAAAAAAAATAATTCTCTTTTGGTTCTGATTTGGATCAACAAAAAGAAACTTCCATGCATATCTGTGAAAACAGAAATTCAGCCGTGAAACACTCATTTATTTTTTATCAGGACCTGTAAAGGATCAGTGACACTCGTGCAAGATATCCCGAAGATAACAAAAATATCAGGATCTGGATCATGACCGGTCTCCAGTATTGACCTCTCAGCAGAACGTAAACACCCCTTCATTCATTGTATTGTTTTATTAGCGTTATACTAAACACATTAGCTATAAAACAACTACACCTGTTTGGTCATATAAAGAGACACAACTGTTTAGAAAGATAAATAATGGAGGGCAGAGCTCCTGTGAGAAGGAGAAAGAGCGGACCAATAAGACGATGGACTGACGACATTAAAGATTACATGAATACCTCGTTGGAAAATGCAAGTCGCATGGTCCAAGATAGAGAAGGGTTTATGGAGTTCATTGAGAAGACAACATTCTAGAGAGAGTACGTCACATTAATACTTCAACATGTTCTTTTTGGTTACTCTGACATAGGGCCTTATGTGATCAGATAGTCAACAATCATCTGAAACCTATAAGTAGTATCTTATGACATGCGTGGCAGGTCAGAGTGTTACTATTCTTCGTACCCCTTTCGGGCACTGTCAAAACAGAAAAGGGTTCATTTCTCCCCCTTTAAATAATGTAGTCTCATAATTAACACGTTAGAGAATGTACAAACATACAAGTAAGACAACAAACTACACCACTGTCCGTTTTTTATATGACAGTAGAACTAAGAAAACTATTGATATTTCAAAATGCTTCATACAAAGGAAGTAAATGCGCTTAATTTTTTTTTTAAACTACCTATGTACAAAGTATTACGGCCGCCAAAATGTTGGGGGGGGGGGAGTGGGGGACGATTTATTTCTAAAATATGGACTATCCACTTCTGTAAACACCGTATGGGCCCTATACCCACCAATTCTCAAGAAAACAAACACTAGCCAGGCGTGCCAAAAATGCATAATTCTAGATGTAAAACATTCAAAATGAAAACACTATTTTGTTCCAGTTTCCACATTTGGTGTATTACTGTTGATTTCAGTTTTAAGCTTTGAAATTATGGCAACTCTGCCGATTTGCAGAACAGATAGCACGACATATTCAAATGTACAGCTAAGAGACCCCAATACGCACACACGCGCTCGAACGCACGCATGCGTACACAAACACCCATTCAATCACACACAATCTAGATAACATTGTGCCTGTGCCCACCAGGTACTTAACCTTTTCTCATTCACGAACCTGGTTCCAGTTTAGGAAGAACTCGATAGAGGAGTTGGAACACGTCTCTTTCGCCTTTATACACAAGGTGTCATTCACCGACATCGTTAACCCATCGTCAAAGTCTGAGTCTCACCACACGTTTATGAGCTAGTGGACTTGAAGCATTTTCTCGATCTTGCCCCATTTGTCCCTGAGCTCATCGGGTACTGAACGCCTTATCTCCGTGAACATATTTCCGGTATGGAAAAAGCTCGATAGTAGAGTTGAACCCGAGCTGCCTTCTTGGCTGAGCGTCCACGATTGGGTCTCTTCTCGTAAGGAGCACCGGTAACTAGAAGCTTGTCTCAAGCTAAAATAGCTTTTATTTCAGATTTCCTTGAGACGTTTTCCCTTTCTATCTGCACGTGGCGCTGCTCTCTTGCATTGTGATGCCCTCTCATTGTACTCAGTATGTTATCTTTTCGACTCTCACTATGCATTTATCTGTTTCGTGTCAACTTCATTGGCCGCCCATCAAATGCTCGGACCTGACTGTCTTGCGTCGCTGTATGTTGATAATGACGCTGTATGTGTTGTTGACACAGATGTGTCGGAGATATTGCTTGTTTATGCAGTCAAATCTCATTCTGTCTGCAGCTCCACATTCAAGGAGACGAGCCGAAAATGTTGGCAAGGAATACAGATAGATCAGCTGTTTTTCTGTTTCTATGGTGCACTACGAGAAGGTACTTTTAGGATCTTGGCTATCTACAAACTCTTTGGGTTCGCACGAGAGCAACGCGAGTCCCTTTGCACCACAAGTCTAGCCTGTATTTCTTTGTTAGTGCTTCCATCGCTGTTCATATACAACTTCTAGTTTCTGTCTATTCACCCAGTTCGTTTTCTTCTGAGAACAATTGCATACAGACCAATCCAATATAGGTCATGTATAGAGTAGTTTATTTTAGATAATCTATGGTTCCCCACAACTTATTTTGAAGAAAATTCGCTCATGTGGGCCATATTATCGATATGTGAACAGCAAATGTGTATGTATTCTGATGCCTGTGCTCGGCAGATGCAGGCTACAGAGTCGCTAATGCCGATGAGGCAAAAGTGTTCTTTTAGACGGCAGTGTCCCATTATCAGTTGAAAACCTGTTCATTTCTGTTGAATTTGTTAATGTTGTCTTGATCGGGACTATAGTTTCTGTTTAGTTCTCATCATTGAGGTCGCATATATTGTTTTACCAGAGATTTTACTTCTGTTAAGTTTTGATATAGGAGGGTCTGAGGGAGGTCGCCGTTTTGTTTTTTGCCAATTTGTCTGCTTTTCGTTATCAGGGATGCCACCGTGAGCTAGTATCTATTGTAGTGCAAATGTCGGTTTTCTAGATAATTCGAAGTCTGATGTTGTGAATTTATCCGGATGGTAATGGCAGTGGTATTGTCATTTCTGTTTGCAATTATTTTGTTTTTCTGAATGTTTATTTCGATACCATAAGTTTTGAAGTAAGTTCTTGAAATTTTTTCTCACTGCAAGCTATACGATTAATGTCACTTTGCCAGTGTCTTCTTAAATGATGTTCTTGTTTGGACTTTGTCATCGTTCTAATTAAAAAAGATTAACTGTTTTATTTTCCTTATTATCATGGGCCTTTGCTTAATGCGTGTATCTTGGACAAATAATCACAAATGATAGTAGATGTGAAACAAGTTAAAAGGAGAATAGGAATGGCTAAAAGTACTTTCAATGACATGATTAACATATTGACATCTAAACATATTACAAATTAAAAATGAGAATTATAAAATGCTACATCTATTCCATATTGATAAATGGCATAGAAGCATCGACGATTAAGAAATAACTAGAAGACATAATTGATGATTTTGAAATGGTCTGATACTGCCGAAGACGAATGTGTCGGGCCATTGGTGTAAACAAAGCGGCGGCACAACGCATTTCCATTCTCTGAACTGCATCCTGCCAGAAATCTTGTAGTACCATTGTCCTGTAATAAGAGGGATCCAGTGGGAGTTTGAGAATGAACACTGAAGAAGAAGAAGTTTTGATTCTTGAATAGGAACAAACGTCACAGCACTGGGGGCATTCCCATATATTCTCTGCTTGCCGTTCCGTCAGACATCTAAAAGTGTATAAGCCCAGTGTTCCAGTCAGTTGCTGGTTTGGGGTTTTTCTGATCTTCTCAGAGAGGGAACACTTTCTCCCGTCGCCTCTAGCCCCTCCCATTTCTACCATTCATTGAATATGTACCGGTACATTGTCTCGTTCGATATCATCCTCGTCTTTTCGTAGGATATCCATGACTGTTCTAACCAATTAAATCTGGTCTCTTATTCTTATCTCAGTGCCATTCACCGAGGACTATCAGCCAACACATCAGCTCTTTCGTTTCCCCTGACACTATCATGGCATGAACAGTAGATCCATGTAATGCTGTGCGATGTGTTAAGAAGAGTGACACACTCAGTTCTGATCATACACTTTTCTTTCTTGCACAGCATACTTTGAGAGTCCGATAGAATCACCGAGTCTGTCGCCAATGTGTTACTGGGACCTTAGAGGAGAGTAAAGAATAGCAACGTCACTTTTATCGATTAAGGATCTCATACAAAGATGAATGTCCATGTGGATCCGGAACCCAGACTCCAGAACACATACTTCAGGACTGCCCAACATACAAAGAGCAGAGACTGCAGACCTGGCCAGAGGATACAGACTTGAGGCAAAAGCTATGGGGCAGCCGCTCTGACCTGGAGAAGACAGTGGACTTCGTCTTGACGACAGGTCTGACGGTATAGCATGACCACACGCTGAACGCAGAAGAAGAAGAAAGAATAGCAACACTGTTTACCTTCCATGCATGTCGTAAGAAGCAACTAAGGAGGTTATGGGATGGAGTTGGCTGTTCCATCCCATGTAAGATCAGTGACCCAAAGCCATGTGGAAGTCGGATGTTGTATGGGGTGCGCAACTGACTTCTTAGCTAATTTATTGTTATTTTGGTAGGCCACGAAATCCCAACCACACTGTTTTTTGTGTTTCTGAGCCATCTGTGTAAATTATTATATCGTATGGCTTCGAGTGCTGCAGGATGAGTTCTTGGATCATTCCCTCTGTTCTGTTGGCAGCCCAGTCGCGGTACTCTCTTCTCAGCTATACCACAACTGTTGTCAATAACTATCTATCTTTGCTAAATGCCACGCATTCACATCCTCTTTCCACTTCTTCCAGCTCACAAACTCTGAGTAGGATGTCTTCTGCCATCCAAGACTTACCTCACTTGATACGCCTTCTTTTTTGTGTTGTCTAGAGACGTGCATATATAGAAGAATACAGATAACTTCATGGAAAGAGAAGAAAATGAACAAAGAGATTCTAACAACACTTCGCATGAAAAAAAAAGAACTATTAAAAGGAAATAAATATCAAACTGACCTGGATCAAAGTATTAAAAGACATGACGCCTTTTTGAAGACCTTATTTGAGAATAGAGTCTAGGGGATACGAGATAGAGATAACAAGTGGGAGAGAAACATAACAAGATGGACAAGTTACATTCTAGCATAGTGTACCACCAAGGCAAGAGACAGGATGTTGGAGGTCCGTTGCTACCAACTTTCTTTTTCTGAGACGGCACTTGATAATGATGTTTATTATTGCTCATTCGTATACCTTCTTTGCTAAGAAGAATTCACGTTTCATTATGCTCTCCTTGCTGCTCAATTATTATGTAAAATGTGTTTTATTTTAAATCAATTAGTACAAATATTTCAAACTTGATTGCATTATATATTTATTTAAAATTGTTTCATATAATTGCGTTTGTTATGCTGAACTTATTTATAACAGGGTAAAGCTAGTAGCTGATTGGTGGGCTCAGTCAATGTATTTGTTCAAATGTTGGTAGCGTCAGGAAGAGAATGGTTACACAACGCTTGTATATTAAATCATAGTAACAATACTAACGAGTTCATGGCGTGTATATTTTTTGATATGTGCTGGCCTCCTCATATTATTTAACATTAGATATGTAAATCGCAACGAGTGAGACCTACTAATTGTGTAAGTGAAAACATAACATACCTACAATAAATAACAATTTCAAAAATTCAATTATTAAAGCTGCAAGTGAATTATTTTAGTAATTGAATGAAATAAAGAGTAGTATTAGTAAGTAAGTAGTAAGTTTAATTAAGTTAAGCAGTGCTAAGTGTAACTTGGGCGTAATTTCGCCTTTTAGAAAGTCTGCTGAAATTTGAAAGAAGTCACATCATGTTTAAATAGTTTGAGTTTACATTCAACTATAAGTTTAAACTGAGACGAGGAACGTCTCAATTCACATAACGGAACGTCTAGTGAATATTTCAATTTCAGAATATGATTGAATATTCAAATATTGTATAATGAATAATAATGATGTAAAGTAAATGTATAGTATGATGATGATTGAATGTATTATAATGTATATCATCAGTGATATAATATAATAATAGTAAATAGTAGGCCTATTTAATTTATTACATTCAATCCCATCATTTTCGATTCGTTTCTTCTGCGTATGTTCTCAAACTCCTGCAAGATGTAGTCCAGGGAGTGGTATGTGTTATATGTCATGGTTTACAGCATTGCTGCGATATCTTCACCTTTCATCCTGACAGATCTGACTTCAGCAACGGCTTTGGGTCACTTTGACCCTATGTGATGGGAAAGCCAGCTCCTCCCCATAACCTGCCTAGTTGCCTCTTATGATGACATGCATGAAAGGTGCAGAACAGTGCTGCTATTCTTTGCTCCCCTCTTATGCCCGGCAACACACAGGCATTTGACTAGGTAGTGATTTCCCAGATGCAACTTATACAGTAGTTTTCTGTCTCAGAAGGCAACTTACCACATATGAAACTCAAACGGTATGTAATCTATCACTATGAGTATGAACGGCTGGCTGTAAGTGTAACTCCCTCTTGCGGATTTTGAGACGTGCTTCTTACCCCAAAGCGACAGAACCAAACACTCATACAGATTAGTAAAGAATTAAGTCAGTGTGCTACACTTACAGTGACCAGAAAGAAAAGCAAATAGAATATTAGGAAGACTATAATATGCCATGAATGCCTTATGTTCTTATGTTGTCATTTGGGGAGGAAGGGGGGGGGGTAAATGTCAAGTTAAACTGCCATATAAAAATCAGTGAATCAGACGTCATTGTGAAGTTGCCAGTCGCCTGTGTGTTGCCGGGGCCAGAAAGGGGAGCAAAGAATAGCAACACTGTTTACCTTCTACGCATGTCGTAAAAGGCGACTAAGAAGGTTGTGGGATGGAGTTGGCTGTCCCATCCCATATAGGGTCAGTGACCCAAAGCCATGCTGAAGTCGGATGTGTCAGGCTGAAAGGCGCAGATATCACAGCAATGCTGTAAACCATGACACAACGCATTCCGTTCTCCTGACTACATCCTGCTAATCTGCAGGAGTTTGAGAACAAACGCATTTGTATTTTGCCAGTTGTATGTGTCTGGATGACAGTGAAATGTAAACCATGACAAGATGCAATTCATTCTCAGGATTATGTAGTATGTTTACACCTAGGTTGTGATTTACCAGGTTGTGTTTTTGTGATGACAGAGCTAATTTAAACAAAGGGATCAATCATTAGCCACCATTGGGCTTTTACAGACAGATCACATGATAGAATAATTCAGAAAGCTAGTATAGCCTTCACCACAGCAACAAATAGTCTAATTATGGAGGTGTTTGCCTTAACGAAGACCCTAAACAGGCTTGAATTGCAAGTCTATCATTATACATGTATACTGATTGGCTCAATAAGTATGATCCAGAAAGTCAAAGAAGCATAGACAATGGGTGTTGTCATTGGGAGAGCACTAAGAATTGGGTTTCACTACCACTACATCTTTGTTCTTGGACACACGGGTTTGGAGGGAAACAGGTTTGCTTGTTCTGCTTCTATAATAGGTGGACAGCCTATGAAGAGAGCAGACATACTCAATGCTCTATGAGAGTGCACAAATCAAAGGATTTTGAGGTATACAGGAGTCGGTATTGAAAATTTGTGAATTGGAAGTGAGGATTGGTGAAAATTTCAAAATAGAACGCTCAACCAACACAGAATAGAAAAACCATCAGCTTTAAGAGATTTACTGAAGCGGAGATCTGAGCACCTATGGATATGTCTATATTGTAAATCATGACAACGCATTTAGTTCTCTGTATTACATCTTGCTAATCTGCAAGAGTTTGAGAACGAAAACTCAGAAAAAAGAAAGAATAGTCTTTCTTTAGTTCAGAGTGATTCACATGAATGCTGAAATATTTTTTATTAATGTAGCCAGTAAATAGTATCACATGCCCGATAGTATGCACCTGATTCAGATAAGAGAGTTTTAATTTATTTTACTATCCTTGTTTTTAATTTTGTTTTCTATTTTTTATTTTCCTTGTGTCAGTACTTTCTCTACATGTAACCACTCCAATTCCTGTCATTTTCGCCTCTCGTCTTTTCATTGCATTAACCCATCAACTCCTAAATTGTTGATATGTATCTTCCGCTTGATTTGGTAGTTCCTATCCTGTGTATATATGCTACTATCTTGATAAATCCCGTTTTGGTTGAAATGTCGACTTTGTTCCATGTAAAAACTTCAAGTTTTTCTATTTTTTTTTCTATATTTGCTTACCTAGTGTAGTGCAAAAAATTGTGTTCTGAAATAAATTATAAACAGTTCTTCTTCAGCATTCATTCTCAAACTCCCGCTAGATCTCTCTTGTTGCAGGACCATAGTTCTACTAGATTTGCAGCAGGAGTCCATAGAATGGAAATGCGTTGTATCACCATTTTTATTTGCACCAATGGCCTGACACATCCATCTTTTGTGGTTATAAAGAGTGATATTTTTACATAATAAATTTGTAAAATATGGTGCAGTTTAAAACTGATATTTCTGTTCTATTTTTCAGTGTGTGGGTAATATAACATCTTAGGAGAGGAGAGGTAGGCTGGAAAAGTTGTTTGTAGACCAGATATTAACAGCATGCTGAGACGACCTAAAACACTGCGTCTGCCATTGAAGAACATAATGGAATCTTTCAATACCAATAACACAACTAATGATGACAAGTCATATTTCTCTGGCTTGACAAATTCTCCTATGTCAAACCTTGCATTAAATCTCAGTGAGCTGTCAACAGGAAGGTAATGCTTAAGTTCACTTAGGTAGTTTTAATTAACTCCATATTACAAGATGTAATTTTTGTTAGAACAAACCAATTCCACTCGTATATCTTAGTCTTTTTTGTGTTCACAATTTTAACGGTTATTTCCCTTTTTGAAGTCATATATTTTTCCATGGAACCCTGGAACTTTTAAGATGATACATGATGTGCATGTATTTAAATTTGTAAAAACATTTTTTGCTTAATTATTATATGAATTGAAGGTATATTTTTGCAAGGTATATTTTAAAAAATGAATATAACTTTTAAGCACAGACTTCATCATTGACTGTGGAACCGATGTGATAATGATCAAGTAACTTTCTGGAACATGCCACATGTACTCAACAGGCAGTAAAATGGTGACACACAGAGACATTTTTAAATAGACATCTGTAAAGAAACTACTGGTAGATTCTTCTATTTTTTCAGCGTTAATTCTCATGGAAATGCAATGTGTCCCTGTTTTATTTGTGCCAATAGCTGACACTAGATCAGATGTGGGCAATCTTTTTGGGTCAGTGAGCCAGGTTGAGCCCCTTTTTGTTTGGTATGTGGTAAAAAAAACACCCATACCCCCACACTGCATTGCATCATAAAAACACTGCATTGTCCCATCTAGACTTGTGGAATTCCAATAAATAGCGTAACTATCTGTTTTATGTTTGAAAGTATCAACATAAGGACAATCTCAAGTTAAAAATAGATCATTAACCTTTAGAATGCGCAGGGTGAAACATTTAGCCCGAATTGTGTCATTTCTTGAATCCTGAAGGTGAAATCCTTCGCACAGTGCTCAAAACCCGAATTTAAAAAAAACACATATTTGTAATTTTTTTAAGGAAATGTTATGGCAACTCTCAGTAGATATATTATTTAATTTCCTGTTTCTGTTACTAAAGTGGCAAAAGGAGATGTGTGATTATGATCTTGAAATCCGAACAATCTATATAGCCATCGGCATAGAGACGAAGCGACATGACAGTGAATCGGGTTTTATATACTTTTGTTTTATCGTATATTCAGGGAAATTATTATTTATTGTGATTCTAAAGTGGAAATCTTGAGAGGTAAGTTCTTCAAATAGATTAAATAAAATAAACCACGAGGTTTTCATTATTTAAAATATATAATATTCAACAGATTTGGAGCGACCCAAAATGCAATAGGTCTAGATCTACAATTAGTTGTATTTCTGAAAAAAACATCTTTATCACTTTCTCACACGTCTCATATCACCCACACACAAACAAAACTTACACCTATATATGCATAATTCAATTCTTTATTTATGTGTGCAAATATTATTTAAATATCTCAAACAACAAAAAAGCTATAACGATTTCAAAACAACCACCAACGTACGTAACATTTCCAAAAACTAATTCAGCGGCAGGAGAGAAATTATGTAATTGTAAACATAGCATGGTAAAGGTTAAAAAGTAACAAAAGAAATGCAATTTATTGTAATTATTTTCAATAAGTAATTAGTTATTAGTAGATATTGCTGTGTTAGTAGTACAAATAAATAATACATTTTTGTAGTTGTTACTTTTGTAATACTGAATTATAATTTTATATTTAGATGCGCACCTCGAAGAAAACTCTCTTTGACAATTGTGGACACACCCTCCAGGAATAGTAGAGATTCATATTTGAAACATTCGCAGTCAGTGGATTCAGGTATGTAGCCTCACTCTCTGCATATCCTTGCTTTACATATCTTTACTTTTATATTCACTAAATAGAAAAATATTTGGTTTTGTCGCTAAGGGGTTAGTGAGAAGTCTCAATTCCACACACATGAAGTGACGAGGCTTGTATTGAAGTTCTACAATTTATGTTGCAATTCACCTCAGTTTAACATGTCTACACAGCAAGTCGTGTTTTCTTGATAAGGTAAGTCCCATGGCAGCAACCTGCTGTCAGGGATTAAAATAATTCTTCATGTACTAAGTCACAATAACTATTAGGAGGGATGGCCAGTTTCCTTCCTTGCTGTGTTTACATTCCCCAACCAATGCATCAGGTACTCCTTTACAACTGGGTCGACTGGAGGAGCGGTCGTGTCAGGTGAAATCATGATCCTGATTTTTTTTTCTGTCCAGACGTTTCGAACCTTGCGCGTTGTAACCCATGGATGGTAAGCAAGCTCAATATCAATTAGGCTACAGCACTCCTAATTTTTTGATAAATGCTGCTTTATTAGAAATCTCCCCAAGGTTCCGTTACAAGTTTCTATGGATGTTTCTGTGGGCCAGTGCTCCTCCCTGAACTGGTTTAGTGTAATGCAGTCTTGCAGGATATGTTTTGTTGTCTTTGCTGTGTGCCCTCATGGACACAGGAGATGAAACCATAGTCTTAGCCTATATAAGTGGCCATGAAGTCTGTTGTGTCTTGTACTGATGCGGAAGATGATCAGCTCTTTTGAGATAGTGATAACTGTCATGAAACCAATGTTCGAACCTCTTTGCTATGCACCACACTCCAATCTAGTTGTTTACCAACTACAATTTTCAATCTAGTTCTTTACCAACAATAACTTTTACCGAATTTTTTAGCAGCAACGTTTCACTTATGTCTTTACTGCCTACAACATTTCATCTGCAATACACAAACAATGGTTATGTATAAGGGGAGTCCGCTGAAGGTGGATGTGTCAAGCCATTGGAACAAATAAAATGGCCACACAATGCATTTTCATTCTCTGAACTACATCCTTCTGGAAATTTAGTAGGGTCATTGCCCTGCTACAAGAGAGATCCAGCAGGAGTTTGAGAATGAATGCTGAAAAAGAAGTATAAGGGGAGGGTGCACACATCAATGCTCTGATTGAAGGAGCTCTGCATTCAATTTGGCATGTGTATGATTGGCTATCTGCTATGCAGTGTGGAGTATGTCTAACTACATGCTATGTGAACTTTAAGCATGCAGACAATTTAAAATTTGCTTGGGGAGACTGGACACAAATAGATCTACAGGAGTGCTATGACATTGGTTCATAAACATATAACCAAGAATGAGATAAAGTAATTTTATTTTCAGGCTGTTCCACAGAGTCTCCAATTACAGAATGCTTATCCCGTGACAGGTTTGTTACCAATATTCTTGAAATTTTCTTTTTAGTTAGCTTTGTCCTCTTATACATAAATAAATACTGTAAATATTAGCTTTTACTGTTTACAGTCAACCAAAAAATGTCTGATAATTTTAAATTATAATACATTTTTTTACATTGTACAAACATACTTTGTGTCTACAAGAGACATACAGCATGTGTTTGAGAATGAATCCTGAATAAGAAAAAATAATAACCATATAGAAAAGTGTAAAAGAATGCTGATGATAGAACTCTGAAGAAGTACTGTACAAGTGTGTCACTTGTTCAATATGCCTAGTGGTGGAGTTATACTGTTAGCTCCAGGTAATTGTTGTTCTGGTATTTCTTTTGATAGGGAAGTTTTCTAGAGTTTTTACAAGCCCCAGAGGACTATATAATATGTCTGAAAGGTGAAATACTACAATCTTCAACTTTGGAAGGGGACTGCAATGACTTTCATACAATTTTATGGCATGCTGCAGTTATGAGGGTTAATTCCCTTGCAGAAGACCAGTCATGGTTATTCAGCAGGCTTCATCACAGTAGAAATCATTTGGTTGTTATTCAGGTGACAATATTCTTTCCAGAACATAATTTTCTTTATGGAAACTTTTAGCAAATCCGAATCTGGGCATGTTGACCTGCTGCGATCAATAACATGTTTAAACACTGAAAGTTTATTTTGTCCATCATCATACTTCACAGCCCTTTCCCTAGTTATCAGAAACCATATCTAACAGTGGTAGAATTTCCATGCTGTTACTGTCATTGAATATGACCAGAAAGCCTCATAATGTTATTTAAGAGTGAACCCTCTTCTACATTTAATGTTCTTCATCATTCATTCTCAAACTTCTGCAGATTAGCAGAAGTAGTCTAGAGAACTGTCTACTATTGATAGTGCCATTTGCGAAAGATCTTACAGATCAGACTGACCACCATGCAACATTAAACCCCTAGTAGATAACATACAACTATATAGTGAGACTTTTCTTTTATGGAAACACAACAGCACTTTATCTATACAATTATATGTTTACTCTCTCTGAGTAGGAGTCCCCTCAAATCATTGCATTACAGCTGAGAGAAGGGGAATTCTGGGTATGAAATCAAGTTCTGGAAAAAACCTCCTCATTGTACAAAAGTATTCAAGGACAGTATTGTAGTACTACAGTGGATACTATCCCACTGTGTCATACCAGGAAATGAAGAAGTAAATAGGATGGCAAAGGATGGAGCAATGCAGGAACAAAAACACCAAGAAATCGCCTTTCAAGAAATTAAGATGTTCGTCAAAGCTATCAGGAAAGTCGACCAGCAAAAAGACAATTACCACTATCTCAACATAGCAGAGCAGGTTATTATCTTCTGCCTCAGAACAGGACACAACAGACTAAACAGTCACTTAAATAGACTAAGACTGGTCCCATCACATCTGTGGGCAGGCAGCACAGACCGCTGAACATATCCTGCAAGACTGCAATGCCCTAAACCAGTTAAGGGAAGAACACTAGTCCACAGAGATAGATATTCACAGAAAGCTGTATGGAAACACTGAAGAGCTTTCAATTACAACAGCATTTATTAAGAAAGCCGGAGTTGCTGTGTAGACATGTTAAACTGCACATGAGAACAAGAAGAAGAACTGTATTGCTTGTAATTCCTGGAGTTCAAAATAAATAACTGTTGATAGCAATGGATGGTAATATTGAAGACAGTACAAAATATAAATAATTAAGACATCACACAGACTCTTTATAAATATTAGAGCAGTGGTTATTAAACTGAGCCACATGGCCCACTAAAGAGGCACAGCTTATTGATGAGGTGAGGCTACAAAGAAAAAAGATGGTGAACAGTTAGGTGCCATAGACTTGTCATATAAAAGTCACTGTTTGAAATTATTTTTAAAATATATGAAATAAAAAAATATGTCAGTCATCATGATCTCTCTTGATTAGACAGGTTATAGGGAAAATCACATAGTATGAAAAATGGCAAGATTAGAGAAGAAAGCTATAATATTCTTCTTCAGCGTTCATTCTCAAACTCCTGCTAGATCTCTCTTGTAGCAGGACAATGGTCCTACCAGATTTCCAGCAGAATGTAGTCCAGAGAATGGAAATGTGTTGTGTCACCGTTTTATTAGCACCAATGACCTGGCACATCCATCTTCAGCAGCAATTATATTAAAAAATGTATCCGTATAAATCTGGAGTGGCCACACATAAATTTAGCTCAAGGTAGAATGGGCATGTGGAAGAAAAGTTTGAGAACTATTTATAAAAGATTCCATACTGTGCTGAAGAGCGGCACCTACTGAGAACATAAGACTGTAGAACAGAAGTGGACAGAATATAGTCTGTGTGTTAATCCAGCCAGTCAAGCCATTTTTACTAGCTAATATCCTGCTCGGCTAATTTAAATGTACTATCTTTACTGCCACACCCCCCCCCCCCCAAAAAAAAGAAACCAAAAAAAACACTACCTGGAGCTCTAAGAGACTAAAAAAAAGTTTGTTTGGTCCTATTCCACACAAAAAAAGTACTGCATCCAGCTCACCAAAACCAAGAGGTTGCTTGCCTCACCTGTATAATGGTATAATCAGATGATTTTCAACACGTCTACGGACTAAACTCCTGTAACATCAGCAAAACTGAAATCCAACAGGCAAAACTAGGAAACAAGATTATGAAGATTAGATAATCACTGGATATGCACCTGATGTGTTTGATTCTCATGTGTTATCATGTGTGTTCCAAGTGATTATCAATACATCATCATTCTGTTTATTGCTAACCTGTCATTCTATATTTTTCCCATTAGGGAGTATTCGAGTAGCTAATATGTACTAACTGCACCAAAACTGTAAAAAGTTAAATAATATAATATAGAAGAATCAAGGATTTATATTAAAGAAAATCATAATGTAGCAAATGAGATTTGAACCAGGTCCGTTCAGATGGCACCTACTCACCTCGCAACTTGAGTCAACATATTTTCTATCTTCGACCACACTACATTCCTAAATAAAGATGTAACTTCAGTCAAATTTCCGATATTCAAGTCAAGATATTCTCAAGCTACTATGAATATAGAATCTGGTTTACTACATTATCATTTTCTGTTATTATCAAATTATCGATGGTGTTATTATATTCTTCCACATTCATTCTCAAACTCCCACTGGATCTCCCTTATAGCAGGACTATTGTCCTACTAGATTTCCAGCAGGATATAGTTCAGAGAATAGAAATATGTTGTGTCACCATTTTATTTGATGGCTCAACACACCTGTCTTCGGCAGATATTATATGATTCATTTACTTGTGTCAAATCTGAAGCAAATTTGTTTATGTTTTATTTATGTTTACAAGTATGCCTAATTTGGTCATTGTAGTAATGAGGACTTCTGGCACTCACTAATGTTAAATGTTTGTAGTTCTCGAGGAATTTACATTCCTAGGTATTGTATGTGTTGGTGTTGCCTGTGTGTTGATTTACCAGTAAATATTCATAGTAGGTTGAGAATATACATGTTGGAAATCTTGACTAAAATTGCAGCTTTTTATGGATGAGGTGTGGTAGAAGACGGAAAATGTGTTGATTAGCAAATAAAGTTGCGAGGTGAGTGGGTGCCATCTGAGCTGACCTGGTTAAATTCCTGCTTGATGCATTGTGATTTATCTCTTAAAGAAGCTGAGTAGTGCTTCTTACTCATCACATTATACTGTTAATGTGATCTTGATAAAGGCATTTTGGTCAAAATGTCAATTTGTGTTTTATTATTTGTGCTACCAGTGATTACCAAACTTAATTACCTCAAGTATCACCGCCGTTTAGTAGTTTCTTCTGTTATTTTTCTAAATGACAATTGAAAACCAAATTGAAATCTGTTATGAAAAATCTAATATTAACAGTAGTTTGTGAAAATAAAGTTGAATGTAATATTTGATTAATTTGTACAGTCGAATCCCTCTATAGCGCAATATTTTATAACATTTCCCTATATAACAACACTTTTCGAAATTCCCAATTATATTTGTTCTTTAATATTTGTCTTGTATATTAGTGCATTTCTGTTATTACATACGTATTTTGGGATGACTAAGTCGGTTTCAGTCCTGACCAAGTTGTTATAACAGGATTCCACTGAACATGAGTTGTCTTGTGTTGTTTAGCAATAGCATTTGTTGATACTTCTTCAAGTCTTGTATGGCGCATTAGTGCAAAGGAAACGGTGACACATCTCCGTTCTCTGAAGTACATCTCACTGGACATCTAGTAGGACGAATAATAATAAGTGAAATTGCGGTAAAACTGTATAACAACAGTTTTTGGTAGCACGTCCTATTCAAAACGTAGCCATGAACCCAGCATTTTTTGGCTGTAGTAATTTTCCTAGGCAATATAAATATTTCAGTAGTTTGCCTTTGCTTTCTGAGCGGTCTGGTTGCACAATTGCCTATGGTGGGGATTGAACTTGGTACCTTGGCCATCACACACGTGCTCTGTACCACTTTACCAAAGAGCAGAACATACACAATACAAGGTAGTTGTTCAGTTTTACAATGAACGTGCAGATTATTGTGTATGAGTATAAACAAATACAGATAACAGTATACAAGACAGTTTCAACCATAAAATCTTGATCAAGAAAATATAAAACAAACAGTAAAAAATAAAGGCACTATCACAAATGCGTTTAACCTGCAGCAATAGAGATATAAATAAATAAAACAGTGGCCAAGAGAATAGCATCATTTGAATTAAAGTGTTATAGAAGAGTTTTGAGAATACCATGGACAGCGAAGAAAACAAATCAGGAGGTGTTACGAACAATTAACGTCCAGGAAAGCTGGCTTCTGAACACTATATTAAAGAAAAAGCTAGCTTTTTTCGGTCATATTAAGAGACATGACGGCATGGAGAGAGTGTTAATGGAGGGGATGATAGAAGGCAACAGGGGCAAAGGCCGACCAAGACCCCATTGGACAAAAGACATTCAAGAATGCCTGCGCATGTCACTGGAAGATGCAGGGCAACTTGCTCAAGACCGCGGAGAATTCAAGAGATCCATAGGAAAGACTACGTTCTGGAAAGAATATGTCACTTGATGATGGAGATATCCAAGGTAACAATGATGTAGACAAGCACAAGTATTATAGAAATACTAATTGAAGAAAAAAATATTGGAATGAGAATGAAATAAAAACCATATTCTGAAAACAAATGGAATGACAACACAACAAAGACCACATCACAGAAGTCTAAAAAAATGAATGATCTGTATTGAGACTAAATGATATAATGGTACCAAACTGCAATATATCACGATTTTCAAGGGCTATCTTAAATGGAGCACCATTTTATTGCAGTAATCTGAATATCATGGGCACACTAAAATACATAGTAACAGGAGTAAACAATATGTGGTTAATGGCATGAAGATTTTGGCAAAAACGGCCACTTAGTTTACCTTGGATGTCTATTGTTAAATGTCTGCCGTTGAATGTATTTGTTCCGCCGAAGACGGATGTGTCGGGCCATTGGCGCAAATAAAACGGCAACACAACTCTGGACTACATCGTACTGGAAATCTAGAATGGATCATGGTCCTGCTATAAGAGATCCACCAGGAGTTTGAGAATGAACGCTGAAGAAGAAGAATGCATTTGTAATAGTGTCTTTATTTTTACTTTTTCTTGTAATTTTGTTGATTAAGACCGTGTGGTTGAAACTGTCTTGTATACGTTATCTGTATTGTTTCATACCTGTACCCAACAATCTGATAGTTTGTGTGGCCAATATAACACGAGAGAGATCCAGTGAGAGTTTGAGAACAAACCATAACAAATAAACAACAAACCATAACAAATAAACAACAAACTTCTTGAGAATTAGCATAATGCAGTCAGAAAACGGAACGAGTTGTGTCCCTGGTTTACAGCTTAGTTGCGATATTTGTCTTTCGGCCTGACACATCTAACTACGGGTCACTTTGACCTGTATGAAATGGGACAGTAGATCTTTCCAGTGGCTATTAAGTGTTCAAACTGTCTTCTACTCAGAACATGCCCTAGAAACTTAGACTGCACCTACTCAAATATCTAGTAGAAGAAAGCCTAAAATCTCATAAAAGCTTGAACCGAACCAATGAAATGTGTATGTAATAACGTCGCTACATACAGTTTTAAACTATCAAGAATAAAAATAACTTGAGTTTAGAATGCAATTATAAATGTATTCGGCAAATTTCCACCGAAGACGGATGTGTCGGGCCAGTGGCGCAAATAAAACTGCGACATAACGCAATTCCATTATCTGACTGCATCTTGCTGGAAATCTAGTAGGACCATTGTCCTACCATTGTAGGACCACAAGAGGGATCCAGCGGGAGTTTGAGAATAAACGATGAAGAAGAAGGTGGACAATTTTGAATGAAAAATTCGGATAAAAAATATTTTGAAAAAAAAGCGGACGGACAAAATAAGACACCTGTATGATTTTCATTTACACCGTACTAATTTAAATGTATCTTGGGGTGGGTGATGGATTTAGTGAGTGGAAACTGTGAAGTCTGGGACATAATCTATAGTTTTTCAGATATCACTGTATACACGCATATGCAAATAACTATTGACCCTTCTGTGTGTTGGTGGTGCACGAAAAGGGAACAAACAATAGCGACACTTTTACCTGCCATGCATGTCGTAAGGAAGTCTTTGAGGTGCAGCTGGGTGCACAATCCCATAGAACAGGCATTCTCAACCCACGGCTCGCGAGCACCATGGTGCTCTCGTAGTAGCATATATCTGTATGATGGAGAAACATTTCTGAGGTGATGTAGCTCTATTGTCTGGCTCGCAGACAAATGTTCGATTATTTAAAAAAAATGTCTCTTTAGACTGCTTTGATCTTTGCATATCAATATTTCATTCTACAAATGAGCTATGTCTACTGCAGCTCAGCATCAGAAGTCGCATTAATGGTAAGAAATATTGATTAGCAACAACATAATGCTATTAAAAAGAATTCCGAGACATAATTATTGCACTTTTAGTGTTGAAATTACACAAAATGCACACATTTACTTGAATTTTTAGTTTTAAACATAATGTATGGCTTTGCAGAATTACTTTTCAAAATATGTGGTGTCCGTAGTTCTCTCAGACAAAAAGGTTCCCGACCCCTGCGTTAGTTCTTTGCTTTGCCGCACGCGTGCAGCGTACGTACATTCCACGCGCCAAAAATACAGCAGTTGGTTCTAGGACAACTACAAATATTACTCATAATTTTTTGCTAATGCTCCAGTGTAGCAGTTCATGCGCTGAATTTTACTCGGTGGCGCCCACATCCTGTCCGAAACTTGTCTTAGCTGTAAAGAAACAAAAAAAAAAAAAAAAAAAACATAGATCTACGCCATTTTGGCCGGAAGAGGGTGTTTAATAGTAATTAAACTCATAACCCGTTAGGGTTGTACGGGTGTCACATTGAGGTCTTTTATGAGAAAGACCTCCACGCATCTCTATTTCATCCTGACGAGTTTGGAAACACCCTGCCCAGTCCTTGATATTACCCACTCATGTCTTCTGCTACCTCCACCGTACATTGAAAAACATTATTAGTCCTCGAATGTCTCATCACGTACCCTTACCACCGAAGTTTCACTCACGATTGTTAACAATAGTTCTTGTTGACCCGCTAATAAATTAATTATATCAAGCACAAAACATATTGGTCTTATGTTCCCGGCAAAAGATACCAAACACACATCGATAACAAATGTTTTCAAACGCCTTGATTCTTCTCCAGTGTTCATTAGCAAACTCCCACTAGATCTTGTAGCAGGACAATGGTCCTACTAATTTTCCAGCAGGATGCAGTCCAGAGAAAGAAAATGCGTCGTGGCGCCGTTTTATTAGCACAAATGGCTCGACACATCCGTCTTCGGCGGAAATTCTTCTAAGTCTGCAGTTAGAGTCCAGGTCTTACAACCATATGGACATTGACAAACACAAAAAGGGTATTTACGGTGCAATGACGAAGGCTATATTTATAGTTCTCACTTTTACTTTATATTTTCGTTCTATTGCTGCGTAAGTTATAGTGCTCGCACACTCAGTATTACGTGTGTAAACCCGTATCATAGAGGGTCAAAGTGATACAAATCCAAGCTGAAGTTGCATGGGTCATACCGAAAGGCGCAGCGAAGCTGTAAACCAGGACACAACGCATTCCATTCTATAGAGCACTATTAGTTAGTTAGCACTATTGTCCGCCATTTATTTGGTTGTCAAGCGTTGGATTGTATCAGGAATATTCTCCAAGACATTCATAAGATATGATACATTGAACGAATATAGTACAACTTCATGGCATCCGGTTTAAGAGCAAGACGTGCTGGATTATAGGATCCCGTAGTTTGGTGGGGATTGTAGCCGTGTTTGGGGCTTGTACTCCGGCAGTTCGGTATTTGTACAAATGTAGGCCCTATGATTTAAAAAAAAAATATTTTGTAGAAAGACTATCTTATCTGTCACACGTACTTAGCACAGTATTTATAGATCATCACGTGAGGTATGGGGGGGGGGGGACAAGTCGTTAGCAAGTTATTTTATAACTATTTTGAATTTGAAAAAAATAATAAAGTTAAAAAAAAGAGGATAATTAGTATTTTTTCTGCTATTTTTAAAACATAATTTAACAGGAGGGTTCCACGCATAAATCGGATGTGCCTGACCGGAAGGTGCAAAATGATACAGATCTGCTGTGAACCTGGCACAAAAACGTACTTCAAGCTCCCGGCGATCACACGAACTTTCGTGTTGGTTGGTTGTCAGAGAACGAACGCAGAAGTGTCTCTCAATTCTTGACAGCTGTTGTTGATAAGGAATAGGAGGGAGGGGGTTTGAAAATGTGTAACACATTGTTGATGTAATACATGGACTTCCCCCGTCTCGCTCTTATGACCTATATTTCTTGTTTGCGGTGCACTCGAATCAAAAAAGTATATACTCATTCATGCTCGGAATTTTCAGATTAAAGTAGGTCAAAACACAGTACTATGCCCTGTTTTGAGCATCTACATTCGAATTCCAGTGACCGAGAAAGCTCAGGACAGCTGTTGCGAGCTCAGGTCATGTCTCAATCCTTTGTCGTCTGATGTGAACGGCGGGATTTTCAACTTGTTGCATTCGAAATATGAGCGTAACATGAACACATCATGGTGGTGTGTATTTTACGTGAAACTCACCACACCCTAAACGCATACGGTCACATGATATAAGTCGCTTTTAAACGATATTACTATTGACATGAATCTAGTTCTGCAAGAAACTTTAACCAAAAATAAAATTAAAAAAATAAGACCCTGTAGAGATCGATGATGCCTACCAGATTCTCGATTGATTGCTTGCTATCATTGACCAGATTACTAGATCAATTCACACGTCATAGTTTTTAAAAAATCGATCGGCACATCGTATCTATCTATCTATCTATCTATCTATCTATCTATCTATCTATCTATCTATCTATCTATCTATCTATCTATCTAATCTATCCTATCCTATCCATCTTATCTATCTATCTATCTATCTATCTTATCTTATCTATCTATCTTATCTATTTTATCTATCTATCTTATCTACCTTTCTATCTATCTATCTATCTATCTATCTATCTATCTATCTATCTATCTATCTATCTATCTATCTTATCTATCTATCTATCTATCTTATCTATCCTATCCATCTTATCCTTTCTATCTATCTATCTATCTATCTATCTATCTATCTATCTATCTATCTATCTATCTATCTATCTATCTATCTATCTATCTATCTATCTATCTATCTATCTATCTATCTATCTATCTCTGTCTATCCTTCCTATCTTTCTATCCACCCTGCCCTATCCTATCCATCAATATAGTGCTCTCCAGTTTGAGGAGAACCTTTCTGCTCTGTAGCTCTTTTACAGTGTTGGGAAATATCATGCCATCTGTGATGGTTGATCTATGATGAGATCCTCTTGATCTTTATTTTGCCTTCTGTACTCATTTCATACCTACCTAACATTAATTGATACATTTGTTATGGATTTAAAGAAAATAATATTTAGTATATGACAATACTTAATCAATTTTGATTGTGCTTCAGTGTTTACAGTGACGGCAGTTCTACAGTCTCAACATTGGGGTTTGATGATGAAACTGTCACTTTTGACAATGAAAATTGTGAACATAGGAGTAAATTGTATATGGATGATGCCTGTTCACAAGACAGCGGGTTTGGTTTTGAGCAGGACAGAGTAAGTTTCCGTTACTTAAAATGTGTGTCTTTCCTGTTACCTTTTATCTTGTAGCTGTATGTCAGCATCATCATGTGCCTTGCTGGCTGGTCTAGGTCATCATTGATCTTCATAACATTGCATCTACTTTGTGTTGCCAGGGACCGAGCAGGGAGCAAAGAATAGCAACACTGTTTACCTTCCATGCATGTCGTAAGAGGAGAGTGAAATTGGTTGTCACCATCCCGTATAGGGTCAAAGTGACCCAAAGTCATGCTGAAATTGAATGTGTCAGGCCGAAAGGCGCAGATATTGTAGCAATGCTGTAAACCATGGCACAACGCATTCCATTCTCCAGATTATATCCTGCTAATCTGCAGGAGTTTGAGTTGAACGCAGAATAAGAAAACATTCTATCTGCATTACTGTGTACCAGCTTCACCGCAGATTCTCTGCCATGTTAGTATGTCATACTATCCAGTGTCTTCTCTCTTTGCTGTCCTGTCACTTATTCCTTCAATTTTGCCTGTTGTTACAATGTATTCCAAACCTTATCTCATGAAGCGACCAACAATAGTGAACTATTTTTTTTCCTGATGTTGATAAGTAATTTCCCTTTAGTGTCATTCTCCCTCAGTACATTGTCATTGGTTTTTCTAGTTATCCATGGTATTCTCAATATTCTTCTGAAGAACCACGACTCTAGTTTCCTATTTGTTTATTTATTGTTTGTGATTCACTTCTATGTGATGTACTATGGCTATGTGAAGTATCGCATATGTTTATATCTACAGTGGAATAACACTGTAATGTATCCTATGTTTTCCCTGTTTAATTTCCCTAAATTTCCATATTTAACAACACTTTTCCACATTCCCAATTATATTTATTCTATATTGTTGGTACTGTATATAGCTAATTTCTATTATTAATACATTTTTCGTTTGTCCGGACCAAGTTGTTATAATGGGATTTCACAGTATATTTTTCTAGCATAATATTCATATTTTTAAATTAAAAACAAGAACACTTCCCTTACCTACCCCATAGTCAAACAAGTCCAGATCCATAGCCTGGATGAGGGACCATGTATGTTCATTTGTTCCCCCATTCATTTCTAGATTATGAATCCTGTGTTCAGGGAAAAGTCCAGTTTTGACCGGGTCGATACAAGTGAGAGGGAGGCATCATGAGATGAACAGAATATAGTCTGTCAGAGCGCACCATTAAGGCAAGAAGAGACAGGATATTAAAGATCCGTTGCTACAAACCTTTGTTGTGGAGACGACACTTAAGGATGAGGATTGTTTTTGCTTCTATGTAGGATGGCTGGGTTGTTCCATTTTATCTCAGCTCTGGACAGAACATCAGCTATCTTATTTCCCATGATTTCAGTGTAAGTATAACTATTGATTATAAACAGTACTACATGGAACAGTTGAAGGTGGAAGAAGCAGAGGAGGTAAAATGAAAGCATGGACAGACATCACAGCCTAGACAGAACAAGATTTTTGCTCACTTGTCTGCATCATTAAAGATAGAAATCACTGGAGGACTTTATGTTTTGATGCATCCAATGTGGTAGTCATACGTCCTTGACTGGTTAACGGGTTTATAGATAGATAGATAACCATTGATGGGCAATAACAGGATTTTTGCATATATTTGAGCTGTTTTATTTCTAGTACTCTGAATTGATTCTCGTAGTGATCCGTAGTCAGTGAATATAGTTATTTTTGTTGACATTTGTAGTTCTGGTTCTGTGAGGCTCTCAGTGTGTGAAAGAGTCTACCTCTTCTATAAAGTTGGAGGAGAATTTCTGAGTTTTCTTCTTCTTCAGCGTTCATTCTCAATCTCCCGCTGGATATCTCTTGTAACAGGACAATGGTCCTACTATATATCCAGCAGGATGTAGTCCAGAGAATGGAAATGCGTTGTGTCGCCGTCCTAATTGCGCCAATGGCCCGACACATCCGTCTTCGGCGGGATTTCTGAGTTTGAATAAGCTTTACATGTATATGTATCTTGTCCTCTTATTTAATATGCCACCTCAACTATTCTTTATTATCGTTAACAACTATGATAGTGTTTTGTCACTCATTGCTGTTAAAACTAATAAATAGCAAAAAATAATTCATGCTAATGAAAAATAACCAAAAACAAAGTTGGGGTTTTTAAAATTCCAGAAAGTCTATGATTATACAGGTTTATTATGTAAATTGTTAATATTTTAAGAGTTATTAGTTGTATGCATGTGCATATATTTATGTGTGTGTACATGTATTGAATATTTATGACCAAACTGCATACCATACATTGATCTTAAATTCAAAGTTTCTTAAAGTTATAAAGAAATTTTAAAATCTAACATTTTACTTTGTCCTGTCTAATGATTATCTAACATTGCCAGTGATATGATTGAAGAAAAAGAAGAGCTGTTACTAGAATGAATATTTGAATAGTAGGTGAACATGTTGATTCAAAACGATCAACATTTTCTGTAAAAAATTAATAACGATAACAAGAAAAGAAACTGAATATTCATTTGTTTTCAATACATTTTTTTTTAAACAGAGAAGTTCTGTGTCACACTTTCATGATGTGGGGTCTGCTTCCTCATCCTCTTCATTGGATAGACTGCCTTCTTTAGAGGATGTTTGGAGCACACTGGTAAAATGATGAATGTGAACATTGTAACTATATGTTATTAGAGTGTTACTAAGAATATTTACATTATTTGTATTGTCATCATGCCTGTGTGTTGCTGGGGCCTGAAAGGGGATCAAAGAATATCAACACTTTTTACTTTCCATGAATGTCGTAAGAGGTGAATAAGGAGGTGGAGTTGGCTGTCCTATCCCATATAGGGTTAAAGTGACCTAGAAGCCATGCTGAAGTTGGATGTGTTGAGCCAAAAAGCACAGATAATTGCATCATGACTGTAAACAAACAAAATATTCTATTCTCCTGGCTATATCCCGCTAATCTTCAGGAGTATGAGAATTAATGCTGAAGAAGAAGTTTAAATGTTTGATGGCTATTTTCAATGTACAAACATCCGTATTATTGCTACTTTCAATGTATAAACATTAATATTAAGTTGTTTAGAGACTGTCCCCACTTATCAGTTCAGTCCTTGATTAATAACAATGCCTGCCATGTTAGCTCTAAATACAATTACATGTAGTTATTGTTTTTCATACATGTTTGTCTTTAGACTTTCTTGTCATCCTCAGGACTCTCCTGGATTCAAGACTCCTAAAGGAATGCCCCCAAAGCGGTCACGCAGTTTGACAGATAACAAACAATTTAGCGAGGACACATGCTCACCAATCAAATATTCTCCTGTCAAATCTTCATCTCTCCCTCGGCCATCATTTTCAGATACTTTATTTTGTTCTCAGGTAATGAACGTTTATGGGACTATTAAAATCATTAGAACTTGATATTGTAAAATGGAGGTTATCAACCTTTTCAGACATTGAGCTCCGTTGACATGTAATACTGAGTGTACGAGCATCATAAGGATGAAAGGGAAATTGAAAGTAAAAGTAAACATGAACCTTAACCTTAATCACACCACACACACCCATTCCCTCATTTCTTTCTCCCATAATTGTGGATAGTAACAATATTTGTTACCGCCAAAATGGCAGACTAGAACGAATGTGTTCTCTTTACGGTGCTCGATTAACGGTTGTTCCTTTCTGAAAGTAATGGCAACCTACGGGAATATTGTGCCTAGAAATTTCCAATGGATTAATCGAACTGTTTAGAAAGACAAATAATGGAGGGAAGAGTTCCTGGGAAGAGGAGAAGGGGCAGACCAAGAAGACGGACTGACGACATTAAAGATAACATGAATACATCGCTAGAAAATGCAAGCCACATCGCCCAAGACAGAGAGAGGTTCAGAGAGTTCATTGGGAAGACAACGTTCTGGAAGGAATACATCACATGACAACAATATTTGTTTCCGTACAACAAAGTTTGAATTGTAAAGGGAACTCAATGATTGTTAGTGCTTGTGCGTAATTTGTAACTCGCATGACAAGAACACCACATGTTGGTTGCTGATCCAGCGGTCCATCGGCTCATGCCCTTTGACCCAAGAGCACCACATGTCATTATGAGAGCACTAGGTTGAGAAGCTTACTTTAAAACATTACATTTTTCACAATAAATCTATCCTTTTTTTATTGTTATCAAACAGTGTACATTAGTATCAACACAGGCTTGTTAACAGTTATTCTGTAACATGTCCTTTATAGTAGATTACCCTCGTCACAATTTGCCTAAAAGTTTCAGTCTTTAAGCAACACTACTATTTCTACTGGGGAGAGGACACAACAAGGAAGGGAACTGGCCACCCTAACTAATAGTTGCTGTGGCTTAGTACATGAAGAGTTATCTTCATCTCTGGCTGCATGTTACTACCATGGGATCTACCTTTAATGTCTTCACCATTTTAATGATGTGTGTTCCTGATAGGCACTGTTACCTGCCATGCAGGTCATATGAGACCACTAAGGAGGTTTGGGGGTGGAGTTGACTCAGTTCGAGGGTCAAAGTAATCCAGAAGCCATGTTCAAATCAGATGTGTTAGGTCATAAGGCGCAGATAACACAACCAAGCTGTATACCATGACTCGATGCTTAGTATTCTCAGGACTACATTCTGTTTATCTGCAGGAGTTTGAGAACGAACACAGATAAAGAATAATTTCAAGGATTTTATTAAATATCTATCCACTGTCTTCCTCATTTTCTGTGGACCAAACCTTCTATTGCTGCTTGTTTTAAACCAATGTAACATGCTATGTGATCAGACTAAAGGAAAGTTTGTTTTATTGACAGATTCCACAAATGATAAATGGAACAAATGAAGCAAAAAAGTGTGAAACAGATGATGGTTTTCAGGAACTTTTTAAACTAGATGATGTAAGTTTTTTTAAATTAAAAAAATCAATTATAATTTGATATTATTTTTAATATCTTGATCTGGTATCTTTCTCTGTCTGACTATTTCTTTTTTGTCCAGTTCATATTTCTCAAAGAATAATTTTAGCAAGATTGAAAGTATTTATTATTATATTTTTTAATTAGGCCTTAAGATTTCTTGTAGCGCATATGGCTTCCGGGGATATCCAGCCTTGCGACATTGGTAACCAGAAAGCAATTATTAGAAAGTATTTGTAGATGGTATGATGCTGCTTACATCACCCCAAGCATGCCTTTGGTCAATAGAAAATAATATGTCTAACACTCTCCCCCCCTTAGGAGTCAGATAGTGTAGTAATTGAACACTGGATAGTTCAGTTTCCAGTTGAGACAATTTTTAGACCAGTAAATGTTCCCAGGATGACCCAGCTTTAGGAAATAGGTACCAGAATAAATTTAGGAAACTAAATTTCATTCAATCACATTATAGGTGGTGGTCACTGTATCACAGTTTTTAAAAAGCTGGTATGGCTAAAGTATTGCATTTAAGATTTTAATTGGATATGAATATCTTAGAAACAAACAGAACACAATCAGACAGTAGAACCTGTGCTTCAAGACCTGTCTTCATGTAAGAAGTAGAGCACAGATGTTGCCCTCCCTGATCTACATGAAGAGAAAAATTGCAGTGATATTTGACACAGAGTGCCACTTTTATCCTTCTTTAAAAACTTAATCCTGTGATGCTTCCCAATTACTTCCTAATTATAGTATTTCTTCTTCGTCATACGCCTTTTGGCGGACCCTCTGAAAGCATTCCGCTGACCATCCTGAGAAGGACGTATGAGGATGATCTGCATTGTGTCATGTTCTACAGCAAGCTGCGTTATCTGCGCCTTTCGACCTGACACATCTTTCTTCAGCCAGCATTTTTTGGGGCCGGGTTGGCATTCCCGTATTTTCAATCCGTAGTACTTGGCCAGGCTACAGCAGGGTTTCTGCACTCCTGCTTCCAGGCCCACTGTTGGAAGTGTACTGAGAGTCTTGATCAGCTGTGGTTCGATGACCTGATGCTCGAGCAGCTATGGAGCGCCGGCCTATGCACTCTGGTGTGCATGTCATCTCTTGGCCCTATATTATAGTACTTGCTTCCTAATTATATTACTTGGGGTGTAAAGGGTTTTGCATTGCTATTGTGATTCCTAGGGTTAGTAGATAACCAAGATCCAAAAAGTACCCCTTTTTTTGCACTGTATATGTATCTAGAAACAAATATACCAGAGCTTGTGTGGTGACTCTGGCTAACACTTAGGAATCATGTCCAGAGCTGTGGAGGCTATAGATGGAATGAGACCAACAATATCTCAGACACCTCTCAATCGACACAGCCAGTGGCACTGTCACCAGACAGTGATGCAATGCATTTTGGCTTGGATGGCTGGAATGAAGGAACATTGGAGGCGCGGCCAATTTCGATGTCCCGATATGAGTAGATACTGTTACGGTATAGTAGCGTCAGGAGTACACATTGAATGCCTCTGAAGAAGGCAACACATGCTTTTTGATGAGTTTTGTAAGGGAAAAGCTTTGGTGGCAACATCTCAAATGTCCAGCATTAACCGGCTGAAGTGTTGTTCATGATATACAACAGTCGAAACAAAATGTCTGATCGCAAAACGTCTCATCACAAAAGATCCCATTCAAAGTAGAAGCCATGCTTCAGATATTGGATACACCAATCTAGAGTTGGTACTCCTGGGTATAAAAGAAAGTATAAAATAATGCTTCCCAGTGTACAAAGAAAAAAGCCTTGAACAAATACTAGGAACACATTTTATGTTCAAAACTCATTGACTTATGCAGTGTTGAGACTTGGATGGTGTGAGCAACTTAGGTGGGGAACAAGTCCTTGTCTTTGAGGATTAAGCAACCTAGGCCTAGCTAAACTGTTGCCATTGCCTAATATGACTTATACAGAGAAATTGGGTTCAATACTCAAGGGGACATGGGAATGATAATTGTCTTTCTTACACAAGATTTGTTCACAGGCTGCGAAGCTACTTGTCAGAGATAGGCGTAATTGACCTTCTTTGGGTAAAATATGCCACGGCTAAGAATCGAAACACATATCATGCTTTGTGATGGATTGGAATGTCATCATAGGCGGATGAGGCAAGTGCGTGGGAAATTTACAGGTCAATTCCATACTCTGGACGTGTTTGGCGATGCTGCAGACAAAAGGTACTTCGTCTATGAAGGCAAAGCAACAAAAGTCGAATTCTTCTTCAATGTTCATTCTCAAACTCTCACTGTGTCTCTCTTGTAGTAGGATAATGATCCTACTAGATTTCCAGCAGCATGTAGTCTAAAGAATGGAAATGAACTGTGTCACTGTTTTATTTGCAACAATAGTCAGACACGTCCGTTTTCGGTGGAAAGTCTAATTCAACTGTCACTGTTACCCAACACAGCTCATATAGAAGAAATTAGATCTGGGACTGCCCGTGTGTTGCCGGGGCCCGAGAGGGGAGCACAGACTAACAACACTTCCATGCATGTCATAAAAGATGACTAAGGAGGTTATAGGGTTAAGTTGGCTGTCCCATTCCATATAGGGTCAAAGTGACCCAAAGCCTTGCTGAAGTCGGATGTGTCAGGCTGAAAGGCGCAGATATCGCACAATTCTGTAAACCATGACAGAATGCATTTCATTCTCCAGTCTACATCCTGCTAATTTGCAGGAGTTTAAGAATGAACGCAGAAGAAGATCTGGGACATAGAGACACAATTGTCCATGGGGCCATCTTTCTACACTGGTAATGATTCATAGGCTGTGAAGTATCTCATCTGAAGATAGATACCCAGCAGGTAACCCAGGCAAAATACATGCTCATCTAGTAAAATAGACCTCCGAGTAGAAGGCTTCATCAATTGATATTGCATTAAACCACCGATTGCTGAAGTCTCATTGGTATATAAGAAAGCTCCCCACTGAACATAGAAAGTAGGAGCAAATTGCTTGTAATTATGTTGCTTTATTATAGCCATAATTTTAGTTGCAGGATGAAGCTGATGACAAGTTGTCCTCCCTTATCAATGCTAGCCTTCTACACCAGCCCTGTGACAACAAACCTGATGAACTTGCCTTAGACAACATGCCTGCCATGACCAAGAAAGTAATGTTTATCTTTGACTGTGATCATGACACTCCTTCGGTGAGTAACATGGCCAACAATGTTCAGTTAAATTAACAGCAAACTATTGAACAAAAATAATATTCCTGTCTATGAAACATGGAATTTTAGTTTTCTATAATGAGTTTAAGATGAACTAAGTAATCAAAAGTTGTCAGTAAATAAGGCTAATTTTATCTGGAACATCCTGTGTGAACTTTTGGTCTAGACAATTCTTCTTACATTCTCTCTTAGTTCCATGAATAGCTTTTACATTTGCAGGTGTGTTATGGTACTTAATACCTCAGGCTATCATCCAGGAACAGTTTGTACATGACAAAAATTACTCCTCAATTGTTGTGCTACAGTGCTAAAAACTTGTTGCGCCAACCACTGTCCTATAGCGTCTGCCTCACACTGATTTAGTTAAGAGAATGTGATATATCATCTGAAGTTACTGTATTACTCTTCTTCTTTCTCAAACTCCTGCCAGCTAGCAGGATGTGGTCCAGAGCATGGAATGCAATCTTTTATATATATTGATTTTACTATACAAATTGATTGATATATATATCTCTATATTTAGCAGTTCTCAAACATGTGATGGGTCCAGTCATCTGAGAAGCTTAACTTAATGGTTGTCATATGAACATCATGGCCCATGCAATTGATGTGGTCAGCAACAGGAGTATTAGTCATGTTTTTGTTGCTGTCTGAACCTTTTTTCTACAAGACCAATACATGCAACATAAACCCATTGTAAACTACAATGGTACGGACTCTACCACATCACGGGTTTGATAGCTTCCCACTACAACAGCCACTCTTTGTCTCATTGAATGCACTTTGGGTATTTCATTCATTCATTTTCCTTTTGTGCTGAAGTTAGCGCATAGGGCAGAGGTCAGATCTCTCCAATTCTGTCTGTTCAAAGCTATTCTGCAGTTCTTGAATAGTATGGATATTGATTGTTTTAATATCTCTAAGTATTGTTCTTCTGAGTGTTTCTTTTGGTCTTCCCCTGGCTCTTTTGCCTGTATGTATCCATTCAAGAGATTGATGGTGTATTCTGTTGATTTCTGCAAGTAGGACATTCCAGATGTATGACCAACAGCATTTTCTGATAACATCTGTGATGAAATGTTGATGTGTCTCTTCTCTGATTTTATGAACTGACTTCTGTTACACAAATCGGTCTGGATTTTACGATGTTAGCTGATTAATCCAACGATCGACAGAATGACCTAGACTTGATTAGAGAAACACCCTCCATACTTTGGGTATGCCTGCATTTTATTTGCTACCTAAAATTCACAAGCCCTTCAAACCTGGCAGACCTACTAATGTCTCTGCTTGTTCTTGCCGTGTGGAACATATCTCGTGGTTAGTGTCTTACAACTGTTAATGAAACAACTTCTTACATTGCTAAAAGACACTAACCATTTCATGTCTATCTTGGCTTCTTACTTGATGTCTGTTCCATTTACACCTCCATACCACACTCAGTGGGTCTCAAGGTTCTGAAGTTCTTCCTTGACAAGCATCCTCATCTTTCTTTGTCTACCTCTACTCTTAACCATTTTTTTGTGGAGCTTGTGCTCAACTCAGTTTGAACACTAATGGACCAAATCAATGGGGTCACCATGTGCATCAAGATGGGACCCAGCTATGTCTGTTCGTTTATGGATCACATTGAGCACCAATAATGTGAATCTTATAGTGGGCCCTTTCCATTGGTGTTCCATAGGTACATCAACAATGGGATTGCATCACGGATATGTTTGAGGTTGATCTGTCATGCTTCATACACTTCATTGATAACTTTCACCCAGCCATCAAGTTTACATCCGAGTTCTCTACCTCCCATGTGAACTTCCTGAACGTATCCTTCACCAACCAATACTCCCATCTTAGCGCATAGGTACACTATGAACCGAATGATGCCCATAGCTTTCTTTTTGATGCCTCTTCTCATCCTTCTGCTTGTCGCAATTCTCTGCCATTTTCTCAACCTCACCTCCTGTGGAGTCTGTGTAGTGGGAAAAATGACTTTCTTGAGAAATCCCATGAGATGATGGATTTCTTCTGCTGTCGCCTCTCCAGTTAGGACACTCTCAAGAACACTCTGCATTCTTCCTTCACTGACAGGGATAAACTTGTTTTCACATTCCACCGCCATAGCTCTGCTGTCCGCCATGTCCTATTCTGACACCTTCCGTTTCTTCAGTCTGATTTCAAGACGTGTTATGTGTTCTGCGACCCCCCCATCTGGCTGTTTACAGACGTGACAATAACCTCAAGGATATATTGGTCTGGAGTCATCTCAAGCCTTACGTTCCTAATCATTTTGGCACCATCATCTGCAAAGGGAGTAAATACTACATGTGTCTATGTCACACAGACCCGGTCTGTCACATTGCTCAAAGCCACCTTCACTATTGAAGAGATTTTCACCTGTGTGTCTAGCAACATCATCTGTGCCATCATCTGCAAGCATTACACCATGACATACACAGATGAGACTGAAAGGAGGATTCTGTGAACATCAGTACAGCATCAAAAACCTGACTAGTACTGCTGTTGCTGACCACTTCAATGGCACAGACCATTGGGGTGCCCATAATATTAATGTGATAGCCATTAAGTTGTGCTTCTCAGCTAACTGGACCCGTAATGCCCATGAGAACCGCTATATATATATTAATTTGGCACGACTGAACCTTTTGGGATCAATCAGATGTATGGATGATAATATGTAGTTCTATCATTTCTCTGTTTGCCTTGTGTAATCAATATCTGGATGTGTTCTATCTATTTTCTGTTTGTTGTTTCACCTCTGACCTTCTAGTTTTAACTATATATACTAAATATCTATATTTAGTTCTGCTATCTAGGTGTCATCATTTTTTTGTTGTGAATGTATTCTTGATAAAGGCTTTTTGTTGAAACATTGATTTGTGTGTTATTAAGTGCAAAAATATTGATGGAGAAATGAAGATATCAAGAAAGAAATAAAGACCATTCAGGCCAAGACTACATTGAAAGACAGCAAACCAGGTGGATTAGTCACTTCATTAGGATGGAACCAATGCAACCAGCCGTTCGTGCATTCAACGGCAGAAGATTGGGTTACAAGGCATGAGGAAGACCAAGAACTATATGGGTAGAAACAATCAAAGAAATCTTAAAGAGACACAGGTGACCATGGCCAGGGCAACCCAAATTGCCAAATACAGACAACTCCAACTTTCCCCCAAGACACTTAGCAGGACAAGAGGAAATGACAATAGATATATAGATTATGTGTGTTTTCAGTGATTAACAAAAGTTTATAACCCTGTTGCAAGTTTTGCCTGATATATATGTGCCTTTCTGTCTGACAATTGAATTCAGCATGGATTTTTTGGATCATTTTGAACTATCGGATGGGACAGCCAACAACACTCCCAAATCTCCTTGACTACCTCTTAGACATGCTAAACCACAGTCTTGCTATTCTTTGTTTCTGTTTGGACCTTGGCAACATATGGGCTGTAAGTGCTCTGAAGCTGGTGCTCACAGCAAACTGAAATGTGTTGGTTCTTTCTGTACACTTGGTACTAAGTGATTCTCACCTTATCTTGATATGATTTCTTGCCAGACATCATTTTGGCAATCAGAATGATATGAAAAATTCTATGCAAGGATTGGCTAACATTACTAATAACGCTTCTCTAAGAATAGGGTATACAAAAACCTCATTACTCGTAACAATAAGTGCTTAAATAATAGTGGGGATAATAGTTTTAAACAAATCAAACAGAACTTACTTTCTGTACAGCCCTATATCAATATCTCCAAACTTAATTACCATATATTCTTGCTATTTATTTAGGGTCGGACAACAGTTGCACGTCGTGGCCTCCATAGGTCTCAGTCTTTAGATACCCGATCTCGCCCTTCAGCTAAGCGATGTGATCCCCCAAATGATAACACCAACCCTGTTGAAAATAAAAAGTGGAGAGGAGACAATGAAACATCATTAAATAAGTTGAGTGATATTACTCATGATCCCAGAGAGAACAGGGTAAGTTAGTGTTGTTTTACTGTCTACTGTGTTGAGTGAGGCATATCATTTTCATTGTACTAGAAAATGGTTCATTGAAGTAGTACAGGTTTTCTTAGTTTTCATTGAACCATAGGAATATTTCAGGTAGTACAAATTGTAAGATAATTTTTTGTGTGGATATTATATACACATTAAAAACACATAGAAAATGTAATTTGTTTTCACTCTTTAAAATGTTTATTAAGCCAAGCGATTCTTCAACCTAGAACACGTGCAAGTGATGAAGTTCATGCAGTTTCATTGTTTTGTTGATGTGATATTTCTTTCGCATTTTTCGTGCTTCATGTACCAAACAGCAAATAAACAAATTCTGACTATAAAAGTCAAAACAGGTTCAAATTTGGCACATGCATTAATAAAATTTAGGCGGTTAAAAGGCATTATCTGGTTTTTATCAAAAGAAGGTCTGTTACTTTTTTTTTCATGCCTCAACTGACATGAGAGCAGTGGACAGCTGCTGGTATGCTTGTCAGTATCAGTGAAATAGTGAGCAGAGAAATTACCAGACATTTCAATTATGACCAGTCCACTAAAGTAAGGCTGCACCAATGATTCCTGACGACAGGTACCACCAATGACCGTGCCAGTCCTGGTCAACCTTGTGTAACAACACTAGCTCATGATTGTCATATTGTACTGATGCCTCTGCGCAGCCACTTCCAAACAGAAGCTCATACATGGGGCTTACTGTCACAAATGCTGTGCGAAAGAGACTCCACTCCTCTTGCTTGCAAGAAAGCAATCTTAACATTAGTCCTATCCTTACTAGATACCACATAACCAACAGACTGACTTGGGCCTAACAAAATATTCTGTGGACAAGGTTTTATTTTTTAAAACACTGCAGATTTGATTCAGCAAATGGTTCATAAATGAGGCCAAAAAAATGTTTAGTTAATTTTAATCCAACACGCGCAGTGGCTCATATAAAAACATGCTGATGCGTTTTTTATGGTTGCTAGTATAGATAATTAATTTGAAAACTATATTTACCATAATGAAATATATATGTATACAATCATACATACTATACTCTTGGAGATTGTAGTAACAAGATTACCTGACAACTATGTCCTTTATTTTTTTTTTGGGTGATCATACACTTTAATATAACTAAAATAGACTTGCATCATTAGTTGAACTGGGTGTGCTTCAACAATAGAGGTATAAACTTTTATAATATAGTTGTTTGTTTTTGTCTCTATTGTCAGATGATTAGTTCCCGTTTCCTGTACAGAAGTCACTCAGAAACAGAGGCAATGATTAAGTCAGCTATTTCTCGGATGTACTCAGAACCGGACTTAATTGGAGACTGTTCTAAGGTAGAAAAACAATAATTATAGCTAGTAAATTTTCTTAGTGCATCGGTACACTATGAACCGACTGATGCCTATAGCTTTCTTTTCTACACCTCCTCTTATCTCTCTGCCTGTCGTGATTCCCAGCCATTTTCTCAAGAAATCCCATGAGATGATGGATTTCTTCTGATGCCATCTCTCCTGCTAAGACACTCTCAAGAACACTCGGAAATTTTCTTTCTCACCTTATGGTTTGGTAGCTGCTTATCTCCAGAGGTATCTTGTGTAAATAAGGATACATTGAAGGTTGGGTAGTTGAGGTTGGGCCTTGATTAATGGCCTAGTACTTTACCAAGTCTAGCTACATTATTTTCAGTGTAGTTGTTGATAGCTAAATACTGAATAATAAATTTTGTTCCGTTGAATATTTCGCAATTATATATTTAAAAAAAATGTTTTCTTGAGTTGATCACCAAATAAAATTTTCAATTAATAGGTCTTCATCCTGCATGGTTTTTCTGTGATATTCAACTTTCAACTTTTTGTGGGTCTTCAACAATTATCTGCCATCTTTTTTCTGTCTTTAGCTATTCCATTCAGTTCATTCCACGGCGTACCCACCTTTTTTGTGTCCTGCTAAAGATGATTATGATGATCTGCATTTATTCTCAAACTCCTGCAGATTGGCAGGATACAACTAGGCAGGGGATACAACTGCAAAAATAACTAGCAGCGCAGTGTACTTCAAGCTGTCTGGCTCAAATCACATGAATAACTAGCAGCATAGTGTACTTCAAACTCTCCGGCTCAAATCACATGAATAACTAGCAGCATGGTGTACTTCAAGCTGTCCGGCTCAAATCACATGAATAAGTAGCAGAGCAGTGTATTTCAAACTCTCCTGCTTAAATCAGATGAATATTTATGTACTTCAAAAAGGTTCAAAAGTCGTAGATGATTGACTTCACTGTACTCTGTTTCCCATATGTACTCTCACTCTCAACAAAGCGGCACGCCGCCTGCCGAAAGTACCACTCATAGCATGTAACTCCGAGGCTTCAAGTGATAATCCCCAAGATCTTCGAAAAAATCCACTTTGTAAACAAGACGACATGATCCAGATTCGAACTCATGCCCTCTTGAACACAAGGCGAACAGCTTAACCACTACGCCAGAGAGATCATACTTACTGCTCTCTGGCTCAAATCACATGAATACTTCTGTACTTAACACATTCCAGCTCAAATCACATGAATACTCGTACCGATTATTTGAGAACGAATGCAGAAGAATAATCAAGCAAGTACAAAGCTTTATATTCTCCCGTCCCATCTCCAACTTCTAGTGCTTTGTTCAGAAACTTTTTTTATCACACCTTTTTCAGCTACGTCTTACCATTAGTTACGCTATTTATTGAGAGTGTTAGTCGCACTATCTACTAGGAGTGATTTGTATTAAGGGTGATTTAATAAATAATTAAAAATCACCTAATAAAGTTAGGACTGCTAGATTTTCAGGTTTTCAGATATGAATAATTTTATAATTTTGATATTAAACATGTGTACGTTCTCAGCCTCTTTCTCGTACACATATAGAGAATGTTAGAAATGGGAGTATCTAGAGGGGAAGGAAGGAAAAGTAAATCTTTTGGAAGGCCCAGAAGATCATGCAATCAATACCTGACCAGGACTCTGTCTACATACACTGAGATGGTTGCTGAAACAGAGAGAGGAGCACTTATGGGAATGCCTCACATGCTGTGAAGCTAGTTTCTAATCAAGATATTAAATATGTAACATCATCAGTTTCGTTTTCCATTTCTGTTGTGGTTATTTTGTGTGGCAGTGCCACTCTCGCATTACTGAGATTTGAGGTTATCCCTCCCACATGTGTGTTGCTGGTGCCCAGAAGGGGAGCAAAGAAGTGACACTGTTAACTGCCATCTACGTCGTTAGAGGTGACTAAGGAGGTTTTTTGGCAGTGAAGATGGCTGTCCCATCCCATATAAGCTCAAGTGCTGAAGCCATGCTGAAGTTGGATGTGTTGAAAGACACAGATATCGCATCCAAGTTATAAACCATGACACAACACATTACATGTTCAGGACTACATCCTGCCAATCAGCAGAAATTTGAGAACAAACACACAAAAAAGTCCCTCGCTCCTGGATCCTCAGAAATATCTCCTGTCAATCTTCTTCTTCTACAATCTTCTGCGTCATTCTAAAACTCATGCTAACTCTCTCTTGTAGCAGGACACTGTTCCTACTAGATTTCTACCAAGATGTAGTCCAGAGAATGGAAATGCATTGTGTGACCATTTTATTTGCACCAATGGCCAGACACATCCGTCTTCAGTTGGTCCTGCCAAACTATGGCCATGAGTAAATAAGTCAGTCCAATTATTTTTCTGATTATTTTGTATCACTATTGCTTGTTCAAGTTCAAATCTGTCATATTAGACCTGATCACAGCAGAACACAGATGTGTTGGGCCATTGGTGCAAATAAAACGATGTCACAACACATTTAATTCTTCAGGCTACATCCTGCTGAAAATCTAGTAGGACCATTATCCTTCTACAAGAGAGATCCTGTGAGAATGAATGCTGATGAAGACCTTCTTCTTCTTTTGCGTTCAGCATCTGTGGTCATGCTATACGGTCAGCCTGTCGTCAAGATGAAGTCCACTGTCTTCTCCAGGTCAGAGCGGCTGCCCCATAGCTTTTGCCTCAAGTCTGTATCCTCTGGCCAGGTCTGCTGTCTCTGCTCTTTGTATGTTGGGCAGTCCTGAAGTATGTGTTCCGGAGTCTGGGTTCTGGATCCACATGGGCATTCATCTGTGTATGAGATCTTTAATCGATAAAGGTGACCCAACAGTCTGCAGCGGCCTGTTCTAAGGCGAAATATTGTGGTCTGTTGATATCTTTGGAGGAGATGTATTGCATTGATGAAGACCTGATATGGATTGTTCATGTTTTTGTGTGCTTTTTTATGTATTGCAAAAAGTATTGTAAAATCATTAGAACTCATTAGACTATTGGCGATAAATCAATGTGATCACAAGTAGAGACAATTTTTAAAATATCTTTTTTAATATGTAGGAAGCACCATATAAAATAATGCAGGCGTCAGGTTTCCAATATATACCTCATGCAAACATTCATAGCAAACTTTTAAAAAGATTTTGTGGTTCGACAAATATTTGTGATCAAAAAGTAAAAATGTGAATATGTGTCTTGTACTATTTGCTTGATATAAAGCTCTCGTGGTCAGAACATTGTTTAGTCTGTTGTGTGCTTTATAATATTGCATTCATGTTTTGATACTTCTATACATTAGTTTTTAACTTCAGAGTCATTCGCTTTGTGCTCAAGATGTTCCGGGTTCAAATCCTGCTCATGTTGTCTTGTGCATGAAGTTAACTTCTTTCAGAGATCACTGGGGATTATCACTTGAAGCTATAGACTTATGTACCATGTACTTACTGCAGCAGCATGTTGTTTCGTTGAGAGGGATGGAGTATAATTGGGATAACCTGAGTACAATGAAATCGATCCTCTACATCTTTTAAATGCTTTTTTTAGTTTTTACTTAATTGTCCTCAATTATACGTTATGCTGCCTGTACTTCTGTATTGACATGCTGACTGCTAAGTTTGTCAATCGTTAATGATAATGTGAAAGTCTAAGTCACAGAAAAAATATACATTAGAATGAGATCACAGTATAGTTTCATGTGCATTTGGTTATTGTTCAAATATTCTTTTTGTAGACAAACATGAAGAATTAGCTGTGGTAATTTATTGTTTTGATTCTTGTATGATAATTTTATAACTATAAACCTGTTCAATGATTATGTTATTTGTACTATATTGTTTATTGAAATATCTGTCATCACAGACTTACTGTTTGCCTACAGTCAGTGGAAGACATCAAGATCTCAAGTCAATATCACCAGAAACAGTATGTCTCTTGATATTGACGTTTGTTACTTGTGAGTCTAATACATATTTTATACAGATGAAGGCATCCAGTCATGAGCAGTGGTGGTTGTAGACACATAAGTATTTATATAATTTGTGGCAGTTTCCTCTTGGTGTACTTCATATCAGCCAGCTGGCAGAGTCTGACATACCAGCTTCTCAGACTAGTTCATAGAGTCTGCTTCCAGCTCAATTTAAACACAGTTAGCTCCTTCAAGTTTACAATGGTCTCCTCTTTCATTGCCAGGTTAATATAATGCAGCGATGGTAAATGCAAAGCAGAACTAAAAATAAGGTTGGAGATGGATTTAGCGTCCTTGTCAAGGCTAACTGTGATTTGGAAAAGCAACATCAGTGTTGGAGAGAAAATCAAAACTGTATAAGTCGCTTGTGCTTTCTGTTGTGTTGTATGGTTGTGAGAGTTTGACACTCACTGCGGACATGGAGAGAAGATTACAGGCTTTCGAGTACAAATGCTACAGACGAATTCTATAAATTTCCTATAGGGAACATAAGACCAATGTGTACGTAAGAAATAAAGTAGAGATGTGTGCAGGTGTTCAGGAGCCATTGCTTTCAATAGTGAAACGATGAAAACTAGCATGGTTCGGACATGTATGCAGGCACGATTCCTTGTCAAAAACAATACTGCAGGGAACTGTCGAGGGTGGAAGAAGCAGAGGAGGGCAAATAAAGGCATGGACAGACAACATCAAGGAATGGACAGTGCAAGATATTTCCACACTCATCCGCATCGTTGAGGATAGAATTCGCTGGAGGACTCTGTGCTGAGGCATCCAATATGGTACCCCTACGACCCTGAAGGGTTACTGGTTTATTGATTGATTGATTGATTGATTGATATTGCTTATATCTATCATCTAACAGCTACAATTCCTGTTGGTTTGTGCTGCATTGGAATTTGTGCTGCTAATACAATTTGTGTTAAATTTACATAGCTGCACATCTTCCAGTGTTTCAAAGGGAATGTCAGCAGCTGAACGAGTACATGCTTTTTTTTAATGTGATCCCTTTGCTGATTGGACATAACAGGTTCACTGTGAAAAATCTAATTAGTTACCCTATAATTTATATTAATATTACTGATATCAATATGGACATCTGTAGCTATGTCACTAGCAATACCTACAGAGGTGAAAATGTCAAGCATGTGTGACAAGTTAGCTTTTGGGCTGATGTCCAGTGTAAAGTACAGGAGCCAGTTCTCTCGTACGCCTCGTCTCCTAGTGATATTGTTGCAGACATCTACTTCCGTTCAGTGGAGGTGATAAAAACACCGAATGTATTATTTAGCTCGCCAAAGTTGAATGTAAGACTATTGGCGTGAATAAAATAATGACGCAATTGATTTCCTTTCTCTCGACTCCTTTCCCTGCTAGAAATCTAATAGGACCATTGTTCTGATACAAGAGAGATTCAGTGGGACTTGAATGACAAAACAATTAAAACTGATACCCATGATGCATCTAAGCTTCAGTACTTACATTCTCATGCTATTTTTTATATGTTATCTGACATCATGATTCTTGTTGGTCTGTATAGTATCTTGATTTGTTATCTGAGCAATATACATACCTGTACAGTTAATGTGTTGTTATCTGTGTTTGAACTAGCATATGAAAAGCAAAGAATACTAGAATATTCAGCGATAGTCATTGCAACACAATCCCTTTGTAGATCTCAACAAATTGAGACTTACCACTGCTTTGAGATTATTAAAGTTAAATATACATGACTGAATGAAGAAAACAGCTACTAGATCAATGATTACCCAGACACTCATTCATTAAGATATTTCAACAGAATAGATCATCAAGAGAGGACAAAATGAGTCAATTTAGAGTAGAAGTAGATAAAACATTAGCCTTACAGACTCAATACTGCGCCAATGAATATATGCTACTAGGTGCCTACAGGCGCAGTGTTGCATCCATTGTTATTGCCCGATTCCCGAGTACAGAACTTCACGAAGCTCATATAATGTAGAATTACCACCACATAAGGAATAAAGATCAAATTCCGTAACACATTATTATTGTAAGAAGGGAGAAAGCTGACTGATTTTGTCAACAAATTTCTGAAATGACTTCGTCCATTTTCGATGCCATATTTTACTATCAAATGGAGTACCGAGTGGTAAGAGATCGTGACAATATATTTGAATTGTTATTTTTTTGTTTCATTTGTTGTTATATTATAAGAATTTTTGTGTATTCATTGAAGAACACAAAAACAATATGTATCAAGGGTGCCACGTGTGTGCTTTGGATATTATTACATTGTATGTAGTTCTAGACCTAGCATTGAACATACAGACATTGTATGAGGTTTCTTCATGTTTTATTAGTTTGTTCAGTCAATATTATATTAGTTTGGATATGAAACAACATATATATAGCAGGAATAGGTATTTAGGAGGATTTTATCAATGTTGCCACACATAGCTCAGGGTCATCAAGAAATTATATTTGCGATTTTTTAAATGGCATTTTGATATTTTTCACTCATTTATTTACATGTACAAAAATTATTTTGATATCTTACAAACAAAAAAGTTATCACATTTACCAAACACTCGTTACAAATATGCATATTGTCAAAAACAGAATCCAAGCTCACAAGGGATATTGCGTCATTTTAATCTAGGGTTCTAAAGGTTAAGACACATAGATCAGTGTAAATATCTAGATGTATTGATAGCATCAGATGGGAGATGTAGATCAGTGTAAATATCTAGATGTATTGATAGCATCAGATGGGAGATGTAGATCAGTGTAAATATCTAGATGTATTGATAACATCAGATGGGAGATGTAGATCAGTGTAAATATCTAGATGTATTGATAGCATCAGATGGGAGATGTAGATCAGTGTAAATATCTAGATGTATTGATAACATCAGATGGGAGATGTAGATCAGTGTAAATATCTAGATGTATTGATAACATCAGATGGGAGATGTAGATCAGTGTAAATATCTAGATGTATTGATAACATCAGATGGGAGATGTAGATCAGTGTAAATATCTAGATGTATTGATAGCATCAGATGGGAGATGTAGATCAGTGTAAATATCTAGATGTGTTGATAGCATCAGATGGGAGATGTAGATCAGTGTAAATATCTAGATGTGTTGATAGCATCAGATGGGAGATGTAGATCTATGTGGTCACATCGATCACCCCCTATTACACCAGAAGAAAAGTCATGTCTAGATTTTATTTTCTCATTTATTTTGATATCATCTGCTATTAATTGTATGGATATTGAGTGAAAAATGATAATATATTTAAATATAATATATTTTTAAGTGAAGACATTGTATTTCTTGTACTTTAAATTAGCTGAGCCAGTTGATAACAGATGAATTTTCTGATGACATTGATGAATATCACATCATTGACTGTCGTTACCCGTACGAGTATGAAGGAGGACACATACACGTAAGTGTGGATACAACTTTCTGTAATAAATAATTTGTTGAAGTTGTGTACCATGCTGATCATTACTTTGTCAGTTATTGTTGTTTATTTTAGACTCCATTCATATGTTTGTAACTTTATCAGTTCTATGTGATCTTCAGCTGCAACTGTCCATGCATAGTTTGGGCCAGAAAGGGGAGGAAATAAAAGCAAAACAGCTACCAGTCATGCATGTTGTAAGGAGGGTTTGTGTGGAGCTAGCTGTCACATCCCATTGAGGGTTGAGGTGACTCAGAAGTCGTGTGTCCGGCCGAAAGGCGCAGATGAACTGCAAACTATGATAACACATTCTGTTCTCCAGACTATACATCCTGCTAACCTGCAGGAGTTTGATAATTAACACAGTAGAAGCTGCAACTTTAAGTTAGTTTGCATTGAGTTTGAGTTGGAATTGTGAGACTCTCTCTGGCCTGTAGCTACATTCTTCAGTACTTTGTCTACTGTTTTTAAAGCTTGTCCTTGAATATAAACAAGCAACCAGCATTCAGTATTTATTAAATAAAATTTCTGATGGTTGGTTGGTTGGTTGCTGATCCAGTGGTCCATGGGCTCTTGTCCTTTGACCCAATGCCATTAAATTGCATTATATTGCTGGGAAGTCTATGGATTTTTGGCCCACCCCGGGACAGAGCCAGAGAATAACTATCACACCTCCAGGAAGGTAGGTTTCAACCTATGCACTGCTCCTAGCCACTGTAGCCAAGATAGGGTTCACTGTGCTCATTTCCCGCCACCAATTGACTACTGGTTATGCCAAACTTCTCTATTGCTCCAGGCATGCAACCAAATGTTCAAGTCAAAAGGATTGTCACGTCCTGAGTCACTGTGTCTCTATGATGGGTTTCAGCCATAGGAAAAAACAGTGCTGTCAGTTTCCTCCTCCCCGGTGCTGCTCAGTACATCTCTGGCTCCCTCCCAACCACAGAGGGTGCATACATATATATTCATTCAGGTAAACAGTAAACACATTTCAACAACAAAATAAAAGCATAATTGTATAGATGACGAACCATGATGCTTCTCTAAGAAGATAACCTCAAAATAATGGCATGTCATCCACTAAGGTTTTCTGTTGCATGGGTGGTATGTCTAGTGGGCCATTGGTGAGATCCACAGACACAACCACATGCGTAAAGTTTCCGATAAAACAAAAATCTAATATGATATTAGACTATCAGGTAACTGAAGTTTATAGCATTATATAGCTAGAATATAATTCAAGAATATAATTCCTGAGCACAAGGCTGTTTTAACTTCGAATAACTGCAAACCCAGATAGTCAACTTTGGTACTGCTATGATGTCTTGGAGAAGAATGGCATCTTCATTCTGATGACTGTACTTAAAATCTGCAAGACTGTTATAACCATGAACTCACAATAAAATCAAAATCAATAATAAGAGAAAATGGGGAGAATGCAAACACTTAGAAAATGTACGAACACAAAGACAAAGGTATTATTAATACAAGGAGAAAAGTTTCTCTGTATGGAAAGCCAACCAATAATAAGCAGATTCCAAAATCTAGCAATGGGGCAATTGAAAAGAAGCAGTTTTGTCAACCAGGTCAAATCACTCCGTAGATAACAGATAACTCTCAGACCTGTTTGATGTTGATAGCACTATAAGGTTTGTGCCAGAACTCATCCCTTGGAGGCATAGATTACCAATACATACTCAGACCAAAGTTAAAAGTGTAAATAACCAAAATATCGGAGGATAACTGACGAAATGGAGTGTTGCAGTAACCAAATGAATAAGAAGTACTAAATAAAGTAAAAAGGTTACTGAAAAATACCTATCAATAATAAAAATAAATAGCTAACAATAAAACATAGAGCAAAGACAATTTTCTATGTTGCCGTCCAACTGAGACCTTTTTCAAGAAACAAATAACTATCAAAAACATTCAATATGCGAGCATAAATGTGTGCTCTATTGGAAGACAAAAATCAACAATGGGCAATTACCATGGGTGATATATTAGATATAAAGTAGTGAATAATATATTAGATCAAGTGGAAGCCCAACATGAGAGATGCAAAAGCAGAGTTGGGGGCCACTGATGAGTAATGTCAAGAAGATGGGGAAATAGGGAAGAGAATATGAAAAAAGGAAATTGGTCGATGGGGTTATGATGAATATGAGTGACCAATCCCCCAATCTCTCTCTCTCTCTCTCTCTCTCTCTCTCTCTCTCTCTCTCTCTCTGCATAATGTTTTTTGTATCCTCTTTCAGAATGCAGTGAACATTTACACAAAGGAAGGATTGATGGAAAAGTACATTAAATCACCAGTGACTGTACAAGATCCGAACAAAAGGATGATTCTCATTTTTCACTGTGAATTTTCCTCAGAGAGAGGACCAGGATTGTAAGTTTTAGAATACCCTAACCTAGTGACTTGTAGATAAGTAGCTTGGCGGAGTTAAACTATGTTTTAGAAAAACTAAAATTTAATAGAGTTTTAATAGACTTTGATAGGGAAGTATTATGTTAAGCTTGGGAATAACTAATTAAACAGTGTTGTTTGGCAAAGGGTGGGGGCAAAATATGGTCTGAAGGCCCACAAAGAAATTTGTTCTTGACAACCTGGCTGATCTAAAAGTACTGTATGCACTAGTCTAAGATTTCAGAACACTACTTTGACCTCTAAGAGACTTAACACAACCTTTTTAACCGTTATCACAAGAATAACACTAAATCCAGACACACACACACACAAACCACCCCCAAACAAAAAAGTTGGGGCATCTACTTTAGCGCAGCAATGAATATCTTTATTAAGTTTAAATTTGTTCACTTTTATTGCCATAAATTATAGAAAGCATTATCTGTAGCTTTCAATTAAAATACATATCTCTTTTCAGGTTTCGTTTTTTACGTAGACAAGATCGGGAGACAAATAAGGAACGCTATCCCTTTCTGCATTACCCAGAAATGTATCTCTTAGAGGGTGGTTACAAAAATTTCTTTGAACATTATTCTGTAAGTTGACATTATAAATTTAGCTTTATAAATGTTTGTGTGTGAGTGCTTGCTTAGGTTTAAGTTTGGGTATGTTGATTGTCTTTGCATGCGGGGCAGAGACCCTCAGTAGTAGATGACCTCCGTACATAATTAAGACTTCATTATGTTTTTGTTTATTGTCATAATTTTCATTGATCATTATTTATATACTGGAGTTGCATGCCAGAAATAGGTACGGCAACTCCAAGTATATAAATAGTGACCAATGAAAACACAATAATAATAAAAAATGTAACGAATTAAGTCATAATTAATTATGTACAGAGGTCTTATAAGTACTGTTGAAGTACTGGATGGACTTATCTATAGTCAAACAGGTTGATGCAGATTGTTTCGTTCTGAATTCTCTTTAGCCTTTCAACCTTCATGTGACTGGCAGTTGATGCCTGCATATTCAATAATAGAAACAAGTAATAGAAACTTCATACACGATTAAGAGATGTAATTGTTTAGTTAGTTAGTTAGTCATTGGATCATCATCACTGCAATTGTTTAGTATCAGCCAGTGCCAGTACTCTCAAAGTTGAGAAACCCCTGCTGATTTTGTGATAACATAATTGATGTGTTCCCAAAAGCACAAACTGAACCTATAAAAATACGCCCATGCTTATCTCAGGGATCTCTCACACAATTCATTATGTACACTGTGGCCATCACACAGCAGCAACTTGCTGGTAAAGGTTGGGCACTGTCCTTTGCGGATGATATCCTGATATACATATTCTGCTGAAGACAGATGTGTTGGGCCATTGGCGCAAATAAAACGGCGACACAACGCATTTCCATACTCTGGACTACATCCTTCTGGAAATCTAATAGCACCATAGTCCTGCTACAAGAGATATCAAGTGGGAGTTTGAGAATGAATGCTGAAGAAGAAGAAGATATACAGATAGGGCAAAGACAGACCAGAAACTGTACTGCAGAAGGAAATAAACTGTATCGCCTCCTGCTGTAATGATGATTCTGTGGCACTGTTCAACCAAATGAGGGTAACTGTGACATGGTTCACTATTAACAATTTACAATTTTGACGGTCATCAAATTTTCATTATAGAACCTTGATGACCAATTTCACCGATCTTCAAAACCTCTAGATATTTCAGAAATACTGCAACCTTAGTGATACTGTTACTAAAAATAGCTCACCAGGGAAAGTACATTGTTCCAAAAATGTCAGCAACCATGAAATAAGTCTATAGACATTGATCATGAATATTAATCATGAATAAATCAAGTTTCCGTTCTTCGACTAATGTCATCGTATCTAATGCCATCTGGCCCTGGTGCTGTATTTTTTGTACTTTTCAGTGCCTTCCTGATTTCTTCAACTGTGATTAGCATATGGTTTTCCATGCTCAAGTTCCTACACGTGTCTGTGAGCGTTTTCCTGATTTCTTGATATGCCTCCACATTTCTCTGACCAATTTGTGCGGTGTAGTGTGCCAGCAATGCCGCACCTTTTGTCTCGTCCGTCTTCTGCCAGACGGTATCGTCGCTCTGGAAATCGGCAATAATCACGCGTCTTGTGAGACCATTCATGGATTTGTGTAACCGCCAGAACAATTTTAGTGACTTTTCGCGTGTTATCTCTTTGCAAAATTCGTCCCATTTTGACGCCTTTGCTGACTTTGCAATATCTTTGAATGTTTGGACTAAGATATCTTTCTTCTGTTTCCACTGTGCGACCTCCATGGGCTGAGCCGCAACACGTTTCCGTGCCCTTTGCCATAGTGATACTGCTTTCCGTTTCTCGCTCCATGCCCTTTGAACCTCTTCGTTCCACCAGGAGGGCCTATCCCACACCAGATTTCCCACTACTTGAGCCTTACGTTTGTCTTGTCGAATTCTGCTCACAACATCCACTCCTCTTCGATCATATTACCTTTGGCCTTATCTGCTTATTTTTGTCATTTTTTAAGAGAACAACACATTGGAGGTGGTCACTGCCATGATGCCCCAGCACGTCCCATTTGCAGATAGCCACAGCAGCTGATGACACCAATGCCAGGTCGATAGCGCTATCATCATCACCATCCCTGCTTGCCATCCTTGTTATACGGCCATCGTTAAGGCACACCAGGTCCGTATCTGTCAGGGCCTCCTCAAGTTCTCTTCCCTGTTTGTTCGAAGCACTATTGCCCCATGATGTACCTTTCGCATTGATGTAACTACAAAAGAGGATCTGCTTTTCCTGTTCCATTATCTCCCCTAGGATCTTCCAACCCTGAAGATCAATGCTCGTGTTGCAGGCATACACATTTACAATCATGATTGGGTGCTGGACCCTCACTGCCTGTAACTGGATATTGTCACTATCCCACTTGGACATATCAACCTCGCATACACTAAAACCCTCGCGTACTAAGATTGCCTGTCCAAGATGTCGCCTGTTGTAGAAACACTGAAATCCGGCTATCCTGATATTACCACTTTCACCTAGCTGTGTTTCTTGCAATGCAATGACGTCAGCCTCATAACACATCTTTTCTAGCTCTGTTCTACGCTTGTGTACACTGGCCACATTCCAAAACAGCACACGCACGTTTTTAATTCCTAGCCTAGCTGTTTTCGATCTCGTTCTTCTAGCACCCGCCTGGTGACTTTTCCTTTTTGAGCCACCTCGTTTAGGCCGCTTGATATTGGCTGCCATTTTTCAAACAGTGTGACAACGATTACACTCACTTCAGCTCAGATGCACACACTCCGTTAGCACCGGCGAAGATCTTAATGAGTGGACCTCCTGGTCAGAGAATAACACATCACCACACAATCTCCTAAATGAAAACAACGAATATATCCATTGTTCAAGTGAAACTGTTGGTGACAAACAAAAACACTTGCGTTGCTATCCACCATTTTGACCGGAAGTTTAACCATCTATCCACCATTTTAACGGATGAGGAGTTGGGAGAGTTGGCGGACATGTTCAATAATAGCCTTCTAAAGGGCACAGTGAAAGAAGACTGGTTGCACAGCTATTTAGTTCCACTACACAAACCTGGGAAGGACCACACCAGGATACATGGCTACAGAATAATAACTATGCAGAATACGATTGGCAAGCTTTTGGGAAAAATTGTGGCCCGGAAGGTATCGTGTTATCTTGAAAGAAATAAGTGTTTACCAACATTGTTAGGAGGATATCGTCCAGGAAAGAAGACATGGCAAAATGCAGCCATATTTGCGCAGGATGTTTTTGAGGGGTTCGATTCGCGCATGGAGACATGTGCGGTCGCAATAGACCTTGAGGATGCGTACAATAGGGTGTCCTTGGATATCTTGATGCACCAGCTGTTAAATCTTGCAGTTAATCCTTTTGTCGTGCGTTGGGTTGGCGCCGCCCTGATGCACAGGGTTGTAGTTCTTAAGTGTGGTAACTGGATATCTACACCAACGGTTATTAGCCCTGGCCTGCCACAGGGATCGCCTCTATCTCCTGTACTTTTCAATGTATACACAGTACATATCGCTGGCAATCAAATCACAGGTGTTGGCAGAACGATGTCATATGCCGATGATATCCTGGTGTATAGACAGGGCAGAAATCGAGAAGAGTGCGTCGTGGAACTACAGAAGGAGCTGGACAGACTGACAAATTAGTGTCGAGATACGGGAGCAGTGGTTAATCCGTCTAAGGCATTCGTGACGTGGTTTTCCTTGAACAATCACATGGTAAAGACACCCATGCCACAAGTTTCGTTGTCCGGGAAAAGTTTAGAAAGAACTAGCACAATGAGATATCTGGGTGTGTTTTTTGACAGAAGCCTGAGTTTCAGGGAATATGTTGACCACATTATCATAAGGGCAGGCAAAGGCTTAGCAGCAATGAAGGTTATGGCTGCTGCGCAATGTGAGCAAAGATTGTTATTTCTTTTGTACCAGGGTTTGGTAGTGGCTGTGGTGGAATATGCACTGGCAATTCTGACTCTTAGCCAAACTCAGATCGAAAGACTGGATAGAGTCCAGAATGCAGCAATGCGTATCATTCTGGGATGCACAAGAGACACATCGACAAGAGCTATGCGATACCTACTTGACTGCCCAACAGCTGAGCATAGATTACAGTATTGCCGTGCACGGGCGTACCTTCAAATACATGCAGATAAGGAACACCCGTTGCATTCCGAAATACAGAAAGTTAAAGGCAGCAGACTCAAGAGAGGAAGGTCGTGGATGGGACGTGCTGAAGATGTAATACAAAGCGTGTGCCGATTACAGGATGTGGCAGTTGGTGCGGAATGGATAGGTCTACCCACAGATTTCGAAACTTGTTTGAGAGTAGTAATATCACTTAGCAGGGAATGCAGAGAATGGTGTCCCACAGCTGTGGAGAAAGAAGTGCAGGCTTTAATCAGTGAGAATACCAAAGAGGGGGATGTGATTATATACACTGATGGATCTGTAATTAGGCATGTTCGCAGTGCTTGGGCCTTTACAGCTCAGTGCGCAGGTAAAACGATCAAGGAGGAAAGTGGTGCCTTTGCGGTCACTACGAGTAGTATGACCATGGAGACTATGGCGGTGACCAAGGCATTTGAGTGGCTACGCACACAGAAAGTAACGCAGGTCTGCATCTTGAGTGACTCTATGAGTATGATTAAGAAGGTACAAGTGGGTCTCGTTCGCGAACAGTGGATTGAGGCCTTGAGAAATGCAAGCTTGAAGGCGGTTACATTTATTTTCGTGCCGGGACATGTGGGCGTTCGAGGCAATGAAAGAGCGGATCAACTGGCATCGTGTGCGATTGTGGCAAAGGGCGATGTGGCAATGGATCGCGCTGACGTTTTGAACTCCTTAAGAGATATAACACGCGAGAGTGAGATGAATGTGGATGATGATTCCTTTTCAATGGCTAGGATTAAAGATCAGGGATTGAGATGCGGTGTTGCTAGAGGTGAACATTTTGGAGGGCGCAGAAGAATGATGGTCAACCAGCATAGGACCGGTACTGTCAGCAGAAGTGTGATGGCGGATACACTCAAGGAGAGATCGGAGCAACTATGGATGTGTCCAGTTTGCAGTGATGATGATCCGACGACTAACTAACTAACTAAATCAAGTTTTCTGAGATGAGATTTTAGAATATATAAAAAGTAATGTAAAATCTATGCCTAGAAATATAATAAGTAGGGTTTTGCACTTGAAATAACTCTGGGACTTTAAAATTCATTAAGAAAGTGCAAACATTCATTACGACACATAGAAAATTTCAAGGTTCTCTCACACGAGTTCAGTTTTATATGAGTTTTTAAAGACTGCTATGTCATTGTCTAAAAAAATGTGCTTACACCCTTGGTAATGGGAGATAAGTATGCTCTGGATTGCTGGATAGCAAAGTGTTAATAATCACATTGTAAAGTCTACAGCAATGACTGAAGATGAGAGGCCACAACATAGTCAGAATGTAAGCATTACAATACCGTGACGTGCGATTTGATCATAGTGCTTGCTTTCTTGTTTGTATGTTTTACAGAACATAGATAAGTAGATAACAAGTCTTTTAAAAGAAGCATGGAAAATTTGAGTAAATTAGAGAAAGGTCATAGAAGATTTGAACACAGGATCAGCTGACAAAATTCAGGTGATGTTCCTGGAAACATTGAATTACTGCAGTCTGGCTCAGTAAATATGAATTGAAGAGGGAAGGAAAAAATGGTTTGAAAATACATTGCTAAAAATGAATTTGTGGGAGTGTCGATGTGTTCTGATTTTTCAGCCATGCTGTAAACAGTAACACAACATAAACACAATTTTCCTGTTCACAAAGATGAAAGACAGGAATGATGGATTATTGTCTGCTGTGAAAATACTTAAAGGTTCTGAGATGTCAAAAACTAGAATTTAAGCTAAACAGGTTAATTCTAACTTGTATTATTTATTTTCTGTCATGAGAATTGTTCTGTGCTGATATATTCATTTACTTTGCTGTTTTTATTATGCAGTATTTATGTGAACCAAGAGAATACAAGACCATGTTCGATAAAAATCACTTGGAGGATTTACGCAAGTTTCGAGTCAAGTCCAGAACATGGTCAGATGACAAGACACAACCTAGAACTGGAGTTAGAAACATCAAGTTCTGAATTTATTTTAAAAAACAATTGCTATTCTTTGAAGAAATAAAAATTAAGAAATATGTTTGTTTTTACGCAACATTACTTGTAAGAGGCTCATTTGAAATTTTGTAACATCTTTTTTTCTGGTTTTTGGTTGGTTGTGGATTCATTGATCCATAGACTCATGCCCTTGACCCAATGCCATTGTATGATATATACATGTGTTTCTGAGCTGTTCCATTTATCTGGCCTTTGAGGGAGAAGAATTCTTTTAATATATTATTAGCTGGACATTAAAAAGAGTGATGGTCAATGGTTTAATAAGGATTGATGCACAGCTTGCACCCTGAAGTGTGTTGTTGTATTCTGTTCTGGTGATTGTTAAGCTGTGTATGTTGTGGATAGAGTTGGAAGATGGTACTCTGGTCTTTTTTTTTGGGAGGTTAATGTTGTTTTGGGGGATTGACTGGTCATATATTTGCCACTGGCTGCATATTGATTAAAATAGGTAGAAGAATTAAAAGTTGTTGAACCTCTGGCAGACATATAAGAACTGTCTTTTCAAGCAGATGTTGAAGGGTCGACATACTGTTAGTTCCTATTTCTTATTGGCTAAACAGTCCTGACTGACCAATAGGTATTAACAGTTTCATAAGTGTTTTGTGTAAAATTTCATATTTTATATAAATGTCATCAACAGGCTGTTGCTAAGCAACCACTGTGTCTCCTTATCCAATTGATTACAACAATTTATTATAGATCAGGGTTGGGCAACCTTTTTGGGTCAGTGGACTAATTTCAGGACAGTAAGGCCTGGCAACTGCAGTGGGACTAAATTCATGCCTGGCATCTGGAATATCTAAAGAAATGTGCTTTTATTTAGTCCCATGATCATAAGTATCACTCTGAGATCAAAGTAAAACCTTTAATTGTCTTTCATGTCAATTACAAAGTGCCAAAAGTCACTCTCTCTTTAATTTTGTGTGTGTGTTAATTCAGAGGATGTGTTGCGCTCGCAACATTACGGATCTGGGATTTATTGTAAACTCCATGTTTTCCACACTATTCAACATCATGGTTTACTTCTTACCTACAGTAGCTTTTTTGTTTTCTTTGGGGGAAATGCATATACTAAATTTGCATCATTCTATTGGACCAATAGATGGATTTGCTGACCAGATTTTTGTTGACTCCTGCTGTAGATGCCTTGACTCAAGGCTATCATATCTCTCCAGTACAATATTCTCCCCATGACCTTTTCAAATGTTGATGGATGTCTTCGTCTTTCGCTCTTGTTATTAGTTAAGTTGCTTGGTACTTCTGAATAAAGCAGAATGTTCTACAATATGCATCATATGAAGGAAGCAATACAGTTAGATCACATTGTAGGCCCTTTGTCTTACATAAATATTTGATATGTTGTGGGTGTTTCTACCATATTTATTGGATATGGTGATGGAATTTATGAATACATTTTATTTTTAAGTGTGTATCATAATTTTTGTGGGTTAAATTGTACTTTATTTATGTTTTGGTCACTTGAAAATTGTCTACATTTATTTTGTATTTAAATTATATTTTTTTGTGAAATTATATTTTATTGAAATATTTTAAATGCAGTGGAGTACATTATTAAAGGAGTTTTAATTGTTCTACAGTAGATTACAATTCACAAATTTAAAAATTGAGAAAATTTCATAATGAAAACAAACAATAAACTGAACTTTATGTCACTTATGCTCAATGTGATGTAATTTTATGAAGCATGCATCTATGCTTTGTGCTGGTATTTTGCTTGTTCTTGGTGGTCTTCTTCTCGTTTGCAGTTTGTCTACACAGCAAGTCCGGCTTTCTTAATAAATGTTGCTGTATGTTCTTGGTGGTTTTACCTTCTCAAACCAATTAAAATCTCTGCACAAGAAGATAGAAATGATTTATTGTTAGCCATGATGTGAACAGCATTCACTGCTGTACAGTGAAGTTAGAAAGATCAAGCATGGTGTACTTGTTGAAACTAGATAGACCAAGTACGGTGTTTGAAACTAGATAGATCAAGTACGGTGTTTGAAACTAGATAGATCAAGTACGGTGTTTGAAACTAGATAGATCAAGTACGGTGTTTGAAACTAGATAGATCAAGTACGGTGTTTGAAACTAGATAGATCAAGTACGGTGCACTTGTTGAAACTAGATAGATCAAGTACAGTGTTTGAAACTAGATAGATCAAGTACGGTGCACTTGTTGAAACTAGATAGATCAAGGACACCACTTATGAGAAGATACATAACATGACAAGTGGACCTGAGATTCCTTGTACGTACTGTGGGTGACTTTTGTTGCTTAGATTTCTCTTGCTAATCACATTCAACATCACCGTGGATTGTAGCTGGTAACCTTTTCTTTAAAGTACCACCAATAATATAGTGGAATCTCTCTGTGTCACAATCTTTTATAATAACTTTCTCTATTTAACAACACTTTTCAAAATCTGTGTTATATTTATTCTTTATTGTTTGTACCGTATATATCCGCCGAAGATGGATGTGTCGGGCCATTGGCACAGATAAAACGGTGATACAATGCATTTCCATTCTCTGGACTACATCCTGCTGGAAATCTAATAGGACCATGGTCCTGCTACAAGAGAGATCCAGTGGGAGTTTGAGAATGAACGCAGAAGAAGAAGTACTGTATATAGAGAATGTTATTACATATAGATTTCATATGTCCATATCTAGTTATTATAATGGGATTTGACTGTACTATTGTATGGAAAGGTGCCAAAACAGTAACAGAACCTACTGAATTCATTGTATGTGTTGATGATATTCAAGGATCTGTGGACCACTATTTTTCCTTAATTCATTTAAATGTTAATAAACGGCTTGGAATTCCAGATGGCAAAAGAAAGATCAAAAGAAACTGTTCACAGAATGACCATCAAAGAGAGTATACCTATGGGTCACAACAACATGCAAGAACTTAAAACAGCAGAATCACTTCGCTTTAACTAAAGAGCACTGGTTTTATGCCCTATGCACTCTTTTTAATGCTGAAGAAACATAGATAGATAGAAACAGCCTGATGTTTTTAATGCTGAAGAAACATAGATAGATAGAAACAGCTTCATCTTTTTAATGCTGAAGAAACATAGATAGATAGAAACAGCCTGATGTTTTTAATGAATACTTGAAATATTTTTTTAGTGATTTGCATACAAAATACTTCCTTTTAGTGTACTCATGTGTTGGGTACCAATGTCAGGACAATTTTGTAAGCAACTGTTTATGTTTTCAGCTGCTAAAACCTTTAGTTATCTCAAGAGATTGAGTTCCTATGAATGTGTATTCGTGCTATTTATTCAAGGTCCTCTTGTATCTACATTTAGCAAGGACATTTGCCTATTTTTATTTAAAGCAGATGATATGGTAATTGTCTCTTTGTCATCCTATATTATTCAATTATTATAATGTCAATAGGTACATCAGTCGATCAATGTCACATAGTTAATGCGTTAAGGGACCTTGATTGTTCAGAAAAATTTCAAGTGCTAATCATGGTTGCTCTCAAGACTGACATTTGTGTCAAGATCAAAACAGCCTGTAAAGAAAAACATCATAGATATACGAAGAGACTGATAAACCTGCATCCAACTGGAACTGCTAGACGCTATGCTATGTTCAGAGACTAGAATTTATTGAAACTGGGATCGGAGAACTTATGAACTTGTCTAATGTTGATAATGATAACCTGCAGACAGAACTCACAACTGCCTTTTATTTCACAAGATTTGTCTTTATCCTTGTTTGAGAGCAGTTGTTGTCATAGTAATTTTACTGTCTGTCTGAGGGCAACATTCATAAAGTAACACAATTTGTGAGGAAATGAAAACATTTTTTTTCTTCACAAATCCAACATGGATAGACCAACATGACAAATTAATTGAATACCTCCAAAAAAATAACTTTAGATGGAAAAGGCATCAGACTGATTAGAAATACATATTGGGAACAAACTGCATCAATAAGATATGATAGTAACCACTCAGCATACATTGAAGTAAAAATAGGAGTAAGACAAGAACGTATTTTATCACCCAATCTATTTAACATCTACATAGAAAACTTCAATGAAACTAGGAAAATATTACCTACATTGAAACAAATCAAAAAATATACTCAAAATGAGAATTATAAAATGCTAATTATATTCTATACTAATGTATGTATGGCTCAGAAAAATGGATAATGAACAAAAACCTAGAAGATAGAATGGTTGGGTACCACAGAAGACGGATGTGTCAGGCCATTGGCGCAAATAAAACGGTGACACAACGCATTTCCATTCTCTGGACTACATCCTGCTGGAAATCTAGTAGGACCATGGTCATGCTACAAGGGAGATCCAGCAGGAGTTTGAAAATGAATGCTGAAGAAGAAGAAGAATGGTTGGGTAATGGTTGTGTAACACAGCATAATGTGTCCACACACATTCCACCTTTTTAATATTTGGCTGAATTTCATACAGCTTCGGTGATGCTGAGATAAAAACATGCAGCGTCTGCTACCGATCGATTGTTCTGCTCGCAATGCACTGAGAGGGGCCCCCCACCAAGGGTCTTCCAGAGAAGGAAGGGGTCTCAGTGCGTTGTGTGCAGATCGATGGATGCTGCGTTATATGCGCCTTTAGAGAAAGTTTGTTTCGTTAAATAATGTATCATTTGTTCTGACAAAAGCATGGACACATTCCGTAAAGTACCTATAGAATTGATGACTTTGAGATGTGGATATGTAGAATATGGAGAACTTCATGGAAAGAGGAGAAAACAAAGATGTTTTGATAACACTGAGTATGAAAATAGAACTATTAAAGAAAATAAAAATAAAACCAATTAAAGACTTTGGACATATTAAAAGACATGACCCCTTGTTGAAGACCTTACTTGATGGTAGAGTCAGGTGACAGAGCAAGAGGTAGGCTGAGATACAAGTCAGAGGGAAACATGAGATGAACAGGATAGCCTAGCAGTGTGTACTACCAAGGCAAGAAACTTTTTGTTCTATGGGATATGTTCTTTGTTCTCATGATCAGCTCTGTTAGCTTCCCAAGCCATCCAACCACTTCCATTTCATATTCAAAATGTCATATTCAATGTGTCCACCATAGTCTTGATCTACCTATTGTTCTCTGTCCTGGGACCTTTCCTCAATGATTAATCTTTCAAAACCATTGTCTTTTTAATAGACCTTCATACCGCAGCCTAAAAATCTTCCTACACAGTAATATTGATGGCTGTTTTATATATTATTTTTATCTGCAGAAGGCGGATGTTCCAGACCATTGATACACACAAAACTGACAATGCATACCCATTCTCTAGACTACATTCTGCTGGAATTCTCATAGGCCTATTGTCCTACTACAAGAGAGATCCAGCGGGAGTTTGATATTGAAAACGCTACAAAACAATTTGAAAACATTGAATCTTGAAATCCTGCCTACCTTGATAAACTGTTTCATTGTAATTTCATGTTACTTTTGTGACTGAATTTACCATTTTTTGTTTGTGCCATAATAATTTATAACTCAGCTTCAAGTATCTGGCAGCATCTTGTATATTATTTCACTGTCTTGTCAAACATGTGCAACTTGGCAAGTTTTATTTTATTATATCATTTACTCAACAATTGTATGTATAATACCTCCCATAAAACTGCTTTGTGGGAATTATCCCAAAAAGAAATATTGCATTCAGACATATTTTTACTTCTAGTATTGCATTCATGTTTTACACATTGATTATGAACTGAATGCTAAAACAACCTACATTGAGAGTAAAAATTAAAATTAAACCTACATTGTCAAAGTATAAATGAAATCTAATTGCATATTTAAATATTACATTGCTTAAAGAATAGCCTCTGGTAATGTTTGGGTTCTAATGGAATCTGGTAAGAGATTATTGTTAAGTATTGCTTAACCCTTTGAAGAATTGTGTGCACTGTAGTGGACAGCTACCATTTCACATTTCTGTGAGGCATATTTCATGACCTCTGACACATGCAGTACTCCAGTGGGCTTGCCCTTTAAAGGTGCATTACGTTGTAGACAAAGAAAGCAAAAGTTTAACCAGATATTGGTTTTGGACAAAGAAAGTGAAAGTTGGATCAGAATGTTGCTTGGTAAAATACTACTGCATAGATAAGATGGTGGATAATAATGTACTACATTGAATTACTATCCCCACAATTTTATTATAGAAAAGCCCGCAAGTGCAACAAATAATTATATTTTAACAGTTTATTTTAACATCTAATGTTATATGAAATTTTTTTTCCATTGAAGCTGTATAATTACATTGATATGTGACATATACCTGTAGACTAGTGGACTGCATGAAAACTGGATCATAAATACTGAAAGACCTTGTCAGTGTCTTATGTCATAGTGCTGCTCAGTCCACAATGAAGTTTATAGAAGCATATCATTAAATATATATATATATATATATATATATATATATATATATATATATATATATATATATATATATATATATATATATATATATATATACACACACACACATAAGCACACATACATACATTTAACATTGCGATATATGTTCACAGATTATGGTGATGATAATATGAATAGTTATTCTAGGATATGCCCATACCACATTATCCTTTATTATTTATTAATGTTTGTAAATTGTATTTTTAAAATCCACTTGAGAAACTAGGCAATCTGTTTCAAGTTTCACCTGTTGGATTACATCACAATCGAACTTGGTTTATGTAAGCAGGGAGCCAAAGCTTGCCCTGGGTGACAGTATGCCTAGTCTGAATGCTGGATACACCCATGCACATAAACTTCTAGTAGTCTGGATGCTGGATACACCCATGCACATATATTTTTAGTAGTCTGTCATTGCTATCAAAATAACTTCCATTTGAATGAATGTGTGTGTAAGCATTAAAGCATCTAGTCCAATTTAGTGGACAGGAGTGAATGAATGTGTATAAGCATACATGTATCTAGTCCACTAGTAGACAATTGAATGACCGAATGATTGAAAATATTGAAATAAAATTTACTGCATTTCCTTACACCATAAAAGTCATTTAAAATAATTTTTGTAATTTCAAAAATGTTTGCACAAGAAGGTTTTATTGCATCTCATTTATAATGATGGACATTGACACAAGTCAATTTAGTTTGTTTTCTTTAAGTAATGTGCACAACTTCATTACACTTTTTATCTAAAAATAACTAAGGAAGGTTGTATATTGGGCAAGTCTCATTGTGAAAGTAACCAATTGATTAGGAACAAGCATCACAGCACTGGGGGCATTCCCATATATGCTCTGCTTGCCATTCCATCAGCCATCTAAAAGTGTATAAGCTCAGTGTCCCAGTCAGTTGCTGTATGCGTTCTCCCTCTCTTTCTGGAGCACTTTCTCCCATCGTCTCTAGTCACTCCCATTTCTACCATTCTCTGAATATGTACATTGTCACATTCGACTTCCTCCTCGTAGGGTATCCATGACTGCTCTAATCAATTCAATCTTGTCTCTTCTTATCTCGGTGCCGTTCACCAAGGTTTTACCAGCCAAAACATTGGCTCTTTCGTTTCCCCTGACCCCAGCATGACGTGGGCAGTAGATCCATGTAATGCTCAGTGAGTTGTTGAGAAGTGATCCACTTTGTTCTGATAATACACTATTCTATCTTACGCAGCATACTTTGAGAGTCCGATAGAATCACTGAGTGTGTTGGTCACCAGCCAAGTGAGAGCTTCTGTCACCACTTCTATTTCCATTCTCATACTCAATGTTGTAGTGGGGTACGCAGCTGACTTCTCAGCTAATTTCTTGCCATTTTGGTAGGTCATGTAACTCCAACCACACCTGTTTGTTTCTTGTGTTACTGCATAAGGTATCTTCTGCTTCTGCCATCCAGGACCTTCCTCTCTTGATACACCTTCCTTTTGTGTTGTCTAGAAATTGGTGCAAGAGGTGATGATCATTATTGGTGACCTTGAAGTATTCTTTAACCTGAGCTATTTTATGTCTTGATTTGATGCTCCGTATGTCTAGGAGAAACCTCATGGTCACGATAGGTGTATCTCTTGTGCATCCTAAGACAGCTCTCATGGCCTTGTTTTGAACTCTCTCCAATCTATCCACCTGTGTTTGCGACAGTGTCAGTAAACCTTAACCACAATCCAACACAGATAATACCACTGCCTGCATCATCTGAAAAAGGGTTCGCTGCGGCATCTCTGCAGATGCCATGATTTTGACTGCACTGACACCCTTCCCAGTTTTCTGAATGACATTGTCCACGTTTTGCGAATGTCAAAAGAGATTCCTAGATATTTCATGGTCTGCTCCCTGTCAATGTTGATGCCCATGCAGGTGGCTGCTGGTAATGTGTCTGTGACTATGTTGTTGTTCAGTGAGAACCATACAATGATTACCGTGGTGGGATTGATGACTGCCTTGTAGTTAGTGCACCAGTGACAAATGTTCTATATTACTCTGGACGCCATAAGTCATGTCTCTTCTGTTTCTGCCATGCTTGTACAGCAAGAGGTTGTCCACATATGATAGTATCATGCCGTGCCCAGCCTTCTGAAGCTGCGCAATTTTGTATGTGGAGAAATGAGAGAAACCATCACTTAATGTAGTCAAATATAATGTAAGAAGGAGAGGCTTTCACTGTTGAACATGGACAAGATGTTGTGCTGAGTTTAGGCTTTAGTTAAACTGTTTTTTCTGTTATAGCTCCGAAATATTTATTGCCATTTTTACTACATATTTGTATCAGTATATATCTGCTTGTAATATTTCTAAATTCGAGAAGCCCGCCTATTTCGTTAACAAGGAATATATTAGATATTGACAAGCCAAACTTGCATTATATCTTTCTATAATTCAAATATCTCATTTAAAACAAAATATTTTATTCAAGATAGACTGCACATAAGATTTCACATTTATAAAATTGTGTTCTAGTACAGCAACACCTGCAGTTACTGGAGATTGTGTTCTAGTACCTTAACAAAACCTGCAGTTACTTGTTTCATTATACCTAGAGTTAGTAGAAAATAAATGCATGAGTACATATCTGAGTTTGTTTATCAATTTAATTTAATGAAACTTTTATGTTCTATGGCCACACACACATGCTGAAAAGATGAGTGAAAAATACTAGCGGAATCCCTCTATAGCGCATTCTTTTATAACAAATTTCCCTGTATAACAACTTTTCAAAATCCCAAGTTATATTTATTCTATATCGTTTGTATTGTATAATGCGAATTTCTGTTATTACATATATACTTTGAAGGTACGGATCAAGTTGTTAATACGGAATTATCTGTCATCTTTTTGTTCATAGTTTTTTAACGTTTACACAGAAAGTTCAGTTTTCTTGATAAATGTTGCCGTATTTGAAAGCTCCTCAAGACTTCCATGGAGCTTTCTGACAAGTCTGTCTCAACTGACTTAGTGTAATGCAGTCTTGCAGAACTCCGTAGTCTGTGTTGCCTGCACACATGAACATCTGTCATAAGAGACAACAGGTTGGTTTGGATCCTTACGTCCATGGCTTCTTAAAAGTGATCCAAATTGACATGCTGAATTGAATGTGTCAGACTCAAAGGCGTTGATATCACTATTCTGTAAAACATGATGCAACATATTCTGTTGTCTGGACTACATCTTGTAAGAGTTTGAGAATAAACACAGTTGAGAGTTTGATATTCTCAAAACTTGAAATCTTAGTTTCATATTTATAAAACTACAATTTCATGTACCGATATGCAGAGTACATGGACACTATCAAGTGAATGTATCAGCTTGGTAACAGAAATCTACATTAAGGATGTCTATGTATAGGGTACATGGACTCCAAATAGTGAATGTATCAACTTGGTGACTGAAACACATTCAGGATAGTTGTGCAAACAACATATTGCTCACAAGTCAGCATGCTGTACTATCCCTTCTAGCCTCAAAAATGGTCACTGAAAGCGTGAATGCATTGTCATGGTTTACAGCGTGACTATATCTGGACCTTTCAGCCCAACACATAAATTTCAGCTTGACTTTTCAGTCACCGGCCTATGCAATTGGAATATCAACTTCACTCCCAAACATCCTTTGTTGTCTCTTACAATATGCATGACAGTTTTTGGATGTATGGTAAAATAATGACTAGATTGGATAAATCTGGAAGTGTATAAATATAATTTATCCCATCTAGCCATCATTATGTGAATGTGGACAGTGCAGTTTCTTACTGTGTGTTATGTAGTGTTCTTTATACTTTATAAAGGCCTTTTGGCTGAAACGTCGATTTGTTTTACCAGTGATTAGCAAAACTCTGATACTCTGTTCAAAGTTTCGCCTGTTAGATTAGTTTTTCTGCAGCTATTACCCATTTATAGAAGAAGCTGCAGAACAGCTAAATCATTTATATACTAGAAACCATTAAAAACGCATCATAATGCTTTTACGTGAGCCACCGCATGTGTTGAATTAAAATATTTGTTGCCTACATTTATGAACCATTTGTTGAATCAAATCTGCAGTATTTAAAAATATAAAACATTGGTTGCTAAATATTTTATTGGGCTCAAGTCAGTCTGTCAGTTATGTGGCATCTAGTAAGACAGGACTAATGTTAGGACTTCTGTTTTGCAAGCAAGAGGAGTGCAGTCTCCACACAATGCTTGCGAAAATAAGCCCTGTTTATTAAGTTGCTGTTTGGAAGCAGTTGTGCAAATGCAGCAGCACAATATGATGATCATAAGTTGTTGTCACACAAGGTTGATCAGGTCTGGCACGTATATCGTTGGTGCAGCCTTATTATAGTAGACTGGTCACAGTTGACATGACTGGCACTTTCTCTGGTCACCAGCAGCCTGTTATCACTCCCGTAACGTTAATTGAGGCAAAATAAACCAGAAAATACCTTTTACTTGCCTAAACTTTATTAATGTATGTGCCAAATTTCAATCTGTTTTGAACTTTAAACGGTAAAGGCAAGTCCCATTGCAGCAACCTGCCGTCGGAGATGAAGATAACTCTTCATATACTAAGTCGCAGCAACTATTAGGTGGGGTGACTAATTCCCTTCCTTGCTGTCTTTACCTCCCCTAACTCATGCGTCAGGTACTCATTTACAGCTGAGTTGACTGGAGGAGTGGTCGTGTCAAGTGAGAAATAACAATCCTGACTTTTTTTGCCTGGGCGTGGTTTTAAATCTGACACGCTGTAACCCGGTGATAGCAAGCAAGCTCTCTATCAACTAGACTATGGCTGCTTTGACCTCTAATAGAGTCAGAATGTTATTATTTGCCATGTTACACGTGAAGCACGAAAAATGTGAAAGAAACATCACATTAACAAAAGAACAGGACTATAGGAACTTCATCATTTACACACATTTTGGGTTGAACTACTACTCATGCACTCATATTTTTAAGCATGAAAACAAATCACGTTTTCAATGGTTGCTAGTATAGAAGAAACTGTACAACAGATGAACCATTTATAGAAGAAACTGTACAACAGATGAATCATTTATAGAAGAAACTGTACAACAGATGAACCATTTATAGAAGAAACTGTATAACAGATGAACCATTTATAGAAGAAACAGTACAACAGCTGAACCATTTATAGTAGAAATAGTATACAACAGCTGAACCATTTATAGTAGAAACAGTACACAACAGCTGAACCATTTATAGTAGAAATAGTATACAACAGCTGAACCATTTATAGAACAGTACACAACAACTGAACCATTTATAGAAGAAACTGTACACAACAGCTGAACCATTTATGGAAGAAACAGTACACAACAGTTAAACCATTTATTCATTCTGTGTCTGGCAGGTCAGGATGTCTCCCATAGTCCACAACATAAACCAGAAAAACTCAACCATTTATACATGTTTTTATTTGCCATATAATTTGTAGATACCAATAAACGTGAATTTGTAGTATTTGCATGAGGTGTTATTACACAAGAAATGACAATAGTAAATATAGAAACAGCAAAAATACAGCAATAGATGATTTAAAAAATGGTTGTTTATGCATTGGGAGGACAGGGGAAAAAATAACAAGAAACAGCAATACTTGTTGCTAAAAGGTTAAAAACACTAGACATATGAGAACATTTGATGGTAAAACCTCTTCATCTCTCACGACCAGAGTTGGTAAATACATCCAGATACTGCTCATAGTATAACAATAAAGGTACCTTAAAGGAAACGTTTTTTAAAATGCATTCAGAAAGACTGACTGATATTTTCTGCTGGTCAAATCTTATGCCAAGAAAAGAAAACAGCAGATAATTTTGCTAATGAAGTTCATACAACAAAAAAAAAGATCAACATGAAAAAATAGTACGTGAGAATCTAATTCAAATAAATATCAGAAAACAAAAAAATCTATACGTCTTTTATCAGAAGCACAATCATCCATAAGTGATGATGACCATTTGTTACCACTTTTGAAATTCAGTTAAGAGATATATCCTTGCCTATGAGCTCCAAGATGACTAAGCCCTATTCGAGCTGCAAGTGTCCTTGAACAGATCGGGCATGGAATGACCACTGTACACGTTTATCCGTGACTTTCTAGCAGCTTTCCACTGTTGAGCTGCTGCATTTCTCCTCTTTTCACAAGATGATGTGCCTTTTTTTTTACTGTTGAGGCCAAGTAGATCTATTTTGTGTATGCTCTTTCATGTATCTTGGTCTATTTCAAAGGCTTTCAGTGAGTCCTTGTGGAGCTTCTTTTGGCCACCTTAAGATGCAAATGATATAGAATATAGGTAAGCTGCTGCAATATAAGCCAGAATTACTCTGGACAAATAAGCAGCTGTGGTACAAGCTGCTAGAAGCACGTTGCCTAGGCGGTTACTGACACCATGCCAGGGGGTGTATGTTGGGTAGGTGCAGGGTAGTGGAAAACACTCGGGCATGAAAGGCTTGTCAGTCCAGTAAAACAACTTTCCTAGGACAGTACACTCTGAATACAAACAACTGCGGTCTTGCAAGGTATCATTGGGAGATGTAAAGACTATGGGAGACATGCCAAAGATGTAGTGTGTTAGCTAGCAATGGCGTAGTTACTATGAAAAATTAGGACACACGTTATTACAGAACTGCGGCCGAGCAATAATATTTCATCAATCATGACAAGGTTATTATAATGGAATTTATTTTACTGTACTGTGATACTCGCAAGCTTCTGAATTTTCCATATAAACTAAAAAGCCATGTAAACTATAAAACTAGTTGCCCGTATAGGCATATAACCAAATTAGATCAGGGCACAAAGCCAGAGGAATACCACAGAAAAGATGGATAGAAAACTTCAGGGACATCCTGAACAGACACGGTCATAGCACAGCCGAGGCCACACATCTGGCTTTGGAACGCAAGCTCGAATTCCAACCACCCCTACGCTTAACGGCAAGAGTGGATAACAAACCACCTGGGGAAAGACAATAGACAAAAAAGCCATATATGTGATAACACAAAAATATTAAGTTCTGTAGATCTTGGCTCACAATTTGAATATCAATCATTGGTCTAAATCTATTTCCTGTACTTTATTTGAACTTTACAAATACATTTAGTTGGCCGAACTAATGTTCTATTCTGTAATTATGGACATTAAAGTTTTTAATCCTTGTTCTTGAGTGAGAGTCATACAGAGTTGTTTATACAATACATGAAACAAGTATTAGAGAATTAATTAAGAAAAATCTATGACATCTTGAAGATCTGTTGCAGTAAAACACAAAAGTATGTAACAAAAATAGAATGTGTTCGGTTTGAAATCAGTGTTATAGAAACCACCAGTTCTAAAATCATCAATTGTTTGCAAACTTTGTCAAATGTTTTTATACTGATGGTAATATATATAACTCCATCTCACAGAGGCAGTTCATTATAATTAACCATATAAGTATTATGTTCTCTCACACAGGCAGTTCATTATGTTCTCACACAGGCAGGCCATTATAATGTTCTCTCACACAGGCAATTCATTATAAATTTTTCACACAGGCAGTTCATTATAATTAACATTATAAGAATGAAGTTCTCTCACACAGGCAGGTCATTATAATGTTCTCTCACACAGGCAGTTCATTATAATTAACCTTATAAGAATCATGTTTTCACACAGACAGTTCATTATAATATTTTCTCACACAAGCAGTTAGTTCATTATAATGTTCTCCCCTCATTTTTAGTTCATTCCAAATGTTTCCATCTCCCACACAGTCAGCTCATAATCACATCTTACAGTCACAGTGTTTGCTTCTCCCATGTAGTCATCATAATCACATACTACAGTTCATTTCACTTTATCTCCCATGCAGTCAGTTCATTATAATCACATACACAGCTAATTCCAAATGTTCTCACTTCTCATACAGCCATTTCATTATATTCACATGATCTCTTTATGTGATGTGTAGTTTTTAGACTTTCACGCCAGCTTTTAAGCATCTTGGTTTTGTGTAAGCTGTCCTGCTTTCTCCCGTGCTGTATTTAGGAGGTTATGAAAGTGTTGAATTCATCATTTTCTGGAATCTCAAGATTAGTTATCAATCATCATTTTTTTGTGTCCAAAAGATGCCAGTGTTTTAAAAAGAAAAATATATTTTTAAAGTCAATCTTCCTTCTTCAGATATCTCAGAATCAGTTCATTACGTTATCATATATACGGTCAGTTCATTACGTTATCATATATACGGTCAGTTCATTACGTTATCATATATACGGTCAGTTCATTAACACATATACACACACTGTAAATTGTTATTTCACACACTGTCAGGTCATTATAATGTTCTCATCTCACATTCAGTTCATTATAATGTTCTCATCTCACATTCAGTTCATTGTAATGTTCTAACCTCAGTCATTCATTACAATATTGTCTTACACAGTCAATTCATTGTAATTTTCCTACAGAATTCACAAAGTATTATAATTGAAGGAAACAAAATCAAACATAATTTATCAATCAAATGACTAAACTCAACAGAAAAATAGTCATCTCAACAACAAAATAACATTTTTATAGGAATCTATATTCAAAGGGAAAACAGAAACACTTTAGTTAACCTTCTAAAATCATAAACAAAACTGAAAGGATAAAATCAAGATAAACATATCAGATCAGGCACCATATTGAAGGTTTATGTAAAATATTTATTGCTAGAAGGTACACTGACTTGCTTGTTGCATCTTAGTTATTTTCTATACACTCCTTCGGTTTCCCTCTTGTTGTTAGCCTTAAAATTATTCTGATATTTTGACTTTTAATTTCTGTCTCTTACATTCAAAATATTTCGTCTAAAGATGTTTCAATTGCTATCTGGTATATCTAAAATGTTCAGATTTTATACATATCACATAACTCACTTTTAAAGTATTTGGGTCTGTTTGTCATCTCATAATTGTATGTGCCAAATATAAAGCTGTTTCTGTTATATATGTCCCAGATATAAAGTTGTTTTTCATCTCATATTGTATGTCCCAGATATAAAAGCATTTTTCACATTCAATATATTCTCTATGCTGTTCTGGTTTATCACATGTAATGCAATGTGACTACTTTTTATACCACTGCTGTACAATTAGATCAAGTGATATAGCAAAGCATGGAAGTTTTACAGCTATTATTTTGTTCGTTCTTGTGTAATCACGCAGACTTTTCATTGTTACTGTTCGCAGCAAATTTGCCACTACTCTGCACACTACATTCAATTTTGTTCAGCATTTCCTTCTAGTTTGCTTCTTATTCGCAGTTTAACATGTTTACACAGAAATTCCAGTTTTCTTGATAAATGCTTCTGTATTTAAAAGCATCTAATAGTCTCCAGCTCCTCTTGGGTACTGGACTGATTTTTGTACTCCTTGTGGAAATTTTAGATAAGAAATCTGGGAAACTGATCATGGGCATGTTCATTAAACTTTCATTTCGACATGTTTTCCTGTGAAGGAGTGCAGGGTGGCTTTCTATGGACTGTGCAAAAACATGTTTATTGACTATGTAAAAAGCTCATGATACAAAGCTGAATCAACAGATGGCTGCTCTAATGAGTACTCTAGCATATTCTTTCGTATCCAGAAATTCGAACCCACTGCAACTGCAATGTTTCTAAATGAAGCCTATCTCTAGGACAGCTGTAGCGTGAAATCTGCCACCTTGAGACCACTGTAACAAAAAGACATTTGAAACTATTTTGGTTGCTGATACCAAAAGAGGTATTTTTTTAATTGTAGAATATTCCTGATCTTAGCCATAGAAAATGCACTGAGTTTATTTTGATTTTTTTTTTCCATGTGCAAATATGGTGAGATTGACTACATATTCCATACAAGATGTTTGTAATATCATCATTGTGGCACACTGGACATGTCCATAGGTGCTACAATCTCATATTTAGTATGTCTTTCAACATGTAGTAACTGAGTGTTCTGGTTCTTCTTTTGAATTCTATATGCCACTTGTTTCTTGCAACTTCAGGAAGATAATTAGATGTGATTGAATTAGGTGTACTATCACTGTAACTAAGAACAATGGGTATTTTGTAAAACAAAGGTAGTTAAATTTTACAATAAATCAAGTGCAATGCAGAGCAACCTAGGTGATCATATTTCTCTACATCTCTCGGTCTTGTTTTGTTAATGAACTCAGTGACAGTCTATTGTGCCATCCCATCTAGGGACTTCTCTTGCCCTTGATCTTTCCAGTGGTTTCTAAATGTTCAAGTTGTGCTCTTCTTATCACATGCAATAAAGATCTTGACTGCTTCTAATTTTTGCTATAATTTGTATTTTTTACTCCATCTCTGAAAACTTCTACATTAGTTTACTGAACTGTCTATGAAAATTTCATAATTCTTCAAAAACAACTACATCTCAGTAGCTTCAATTTGAGCTTTTTTGTTTACTGTCAATGCTTAACATCCATAAAAAAATTGGTTTGATATAACACACTAGAACATAAATTTGGATATACACGGATAGTACTCCACTGTTTATGTTTTTCATTTTTGTAAATGCTGATTTGGCTTGTGCTATCCTGCTGGATATCTCAATGAGCACCAGCCATCTGATGTTAGAATGGTGCCAAGATACTTGACTATCCACTTGACTTTTAATTAGTTTTGCATCATTAATCTTAATACTGCACCTTGGTGGTATATATTTCTTTAAGATAACCATATTACTTTTGTATTCTTGTCTATAGTGAGGCTTTTGTTTTCACTTTCTTGTACTACCATGTCTAACTGGACTTGTAGTTTCTGTTCTCTCCCTGCAGTCAGCATTATACCATCAGTATATCTGAGATTGTTCCCACTGTACCCCCCCCCCAACTGTAATTCCATGCATGTTTGCCTGGGGAGATGTGGCATCTTTGTTTTGTCATTCAATTCATTTTCAGTCCTATTATTTGATTTTGTTCTTAATCCCTATGTTTAATATGCATCTCTGATTCTTCTTTGTGTTCATTCTCTAACTCCTGCAGATTAACAGGATATAGTCTGGAATGCATTGCATCATGGTTTACAGCTTGACTGCTATGTACATTGCAGGTAAAGTGTCACTATTCTTTGCTCTCCTTTCAAACCACATGAGGTATGTGTGGACACACATCAATGTTACCATGAATTTTTCTGTTAAATGTTTGTAGTCTAGTCATTTTAAAATATTAATTTTCATTGTTTTTTCTTTTACTTGTATTTTTCTTGATAATGACCTTTTGGTTGAAATGTTGATTTAGTATGTCTTGTATATTATTATCTATATTTTTGTTGTGCTGGTTCATCTCTGCACTGTACAGAACTACCCTGTGTTCTGTGTAACTGTTGTTATCTAGTTTTACTACAGTCTCACTTAATACTGATTCTAACTCAGACTGTGTATGTGATCAATTGTAGTAAGACTCCTATGATGGTTAGTTGTATACTCAGCTAAAACTACCACTAGTGTATGTGGTGGTTAGTTGTATACTCAGCTAAAATTACCACTAGTGTATGTGGTGGTTAGTTGTATACTCAGCTAAAATTACCACTAGTGTATGTGGTGGTTAGTTGTATACTCAGCTAAAACTACAACTAGTGTGATTAGTTTATTACACTCTAATATTGTCAACTATGGTGATTAGTTGTATGTTCTATAAATGTACTAACTATAAATGATACCGGTACCTGTAATTGTGTTATTTATCATTTAACATGCACAGAAGCAACAAAAGGCAGTAACAGTAAACAAAAATATGCATAAAACTTCAATATGAGGAAGAAGAAAAGAAAATATACAATATTAGAAATCTGCAAATTATGACACTGAACGTACAACACTGATATCAACATAATTTCAACAAAATATTTTTTCAAGTAACAGAAATATGCTTCTCTAATATTAAAGAAAAATGAATGTTACAAATTCTGACATAATATACAAAAATAGGAACATACGCAATATTATATATTACAGTTGCAATGCACAACATTTTATTAATGTAAATGGTACTAAGTTAAACATGAGTTTCAACAATGTTTCAACTGACATTTGTTATGCAATGCAATTATATAATCAAGAAATAACTTTATAGTGCACACGTGTGACAATGTGATTTGTCACAAACAGATTTTTGTTTTAGGACATTAACAATAAGGACTGCGTGCGATGAAGTGTTTTCATTTGTTGAAACTTTTACCTTTCTACGCAAGTTTGCTTCTTAGAATTAAATTTCCATTATAAGCTAGGAAAAGTCACAGGTTTTTTTTCTTAGTTAACATATTTTATCATATGGTTCAGACATTTCTGCCATGATTCACACTTCTCTAACATAATTCACACACTCCACTGCAAAAATTCAGACACCACCATCATAGGAAGACTTTACCATAACTTGCCTCGACCAAAGTCTCTCTACCATAAACTGCCATAGTTCAGACTTCTTATCCCTAGTGTTGTTTTATTTCTTCTTTAAATTAGCTCCATTTTCTTTATTCTTTTCTGTACCACCATTTATTTGCTGCCAAAGTTATTGCCATGTCCACATCATCATCATCATTAGGTGCTGTGTGCTGTCTCTGCAACAAAATTTGGCTGCAACAGACCACCAACATCCCCTGCCTCTTGACTTGATGGTGTTCTCTGCTAGACTGTAACATGACGATCTCCTGATGTTTCTCACTTTTATCTCTGCCTACCTCTTCCTTTTCTTCCATTGACCCTCAAGTAAGGTCTTCAACAAGATGTCATGTCTTTTAAAAGTTCAAAATACTTTGTTTGATATTTCTTTCTTTTAATAGTTCTTTTTTCCAAGACGAAGTGTCGTTAGAACCTCTTTGTTCATTTTCTTCTCTTTCTACGATGGGTCTTAGTGGATCCCCAATACTTCCAGTCACTTGTAGTGGCTGTGTTTTCAAACTGACTTTTTTTTCATAACAAGTTTGCATGTTTATCACATTGTTCCCAAAATAAAATACTAAACTCTGATTCTAAGACAACCTCTGTGAGACTATTAATAGCACTATAAAAAAAGTTCCACTATTGTATTTTGTGTGCACGTGACCTTAATGACAGGTCTGTGTGTATCACTATGTTAGGTCACTCCTAACTATTGCCATACTTTTTTCATTGGTAATTTATTTATACTTTGTTTCGCCAGCCAATGAAGTCAGATTGGTCTTACACAGTGATGTAAAATGGTTTACCAATCCCGTGTTATAACAAAGGTCACAATGTGACCTATTTTCTTTTTTTTTTTGGAATGACAAATCAACATTACAGTGATGTAAAATGGGTTACCAATCCTGTGTTATCCTGTGACAAATCAACATTACACAGTGATGTAAATCAACATTACACAGTGATGTAAAATGACAAATCAACATTACACAGCACTAGAAAACATCCTTTCCTTATCTAGAGATTATTGCAGAATAAGAATTGTTTTTTTTTTTGCTATTTTCTTAATTTTCAAATTATACATTCTAAGAGATTGTCAATTTGCTATGATGTCACAAAGCATAAAATGATTTTTAAAATAAAAATCAACTGACTGTGACATGAATCCCAATGAGGACATAATGACATGTTTGTTCTGAAAATGAGAACACTGTTTAATGATCGAGTCTACAAGCTAATTCAATCAAGAGACAACAGGCAATATCTATATACACTAATTGTACTATGATGGAAGACTGATATGATAATTATGGTTGATGTATCACGGTGATACATTTCAACATGACTGTTTGAATCCTCAACACAATGCAAATTCACAACTCAGCAATGGATGGATTACCATTAAAACAAGTTAAGCTAAGACACTACATATGGGTCTTCTATCACTCTTGGGCAGGATTAGACAAGTTCACACTTCAGATAATATGACGGTAGTTATGAGACAGACATATAAACACATTCATTAAAACTATCATTACCATGTTTTACGGAGTGCAGGATGGTTTTGTTTTTATATAAGGTGGAAATAAGTCTGCTTTGCCACAGCAGACACCACAATGTGTACAGGAAGCATTTTTTATTGTACACCAGAGTGTGTCTGAGAGCATAATTATATCCTAATAATATATTTTGAACACTATCTTTTCTGGGTAAACCTATCTTTAGAAAAAAATTAATTAATCCATTTGTTCTATTTAAACCAGTTCTACTTTTTATTATAGGAACTTATATATATATATATATATATATATATATATATATATATATATATATATATATATATATATATATGTGTGTGTGTGTGTGTGTGTGTGTGTGTTTTATGCACAGTCCAAACTCTGGGCTTACAGATAAAAATGTGTGTGCTAGAAGAAACAGTGGTCCTGTTCCCACTGTGATTTGAACCAGAGACCTTCATGGTTCTGAGACCAACAGTCTAGCCAATCAACAATGAACATGTTCATACAACAACTTCAAATTCAGAAAAAATAATGATTATGGTTTATCTTACAGGAAGGTAGCAAAATGCAGAAAGTTCAATTTATTGATAGTTTTAGTCAATACTATGAATTATTAATAAACAAATAAAGGAATACAAACATAAGACAAAATCTGCAGGAAAAAGAAGGCACAATTTCTTCTTCTGACTGCATTTTGAGACAAAATGAACAATAGCAAATAAATTCTTTAACATCTGTAGTACTAACTCCATGAACATGTCCTAACTGAAAAAAAAAAGAATCACTTTTTGTAGTGAAGACAATAATATCACTGAAAAAACTGTATACAACAGCTATCACTTGATTTCTCTCCTGTATCTGCTCAATTTTTGAAATATAACAAAATAATAATAAAACAAAGTCTCCAAACAATTTGATGTTGTGCTAATATATAATAGCCTCTCACAGCACAAGGGTGTTATTCAAGTCAATGTGTATTTATCAATGGGCTATAAGGCCTATATTACAAATGCCGCATATGAAATGATGACAGTGTAGCAATATCACATGAAATTATATGGCTATAACCACAACACAATGGAGGTAAACCATCTTGCTAATGAGCAAATGCTAAGATACTGAGAAATTCTTCTTCAACGTTAATAATCAAACTCCCGCTGGATCTCTCTTGTATCAGGACAATGGTTCTACTAGATTTTCAGCAGGATGTAGTCTAGAGAATGGAAATGCGATGTGTTGCCGTTTTATTTGCACAGATGGCCCAACACATCCTTGGCAATGCTTTTAGCAGAGCTGGCAGAGTCTTTAGTAGAACTGATAAATTATGCAGTGTCCTGACTGCTGGACCAAATGGGATTTGGCAATGATGTACATTTAAAATGTGTCTGATGTTTGACTTTGAGAGCTATTGTTACAAAGACATTGAAATCAAAACTTAACTAACATTGTTGGCTTTATTATTGTCAGTATTGACACTAAAACTTGCCAATGCTAGTACAGTTGAATCTCTGTAGCTCATCCGTTTATAAATTTCCCTCTGGGCCACACCTATCATCACTCTAAATCTCACATTCTAAATACTAACTCATGGACCTCTAAATCCTCAGATTATGCTAATTCACAAAGAGCCCTGAGTTATGTCTGCTCATTCTATAGACTGACCATTTGTTATGGTGGTAAGGATGGCTAATTTATTCTCCAAATCAGCATGTCAGGAGACAAAGATGAGTGATTTTCTGCATAAAGGCCCCATTTATAGCACTCTCCAATTGCTTCACCCATTGCATATGCATATTATGTTTTGATTTTCTGAATCATACTCATTGAGTCACACATTGGAACAGGCTTGAGATTCTAATCAATGTAGTGCCGGAGTTACAGCTCATACCTCTATCGTTATGGTATCGAGTGGGTATGAACACAGAAGGTGATGGTCTGCATCTCAAGTGACTCCATGAGTATGATTAAGAAGGTACAAGTGGGTCTCGTTCGCGAACAGTGGATTTAGGCCTTGAGAAAGGCGAGGCTAAAAGTGGTTACATTTATTTTCGTGCCTAGACATGTGGGTATTCAAGTCAATGAAAGATCGGATCAACTGGCGTTATGCGCGATTATGACACAAGGCGATGGGGCAATGAATCGTGCTGACGTTTTGAACTACTTAAGAGATATAGCACACGAGAGTGAGACTAATGTGGATGATGATTCTTTTTCTATGGTCAGGATAAAGAACAGGGATTGAAATGCAGTGTTGCTAGAAGGGAACATTTTGGAGGGCACAAAAGAATGATGGTCAACCAGCATAGGACCGGTACTGTCAGCGGAAGTGTAATGACGGATTCATTCAAGGAGAGATCGGAGCAACTATGGATGTGTCCAGTTTGCAGTGATGATGATCCGACTAACTAACCTCTATCGTTAGACTACCTGTTGTTCCAGTGAAAGCTCCATTGGTATCATGAAATTTCTCCACATAATCCAGCAGTAAAGACCCATGTGCATAGCTGCTAGCAGAAGACCAAACCATCCATGTAAATGAGATCTGTATCAACATGTTCGCAGAGGTACGTTGACCTCAGCATTCACTCACAGGACTATGTTCCCTGCACTCTCGATTGAGTGTAATGACGATTTTGAATGCCTCTTGAAAGACAATGGTAACAAGTATCCATTCTTTGCCAGAAATGATGCCTTCTGGTGGACAAATTTGTTTAACAGTATCCCCAGCGCCCCATCCACGATTGGCTTCTCTTGAGCCTGTTTCCCTTCACACAAGTTATTGTGTAGTGGATGCTCTGTGTCAGAACTCACTCTGGGGTATGCATGGACATGCAAAGAAATTCTGTGAGATATGCTCGGAAAGTCAAGGAGTGTCTTGTGTCCCTGGTACAACCCAGGACGATGCATATTGCTTTGTTCTCTTCAATCTCTCAACCTGTGTTTGACTGGAGGCGATAGTAGCACATGCATATTCAATGGCAGGAAGAACAGAATCAGAATTACAAGCTGAAAGTGTTCAGTGTCAGCCACTGCCATCACTCTCTAAGCTGAGAGACCATTGCTGGTTTCTGCGGTATTATGATGTGTTCCCAAAAGCACAAACTATGATCGTTAATATATATTTCAACTCTGCAGAGAACAGGTCTTTTAAAAAAACATTCATCTTTGTCTTTAGCTAGGCCCTCTTGTTCATTCCCTGTCTTTCCCTCTTGTATCCATATATAAAGTATTTCTTCAGGAGTACTGAGTGACTGAAAAACTAAGACTGACAGGGACACCCCATATTCAAGCCAAGCAAGACCTGTGTCTGCCGTAGCAAGTAATGTCTAGTCCAAAAGGAACTCAAGATTTCCCAGTTGTGACATGACTGTAGGGCCAACAGGCACTGTACTGAGTGAGAAGGATCAACCACACATCTTAGTTATCTCACATTGTCAATGCAGTGTATTGGCGGAAAGGGTTGACAGATGCAGTCTTACAAAATCACCTAAGTACATGACATGACACAGCCATGTAGAATGTAGTACATAATATACATTCAATGTTCTGCAGCCCAGATACTGTTATCTCCTTATTACTTGCATGGTTAAATGCCCATCATGAGCAAAAGATTTCAGTTCTATAACTTATTTGAGATGGAAAAAAAAATCACAACAAACCCAGATCTCATGCCAGTTAAAACATCTTAGAAGTAGTACATCATGTGTTTCTTTTAATGTACAGGACTTTATCAAGCCAGACAGGAACTCCTTCCACTGTGTTCACCAATACATTCAAAACAATATATGGACATCTGAAAACATAACATACAGATTTTACAATCTGGCATGAGCTGCCAAAGAGTAAAAACCAGATCTGAATAGAACAATATTTATGTTGTTAAAACTACCCATATATTGAGCTACAACCAATCATTCTTCTTCTTCAGATTTCATTCTTAAAGTCCCACTAGATTTCTCGTGTAGCAGGACCATGTTCCTACTAGATTTTCAGCAGGATGTAGCCCAGACAATGAAAATGTGTTGTATCACCATTTTATTTGCGTCAATGGCACTACGCATCTGCCATTGGTGGAAACCAATCATTCAACAACTCTAGCATGTAGTTACAACCAAATATATAGTAACACCCATATTTGGGTAGTCAACAATAGATAAATCCATGCACTGTTTTCCAATACCCAGTAACCATGAAAAACTGTCCTAACTACATACGATGTATATGTTATATGAAAACAACAGAAGTAAAGTTCATATTCAAGTAAATAATTTGACAATTTCAACCGAAATTTGACACTAAGCTGACAGAAATACGGCCAAATTATGTAGATGTTTGATAACCTAATGAATCTTTTCCATGAAAACCTAATAATGAACCCAAGAACACAGAAGAAGAAAAAAACAATCAAAAGGAATGAGTTAATTGTACTCTGGTTTCCCATATATGTATACAATATAAATGATCCCCTGCAATAGAAAACACCTGCTCTGCACATACAGGGCTGTGTTATAAATACTAGATATAATTTATATAATGTGTATTCATTGGTTGGGGGATGGGGTAGGGGGAGGTGTTAAAATCAGTCTGAGTCATGTTTACAAATGCATTTTTTTAGGTACCTAGGGATTGCTTATGCTACAGAGCTCTGAGTGATATTCTTAGCAGGGCAGAATGGTATTTTGCACGCACATGAGGAAACCAGAGCAAAATAAAGTCAATCCTCTAGAATCTATGAGCATGTTTTTAAAGAAACCGCACAACATTTATGAGGACATTCAGGTTCATACATTTTTCAACCTGGACTCAAGTATTACAAGTCTAAACTTCTGCATCTCAATCTGTATTCATTTCTCTCAAGATAAATCTGAATTATTGACATAGTTTTTTGACAAGCTGGAAACTTGGAAACTGGTTAATATGTCTCTAATTAGTTCTTCTATGGGTGTTCAGCACTTATTAGCTGAAAAGTACCAGGAAACACATGCTGAACCTATTATGTTGTTTATAAACATGAACATGCACAGTTTTAACGCTTCCGGTTTGTTATATGACATTATTGAGCAACAAAGATAAAAGTAACAAATTATGGAACAAGTTGGCGAGTAACACTCACGTTATAATATAAACTCAATAATATCTATTATATCCGGCTCTGTGGTGACAATGTACGGAGCTCATCTGTGATAGTCAAGGTGCCAGGTTCTAATTCCGCTGCAGACTAATGCACGTGGATAGTTCAGAAATCAATGGCAATTATTGAACGTAAATACTGCAAATACTGAAAATCACTACAGCCAAAACATTCTGAGTTACATACTGAATAAGATATACTACCAATTTTTTAAAATATTTTAAATATCTAACATGGGAGTCGTACACTCACCAGCCCAGCTGAAAAAGAGATGTGCACCCTCCAGCAAAGCTGAAAAGGAGCCATACACTACCCAGCTCTGATAAATGGAGCCATACACTCTAAGTCCAAGTGAAAAGAAGCATATACTCCACTGCCTAGGTGAAATAGTCATTTCACAGACATTTTAAATAGAGCTATATACTTCACTGCTTAGGTGAAATAGTCTTCCATTTCTCAGACATGTGAAATATAGCTGTATATTTCACTGCTTAGGTAAAATAGTCTTTAATTTCTCAGATGTGAAATATAGCAGTATACTCCATTTCCTAAAGGAATGTACCACACGCACAAAAAACGTTTTTTGTGTGTTCCGTAACAGAATCTGTGGTACTCAATACCAAATATATTCTTTTACTAGAAAGAAGAATAACACCAAAATAGATTTTTTTAAAATAAAATAAATATATAATATTAACATACCTGTATATTTCCGAATATAAGCCGATGTGTTTATAAGTATAGGATGTAACTTTAATGTCCAAAATGTGATAAAAGTAAAAAATATAGTGTATAAACAGAAGTATAAAAAATAATACCGGTAATAATACTGTGGAATCTCATTATTATAAGAAAGACTGAACAAGTGAAATATTCCTAAAAGGAAAATAACACAAACTTTAGCAACGGTAAGACGCAAGGTAATTTCTTCCAATTTGCCCCACTGTGCTTGTACTCGCATAAAATACAACATCCAGGATAATACAATGCAACCGTTTCCCAGTGTTGTTGCCAGCCTCATAAAACATGCACCCACTAGGTACCAGACTGTTCTGAAATATCTGATTCATTCATTCAGTCAGTGTTGTTTCAGCAACAAAGGCTCTCTGCTACAATAGCATCAGCCATTTATGGTAAATTCAAACCTAGTCAATGAATGAATAAGGTCAAATTTTAACTTGACTTTTAGATTACCTTCAAATTGCATGGTGGAACAAAAAGGTGTGAAGGTGGTTTTTGTAAAAATGACTGGACAGGAGAAAATGCGTTTCAATGTTGTTTTAGGTTGCATAGCAGATGGGGCACATTTGTTTAAAAAGTGCATCAGTAATGCAATGGATAGCAGTGAGAACAACGCTATCTTTGAGTACGATGCCAACAATGTACTGGTACAGCAAGACTGATGATATCCACCCTGAAGTTCCACAAAGATGAAATTTATAAACTGTTTCAGAATTCAGACAGTGATTCCAACTTCAAAGAATTTGACTTTCTGTGTCAGTAAGTTTTTTTCTTGTTGCCTATTTGACTGTATTGTATTACTGCTGTTGTGTTTCCACTGGCAGTATTTTAAAATATGTTATTTCTTGCATATATAAGCAGAACTCCATGCATCAATAGTGGTTTAAAAAAATACAAAAATTCTCAGCTTATATTCGGAAATATATGGTACCTTAAATTTTAGGCATTTAGTGAGATGATTATATTTACATTTGACACCTGTATAGGGCTGATCTGTAATGAGTACTTGTCATGCCTTGGCCTGCTGCTAGGAATGGTCTAATCCTTGAGGGGGTGGGGGTGTTGGGTAAAAAATGCATAAAAGTCAAGGGATATAATAAGAAATATTGGTAGTTTTTTTTGAAACCCCTTGTGCAGTCGTGTCTACTAATTTTAGAAATTACAGTATGTCATGGATATGCCTTTGGAAATTGGCACAGATTATATCATGTTGCTTAAAAAATAGAATATAATGTCTCTTGTTGTTGTTGACATTTTGTAGTAGATCTTGATCATTCATTATTACAGAAAAAAGCAAGCAACTGACTTGAAATAAAATGAGTTGCTAATCAGTGTTAAATTGCATCAGGATTTATATAATCACATATGTGTTATGTGACGTCTTTCCAGAACGTTGTCTTTCCAATGAACTCTCTGAACCCCTCTGTCTTGGGCGATTTGACTTGCATTTTCCAATGATGTATTCATGTTATCTTTAATGTCGTCATCTATCGTCTTCTTGGTCTACCCTTTCTCCTCTTCCCAGGTACTCTGCCCTCCATTATTTATCTTTCTAAACAGTTGTGTCTCTCTATATGCCCAAACAGGTGTAGTTTTCTTTTTGTTATTGTGTTTAGTAACCAACACTCTGGAATCTTCAATGTGCTTATAATATCTGAGTTTCTCTTTTTTTACTTCCATGATATTCGAAGTATCTTTCTGTAGCATTTCATCTCAAAGGCATTGATCTTCGCCACTGTTTTACTTAGGGTCCATGTTTCACAGCCGTATGTTGCAACCGGAAAAATAAAAGTTCGCAACATTAGCAATTTCGTTTCTATTTGTTGTTTTTCCATATGTTTTTCAATCGTGTTATTTTACAATATGCTATTGTCAATATCTTCTTTATTTCTGCTATGCAGTTTGATGTTAAAACAAAATAAACAAATATGAAAAATAGCCAGAACCTACAAAGGAAGAAATAAGATACGCAATAGAAAGTTTAAAGAAAAGAAAAACCCCAGGCAATGATGGTTTAACAACAGAAATGATAAGCTCAGAGAGCGAGGCCGGAATCAAGATTTACCACAAACTCTGCTGCAAAATATGGGAAAGTGGCACATGGCCGGAGGAATGGAAAAAATCATATATATATATATCCGTTATATATGATTTATTAATAGTAATGATTATTTTCCTTGAATGTAATTTGCATAGCTTTTGTGCCAAACACCCCCTGCAGATCATCCTACTTCCAGTGATGGGGAAAATGCATGAGAAGTACCGAGATATAAAAGTGAACATTTGATCCAGTGTTTTACTACAAAGAGTTGTAGGGGATTACTCATATAAAGACATCTGCTACATCAAGATATGCTAACACAAGTAGACTAATTATAGGAAATTTTGTGTGTCGTTCATTGTCAAACTCCCAACACCTAGATTTCCAGCAAGATGTAGTACAGAGAACGGAAATGCACCATCACCATTTTTATTTGAGCCAATGACCAGACACCTCTAACTTTGGCGAATTTTGGGGTATGAGACAATTGTTAAGCAATTTCTATACGGTGCATTATTGCTAATCAGACATTTGTAAACAAAACAAATATAGAGGATCACTCACAAAGACATTTGTTAGAAAAGCACGAACACTTTCAGTTGTTTACAATGTTGATATTCATAGGACAAACTCATGTAGACAGTAAACATCAGCAATGATAATATTCACAGGACAGTTCCAAATAGTGATTAACAGTGCTAATGCCTACAGCACAGTCCCAGATAGAGATTAACAGTGCTAATATCTACAGGACAGTCCCAGATAAAGATTAACAGTGCTAATATCTACAGCACAGTCCCAGATAGAGATTAACAGTGCTAATATCTACAGCACAGTCCCAGATAGAGATTAAGTGTTAATATCTACAGGACAGTCCCAGATAAAGATTAACAGTGCTAATGTCTACAGCACAGTCCCAGATAGAGATTAAGTGTTAATATCTACAGGACAGTCCCAGATAGAGATTAACAGTGCTAATATCTACAGCACAGTCCCAGATAGAGATTAACAGTGCTAATATCTACAGCACAGTCCCAGATAGAGATTTAGAGTGCTAATAACTACAGCACAGTCCCAGATAGAGATTTAGAGTGCTAATATCTACAGCACAGTCCCAGATAGAGATTAACAGTGCTAATATCTACAGCACAGTCCCAGATAGAGATTTAGAGTGCTAATATCTACAGGACAGTCCCAGATAGAGATAAAGGGTGCTAATATCTACAGCACAATTCCTTATAGAGATAAAGGGTGCTAATATCTACAGCACAATTCCTTATAGAGATTTAGAGTGCTAATATCTACAGCACAGTCCCAGATAGAGATAAAGAGTGCTAATATCTACAGGACAGTCCTAGATGGCATTAACAGTGCTATTGTTCATAGGACAGTTCTAGAGAGACATTAACAGCTCTAGCATCTCCGATACAGTGTATTAGAGATATTCATAAAACTGACATCTGCAGTGTAGTATTAGCAGATGTATGAACATTTTCAAGGAATTAAACTTTGCTAATGCATCTGAGTTCTCATTAGACATAAATAAGGAAACTGTATTTCATTTCTTGGAATGTGCACACTGTGTGCTACATCATTGTAGCGATTCACAAGTTGAGATCCGTTACAAAATTTAAACTAACAGACCTTTATCTCATGTTATTGTAATTTTTTCTCAGATTTCTATTTATCAATTTATTGATGTTTTCTTCCCCCTTATAACAATCTTTATCTTAGACTTAACGTCTTCAACCTTTCCATGATATTTTCATGGCATATTTGCTTTATGTTCAAGCTTTACCTTGACTACGACAAATATAAATTCCCTCTTGCACTGCAGATTGTTTTATGACTATTGCGTAATGAAGATGAAATATGTAACATTAAAAACCAATTTTTTAATGACTGACTCATGTACTTAAGAGATGTCTTAGAAAACTTCAATAGTAGACCTAAGAAAAATATGTTTTACATACGTGTTTATTTTCAATGCATATGTCCAGATCTAACTTTCTCGCTGTCAATTCATAACGAAACTAACGCACATTTAATATATTATTTGAAAACAAACATAATTCCCAACAATTCCACATAATTTGAAAAACAGTCCATACGAATTTCACTAAAATCACTTCCATTCCAACTCGAGTTGTGAGGATTGTAACACAACAAATAAAATATTTTAAATGTCTTCCTTCTACTGGCATTATCATGAATGTAAACTAGATTAATGCAACCTTTTCCTCAGAAGCAAAAACTACATTTAAACTTTATCGCAGTTACGAAATTGCTTGGTGATGGTTGGGTCACAATTCTATCAAAACTGCATTCAGCAGAGTATGCATGACGGAAAATTGATTTTATACACTGCGACAACATTGTAAATATTAATTTCGCAGGAATTTCATCAATAGTTTGCTTTTTTGTTCCATGAAGTAGATCCATTTATTGTACCTATCTCTGGCTGTTTCTTCATTGTCCATTCACATCCACATTCTAAATGCTTATTTAATCACATCTACACATTCAGTCCGCATACAATATTTGTTCTATCATTATTTCAACAGCGATGGAGGAGTTAACATGGATGGCCTTTTCTCAAAGAATTTATTGGCTGCAAGGAATCACATGCCAATTGTCTGAGTTCTGATAGGTTAATCCTAATAATATTAGTCTAATTAACCACATGTTCTCAAAAATCTTTATATGGGTCAATTTTTTCTTTGGCAGAAAAATGTGTCTATGTGATAGTCAATGACTTGACATCTCCATTTTCTCCTAGGAAGACTAATTTCGAGCAATCCTTTCTTGCCCAAATTTGCATGTCTTCCTGCTCTTAGATAGTATGTCAGTCAAGAATATAAATACTCAGTACTGACCTTTTATGTATGATTTATTCTTTGACTATAGTTTACAACATGGTAGAAATATAGCATGCAATATGGAGTACCATGTACATATATATATTTATCTGATTTGTACTTGACACTTGAACTTTCAGTAACATATGAATAATAGTGTTTTATTCTTACAACCAAGAAATGGATGCTAAACCTCTACCTTATTCACCCTGTTTCATTTTAAGAAGCCAGAAACACAACAGTCGCCAAAATAACTACATTAACATTTTTAAACATCCTCAAATGGAATGCAGAAAGGGGTCATGAACAAGAAACAAAGTGAAACTTACATGCTGAAATAATTAATGTAGGATGTTCAACAAAACAACATTGCATGAACAAGTTGGATAATCACTAACAATGAATCTAGAGTCAGCTATAGATATTGTCATGGTCCAGAAACTATTTCTTAAATGTCATCACATTCAGATCAGAGGAGGACAATTTTGGGGGGGGGGGGGGGGTTCGTGGGCCAAATTCAGGATGGTGTGGCCCACATCTGGTGGCTGGAATATCCTTCAACTTTTTTTTAGCCTCACTGATTACAAGAATCTCCTAGAGACAGAAGTAAAACTTTTATCTGCTTGTCACTTTTCATTTTAATCATTAAAGGGTAGAGACACTACACTGGTCTCTTTTTTCATTAATTCTGAACAAGTTTCAGTCACAAGCAGATTTTAAGTAATTATTTCCTCTTTATCACTGTTTAACATCATAGTTTGCCTGCGATACCTTGTGTGATATTTTTTTATCCAATGGCCTTGTGTGCTGCACAATTTGCCAGCTGACTATTTTGCCCACCTGTGATTTAGAAGTTTTTATCTATTGTAATTCTAATATCTAATATAATTATCTAATATAAGATCTATTTATGTATTATAATTAATGGCCCAGTTATGGTACTTTTCTATGGCAGAATTGTTTGTGCTGAATCAAATGCTGATATAGCAAGTTCCAATGTCATTTATAGAACATATAACTCTCTAGTTAAGTCGATAGCTTATAGGCTACATCTATATTTAATAAAAAATTCAATTTCTAACTGGTGGGACTGTTGTAAATCATCTAATCAATAAAATTCTATATCTATTCTGGGTTACCATACTACAAAGACTCATTTTATTTGTTATTTTCTAATAGTTTGCTTGTAAAAATAACAAATATACAATGCAAAATGCAATTCTGGACCAAGAAACACACCAACATACATGTTATGATTAATTTTTCAAATTCATTCAGAAACATTTCTTGATTTCCTACAAGAAAACTTCAAACATTTGTCCCTGATTATGAAAATTATGGAATTGAATATCTGAGGTTAAGCACTTCAAACTGGGTGCACATGCATGTCAAGTGTCAGTTCTAGTGTCAGGAAACTGTTCAACTTCCTCCTAAGAGGTCTTCTAACAATACATTATGATGATGAGTTATTCTGTGCAACAGCTAGTCTCTGTGGCATCTTGTCGACATATTGGGCAAGTACGGTTTGTCTGTGAAACAAAATCATATCAAAACAATCATTCAAATAAATCAGTAATTATACTCAATGTTTGCTAATTAAATATTTACAAATTATTTGTGGCTTATTTCTTCAAATTTATTCTTGAATTAATGTGTTATGGGATGGTAACAGATTTACATGGGAGAGGCACATTAGTGTAGTGTCAGTCACTTCATACAAATCAGTGTTTCGAGTTCAGTCAATCATGGTTTGCACACACACAAATAAATATGTGATTTCATCCCATTATTTTGACGTATAGGGATGGCAATGTTGATATTATTAGTGATTAACAAAATCATGTCCTTTACGTTACCAGCATTGTTTTGGTACGTACCGGGTATTTCCAATTAAACTAGAAAACAAATCTGGACATCTAACAAGGAAGTCAGTGGACTAACCACTGATATACTGCAGTTCATATACTAGATCCCGCCGAATATGGATGTGTCGTGCCATTGGAGCAAATAAAACGGCGACACAACGCATTTTCATTCTCTGGGCTACATCCTGCTGGAAATCTAGAATAGATCATGGTCCTGCTACAACAGAGATCCAGCAGGAATTTGAGAATGAACGCTGAAGAAGAATATACTAGATCATGTCCAAAAATTTCTTTGTTCTATAATTTCACTTTACTATGAAATAGAACAAGATAGGTTTTTAAGGTAAAAACACAAGAGTTAAAGTTTGAACTTATTCTCTTTACAGTGATGATGATGATAATGGTGAGGAGTTGTGGTGAGGAAGTAATGAGAGGTAGTTTCAGAAGTTGAATTCAGAACCTTTCTAAAGTGTTTTTTCCATTGTAGACAGACAATATATTTTAAGAAAAAGAAAGAAAATGTATTTCCCTGTTGGTCATACATCTGTTTTTGGCATTACATTTTTGGGCCAGTTGTATTTCCTCTTCTATTCCTATCACTTAGCCAGACTGTAATCATGGAACTTATTACCGGAGTTACGCTTGGAGAAGGGTATAGATCTATTTTGGCATCCTCTAAGCAGGGCTTCCAAAGATTATGGTATTTACATATATATCTCTTATTGTGTTCAAACTCCTAAAGGTTTGCAGGATATAGTTTGGAGCTACAGCAATATACAGTTTAGCTGTGCCGTAAAAAAGTTAAGACACTTTGGACTACAGAATGGTATTTTGTATCATTGAATTTTTGTGTACTGTAGCTATGTCTAACCCTCCTTAGTCACTTGTTACAACATGCATGGTGAATCAGCATATCATGTGCTCCTGTTTTAGGCTCCAGAAAGACATGCTCCTTTTTAAAATCCTATGCTCCATTTCATGTTTCTATTATTTATTTGATTCCTTACTCTTTTAAAATAAATTATAACGATGCTGTTCCTCCTTCGCAAGTGAAGATGAGCATGATATTGAAAAAAAAGGCCAAGTTATATTTGATTGTTTGTGTGTTCTCAGATGTTTCATGAGTCCAATCCAGGTTCGGAAACATCTCTTGCAGTGAGAGCAGGAATGTACTAGATTTTGCTATATGAGAGAAAGCAGCGTTGTCTCTCCTTAGTTTTTATTTGTCTCTCCTTTAGTTTTTATCTTGTGTGAATTGCCCACAATGTTCCACTCTGTTCAAAATTTTTAATACTTGCACTGATATGACCATTCCAGGCTGAGCATTCAAGCTGTATTTTCCTAAGAAGGATCAATCTTGCAGTGCTTATGAGATGTCTTCAAGTAGTCCTTGAAGCATTTTTCTGACCTCTTCTTGAACTCTTCCTTGCACAAAATAAATTATATTTGTGTTGTTTCAGTTAACAGGAATTAAAAGTAATAAAAAATTTGCATCTGCCAAAGACGAATGTGTTGGGTTATTGGCGCAAATAAAATGACAATACAACACATTTCCATTTTCTGGACTACATCCTGCTGGAAATCTAGTAGGACCATTGTCCTGTTACAAGAGAGATCTAGTGGGAGTTTGAAAATGAACGCTGAAGAAGAACATTTGCATTATTTTGTGAAATTGGGTTATCCAGAAGACTCCAACTCTCAATGGTGTGAAATTCTCTCGAGAAGAAACCTTCTACTCAGAAGACTCCAATTCTCAATGGTGTGAAATTCTCTCGAGAAGAAACCTTCTACTCAGAAGACTCCAACTCTCAATGGTGTGAAATTCTCTTGAAAAGAAACCTTCTACTCAGAAGACTCCAACTCTCAATGGTGTGAAATTCTCTCGAGAAGAAACCTTCTACTCAGAAGACTCCAACTCTCAATGGTGTGAAATTCTCTCAAGAAGAAACCTTCTACTCAGAAGACTCCAACTCTCAATGGTGTGAAATTCTCTTGAAAAGAAACCTTCTACTCAGAAGACTCCAACTCTCAATGGTGTGAAATTCTCTCAAGAAGAAACCTACTCAGAAGGGTTAAAAAACATAATTGTACTGATGAACAATATAAATGAATAATGACTATTACCCACCTTGAGCCATTTGTCCACACATTTGGCATGGAACTCATGGGAGCAAGGCAATACACGCAGTAGTTGTTTGGCTTCAAAGTCACACATGCACACCACACATGAAGTTTGATCTGACTCAGATCGGACTGCTTCACTGCTAAACCTGTAGGCGGGCAGTTGTTCAATGTCACTCTTGGTAAGTCCTTTTTGCTTGGCCTCTCCTAATCTCTCAGCCAATGACAACAATGCCTGTTTAGAAGAAATAAGTCTGGTTTAACAAAACTGAAAATCTCAATTTTAGTGACAGCAATGCCTGATTAGAAGAAATCAGTCTGGTAAATTTAACTTCTCTAATCTCTCAGCCAGTGACAGCAATGCCTGTTTAGAAAAAAATCAGTCTTGTAAAACATAATTTTTCTTATCTCTTAGACACCAATGCCTGTTTAGTAGAAATCATTCTGGTAAATATAACTTTTCTAATCTCTCAGCCAGTGAAATACCTGTTTAGAAGAAATAAGTATGGTTAAACAAAACTCTTATAATCTCTCAGTCAGTTACAGCAATGCCTGTTTAGAAAAAAATCAGTCTTGTAAAACATAATTTTTCTTATCTCTTAGACACCAATGCCTGTTTAGCAGAAATCATTCTGGTAAATATAACTTTTCTAATCTCTCAGCCAGTGAAATACCTGTTTAGAAGAAATAAGTATGGTTAAACAAAACTCTTATAATCTCTCAGTCAGTTACAGCAATGCCTGTTTAGAATAAATCAGTCTTTTTTACATAACTTTCCTAATCTCTCAGCGAATGACAGCAATGCCTGGTTAACCTTCATAACGTCATCTTCACAAATAAACAGACTTCCGGTCATGCCCCTCTGAACGATGTGGTAGCTTAGTTGCTACGCAGTTGGTAATGCAATAAAATGTTTAAATTCAGCTTTTTATTCTGAATAAAGTGGTAACATTGCTAGCATTAAATCTAGCATCCTTATTCTGACAATGCTGTGTGCTTCTTCTTCTTCTTCTTTCGTTCGCTAATAATGTCTATATCTGCAGTGTTGTTTCTTGTATAAATTGGACAGTGTTTTCCATTTCTTGCTTTGTACCATAAAGTTTAACATTCATTGGCGTATCAGAAGGCCAGTATGTGCATCTTAATGTGTCATAGTTTGCACATTCTTGAAGGATATGTTCTGAAGTCTGGTTGACTTGTCCACAATTACACTTTGCTGTTGTGCCAATTTTAAATTTTGTATACATATGGCTGTTTAGTCTATTGTGTCCAGTTCTCAGTCGAAATATGATGACCTGTTCTTGTCTGCTAAGTAGGTGGTAGTCATCCCGTGGAGATAAGTTAGGCTTTCGTTGTGCCTTTATCATGGATTTCTTTTGGTGATAGCTGATTGGTACATCCGGTTGCTGCATGTTAGCACCTTCCTTGGCGAGTTGATCAGCTCTCTGATTTCCTGCTATTCCACAGTGTGATGGAATCCATTGCAGTATAACTCTACACCTATTTTGTACTATGGACAATACCTCTTTTAACTCTGGAAGTTTATTGGATTGTAATGCCTCTAGTACTGACCTTGCATCTGTAAGTATTACAATAGGGTGTGAGGTCCTGTCCAATGTTAACAGTTTCTCTGCAGCTGTATAAATAGCTTTGACTTCAGAGTCATAGTTGTTGCAGTAATTCCCTGTTGGTATACAAGTGGTATCAGTGGTGCCATCTGGGTATTCTACATATACACCACTTCCTCCATTTTTTTTACTGCATTCTGTGCTGATCCATCTGTATATACTCTGGTCCATAGATCACTTGGGTAAACATCATCAAGGAAACTGAGAGCTGCTACTCTTTTCTGCAGATTATTCTGATGTTCATCCCCATGCACACCTGCTACTGTTGTTTGGATGGTCACTGGTAGGCATGTCCGTTTTTCCCATGGGGTGTGTTCTGGTTGAGATGTCAGTGGTATTGTTACCTCTGGTAGATCCGATACCTGTCTACGTAGACGCTTGGCCTGGTGTATGAAGCTGCTTCTTTTAAGCCGTCCTTGTGATAGATTCTGGAATCTTTCCTTCATTGGGTGACTATGGTGGGAAAGAAACTTTTCTCCATGAATTATAATTTTAGTATCTCTACGCTCTTTCAATGACTGCATCCCTTCGATATTCTGCATTTCTATGATTGGTGTGGATCTCATTGCGCCTGTAATGATTCTAAGTGCTTGGTTCTGTACTCTATCTAGGTTTTGTAGTGTAGTGTTTGATGATGAACTCCATGCTGTAGAACCATATTCCAAGTGTGGTCGAATGGCTTGTTGGTATACATTTTTTAGAATTCTTTCATTAGCTCCCCAAGTTGTCCCACTCAGTTTTCTTAGTATAGCTATCTTCCTTCTAGCCTTTGTTTCTGCTTTGCTGATATGATGTTTCCATGTCATTTTGGCATCAAATGTTACACCAAGATATGTGGGTTGGTCATCTACCTTTAAGATGGTTTTATTTACATAGATGTTTCCTGCTCTTTGTTTTGGTGAAAGTGTAAAAAGGGTTGTTGCTGACTTCTCTATATTGATACTTACACACCATTTGTCAGCCCAATTAGTCAAAATGTCCATGGCTCTCTGAAGCATTTTTGTGGTAACCATGGCGCTCTCATGTGTGCACCATAGAACCAAGTCATCTGCATATAGTGCTGCCTTAGTTCCACAGGGTATTTCTTCAATTAGATCATTGATAAATATGAGAAAAAGAGTGGGTGATAGAACTCCTCCTTGAGGCACTTCATGGCGTAGTAGTACTTTCCTACTTTTTTTGCCCTTTACTTGTACTCTGGCTCTTCTATTGTGAAGAAAGGCTTTCGTCCACCTGTACATATTTCCACATATCTTGTAGTTTCTCATTTTTTGAAGCAATCCTTCTTTCCATACTTTATCAAAGGCCTTCTGTAAATCAATCCATGCCACTAAAACTGATTTTTTGTCTTGGAAAGCATCCTCAATTTCCTGTGAGAGGTATGTGGTTTGATCCTCTGTGGAGTAGCATTGCCTGAAAACCTGCCTGCTGTGGTGCAAGGAATTTTCTACTTTCCAGGTGAAATTTTAGTCTTAGGTTTATGATGCGCTCCATTGTTTTGCACAGGCAACTTGTAAGACTAATTGGTCTGTAGCTAGTTGGTGTTGTTCCATCTTTTCCAGGTTTAAGCAAAGGGACCATAATTGATTCTCTCCAGATTTGTGGTATTTTCCCAGTAGTCCAGCTAATATTTAGGATGTCCAATAGTTTCCTTCTGGCTGTTGTTCCTAGATTCTTTATCATTTCAATTGATATTTCATCAATTCCTGGGGACTTATTTAGCTTTAGTTTAGAGACTGCTAATTCTAATTCACTATATGTGAACAATGTATCCATAATTTCATCTGCGCTGTTTTCATCACTGATTCTAGTCTGAGCATGTTCCAATTTACTTTTTTGGTCGCTCCGCACTGTATGCTGTTTCTCTGGACTAATTTCAATATTGCAGTCTTGAGCAAATATCTTAGCGAAATTATCTACTGCTTGCTTTCCTGTAATCATTTTGCCATTCTGTACGAGTGTTATGTTTGTGCTTCTTCCTGTTCCCTCATCATTTAGTTGTTTGACCAGTTTCCACAGTTTTCTTCCATCCTTTTCGAAATTTAAGTATTCTGTTTTCTCTTTCCAGCTCTTTCTTCTAGCTTCTAGTTTGGCTCTTTGGAATTTAGCTTGTGCGTGTTGATGTTTGTTGTGATGTTCCTGGCTTGGGTTATTTTCCGCTTCCGTCCGTGCTTTTTCTAATTCCTCTTGCAGCAGTTCTAGTTGTTCACTCCAGTATGGCTTGTATTGTTTGCGTGCTCCTCTTGGTATTGCTTCCTTGGCAGCTTGATGAATACATTTATTGAACTCTTTGACTATGGCGTTTATGTCTTTTCCTTCCATATCTATTTGTCCAGCTAAAACACTACTGCGGTGTTTAAATAGTCCCCAATTTGCTTTTTTATAATTCCATCTTGGAAGGCTACATGCATTTCCTGTGAGTTCATTTTTAATAGTAAGGAGGACTGGTCGATGGTCGCTACCTCCAAGTTGCTTCCCCACTGTTCTATTGATTTCCCAGTTTAGGTCTGCTGAGTACAATGCCAAGTCTGGCGTGGAAGTGGTTTGCCATGCTCTTGAGTAGTATGTTGGAGGATCATGCTGTGTGCAAAGCAGAATGATAGAGAACATTTTAGATTTCTAGTCCAGTGTTTGAATCATTGCAAATCGAGTTGAAATAGAAGTCATTTTCAGTGATATTCTTATAGAATGTTTCTAATGAAGAGAAACTGTTGGGAATTATGTTTATTTTTAAAGAAGGTATTATGTGCACATTAGTTTCATTATGAAATGACATTAGGTCCAGATATTCTGCAATGAATAATATAATAATTAGTCACAGACAGATGTGTCGGACCATTGCCAGATATAAAACATGACAGTAATGTCTGGTTAGAAGGACATTAGTCTGGTTAAAACATAACTCTCCCAATCTCTCAGCAAATGTCAGCAATGTCTAATTAGAAGACATCAGTCTGGTTAAACATAACCTAAATCAAGACTTGGTGGTCAACATTAATGTTGCTTCAATTACATTTGGCTGCACAGCACATTAGAAAGTGTTGCTCAGTAATTTCAAAACTTCATACACACATTTTTGGAGCATACACATAAAGAGAACTATCTGTGCTGGGATGGAAAATTCTGATAACACAGCTCCCCTGCAACAAACAGCACAATGTACTTAATGTACCTCAGCGAAAATCACACAAAAATTGTGTGCTGATTATCAGAGAAAGACCCAGAAGAAGTATAAGAGAAGCTGTATTAATAATTATAATCATAGCATAAAAAAGTCCTGATAAAGTATGAATAAAAATGATTATATTTCATACCATTATCTTTCATAAAAAGACATTATTATAAATATATAATTAACAGCAGATACAATTTAAAATCACAAATATTTTTGAAATATTTTGCTCACAAAGATATGAAGCTGCAACTGTCAGTTCTGTTGAAACTGGGGGGGGGGGGGGGGAAGAGAAGAAGAGAGAATTAGAAGGAACATTGGTTATTACAACAGAAACAATCCATAAAATAAATGAAAACAAGGCAGTTTGACCAATTCTGCAATAGATTCCTTTTTAATGGAAAAAACTATCAAGATAATAAAAATGCACTCACAAACAATAAAGAATGAATACATACCTGTACTAGTGGAAGTGAACATTAAAAAAAAATAGAACCAGGATAATTCAGTTATCGGCAAATATAAATACAAATGTTGGACTGAGATTCATCAGGATGTGAACACTAACAAATAAGAAACTAGTATAAAATGGAAAAAGTAATCCTAACAGTTTCCATTCTTCCACTTCCATTCAAGTGGTCATCACACTTGCCAGAAGGAAGTAACAATGATATTTTGGTGCAAATAGATTAATAAATTCAGTCTCTGATCAGTGAGAATTCCTGAGATGAAGACATTATTGTCTACACTTTGGGTCGATCGATCAACATGTGCGCAGTTCAAAAATGTGCATGGGTATTAACAGCTCAATACTGAGGGAATAGTATTAGGTAGGAAAAGTGGTGCTTTCAGTACAACCATTAGTAGTATGACCATGCAAGTGATGATGGTAACAGGGAAGTGATATGGCTGGAGACTACTTAAGGTGTCTGTTTTCTGACTGTTTCTATGCTAATGTAGAAAGATTCAGTCAGATGTCAGTGGCTGAAGTCGACGATGAAGTCTGTGCTGATGAGAGTTTCCTTCAATTTTGTACCTGGACACACAGGTGTTTGTGGAAATGAAAGAGCAGACTGATGCATGGTCACAATGAGAAGAAGTGGTAGTGTGATGGACCATGATATTTTGAATGCAATCAAGGAGTTAGACCTGTTGGAGGATGCAGGTGTGTTTCTTCTGTGTCTATGGCCAAAATGCAAGAACTGTGAGTGATATGTAGTGTTTCAAGAAATGAGTGACATTTAGGAATCAGAATACAATGCCAACCAACATATAACCAAAACAATCAGTTAATCATATGTTGAAGGACATACTGAATAGATCGAATGACATAAAGATGTGTCCAGAGTGCCATTATGATGATCTGATGACTAACTAACATTCCACATAATGTGACAGTTACCTCATAATTTTCTACCTCTTCAGGACTATCAAGGTCTCTGCTGTAAGGAGGCATAGGAGGACTTCCCAGCATGGCTCTGTAGAATAAACATGCATATTATTTGATTATATTTACATAGTATAACTATCACTGTAAACACACTCACATGTGAACAGATCTTGTTATATGGTCTTGATAAACAATGAGGAATACAGAAATATGTCAATTATATAACCATACAAGGTATTCTTCTTCTTCTTCTTCTTCTTCTTCAGCGTTCATTCTCAAACTCCCGCTGGATCTCCCTTGTAACAGGACAATGGTCCTACTAGATTTCCAGCAGGATGTAGTCTGGTTAACTAAGCCAATCGACTAACTCAATAATTTGCTGGTAAACTAAGTTAATCGACTAAATTAATCATTTGCAGTTTAACTAGGTTAATTGTCTAATTCAATTAAAAATTTGCCAGTCAAATAAGTTAATTGACTAATTCAATTAATAATTAGCTGGTTAACTAAGCCAGTGACTAATTAACTTAATCATTTGATGTTTACTATGTCATCAGTACACACTGATGAATGTGAACAGGGCTCTGAAAAATTATCAGTATCTAGTCAACTATCCATTGAGTCTATACAAATAAACTATAATATATTATCTGTTTTTTCCTAGTTAGTTGATGAATTTCAGAGAACAGAATGTCTTTTTTATAATTTAGAGCTTGGTTTTTAAATTAATTTTTGTGTTGGTATTTTGTGCGCTTTTGTTGTTGTCAAACTCCCACTAGATCACTTGCAGCAGGACATGGTAGGTCATTGTTGGTCCTACTAGATTTCCAAAAGGATGTAGTCCAGAAAATGGAGATGCTTTGTCTCTGTTTTATTTGCGCCAATGACCTAGCACATCTGACTGTAGGAAGCGTGTATGTAACATCTGTACCTTTCAGTTTGACACATTAAAATTCAACATGGCTTTCGGATCACTTGGATAATTATGGGTGCACAACAGCTTACTCCACTCCCAAACTTCCTTAAGTGCATCTTGCAGCATACATAGTATGTCATTTTTTTGCACTTCTTTCATGCCCAGGAATAAATGGTCTGCATCTCGATGAAGTCAGATGTGTCAGACTATTGACGCTAATAAAACAGCAACACTGTGCATTTCTAGACTACAACCTGCTGGAAATCTAGTAAGACCCATTGTCCTGTTACATGAGAGATACTGCAGAAGTTTGAGAATGAATGTTGAAGTAAAAGAAATGGTCGGTATTATGAGAACATAGAAACTCATCATTCTGGAAAACGTCCTGTTGAGACTGCAGCTAATGTACCCACTGGTGTGTGGCTACTCTCCACGTTACCACTAAGGACAAGCACTGGGGAACTACCTTCTAATAAATGTTTTGTGAGTCCAAAAAAAATGTGAATACTGAATTTGTCCTTGAAGGAGTTGAAGGCAGGTTGCGAGTGGCTTTGGTGGATGAATGCCACATGCCTTACTCTTATCACATCATTTTCAGGGTTGGTTTTTTAATTTACCCTCCAAGGGAAAAAAAAAGTTCTTACTGGGAGTCAAACCCTGTACATCACAGGTGTGAGAACAACATTCTAATCTCTCAGCCATGCACTGGGGAGTAGCTAAAAAAAATAAAAAATGTATATTCTATTCAGGCCATAGCTACCAACCCAGCATTTTTTTACTGTATTTATTTTATAGGCAATATAAATATGTTCAGTGGTTTGCAATTGTTTTCTGAAAGGACTGGATGCACGCACAATTGCCCACGGCAAGATTTAAACCTTTGGCAGTCAGAAACATGCTCTGTACCTCATCTACCACCTAGCCAGACACTTGGGAGTAAGTCCTACAAAAAACACATGAATGTATGATGGTGATACAACTCTGATGAAGTATGATTTTGTAATTTTTGTTTCCATGCAGATAGTGGAGTTTTACTTTGATCTCTTGATTGGTGTTTCTCTGGTATTCTATTTAATGGGGAGGGTTTCTATAGCTTTTGTAAATTCCAAATGACCTTTTGACTAAATGTTGCTGTAGGATATTATGCCATGAGCTGGAGTTTTCTGCTTGGGCTAAAATTCAGTGTATGGTGAGCATAAATCTTGGTTGATAAATCTTCTCCAACAAACTCAGGTAGATTTCTCTTCTGAATCAATTATTAAACATTCAGTCTAATATTGGTCATGAGCGGCTTATTTTAGGTCATATTGTGTTCCCCCACAACTTGTTTTTCTGTCAAATTTCCTAAGTCAACTATGTTGGCTTGTCACTAGGTAGACCAATACAACTAGAGTAGCACTTCCCAACAAGAGACTCCCAATGTCAAGGTGCAAGTTTTTATTATTAACCAGCCAATGCCTGTCTATAGAATCTGCAGTTAAGCTATCAAGTATAGACAGAAGTATACTCACAAGAATTGTAGTAGAAACCCTGGACTGTAATGTTGTTGGTGTTGTTGCTGTTGCAGACGTACTCGACTTCGTGTGCTTGACCTTCTAGAGTAGTATCGGGAAATGGAGCCCTAGAAAAGTGAAAAAAATTTCATAATTAGCAGAATAAAGTTGTAATGCCTTTATTGAAAGTTAAATAGCGGAAGATCAATAATATGTACTTACTGCACAAAACTTAAATCCAACAGGTAAGTCCAGGAACAGTGTAATGAAGTTTTGCTAACCACTAAAGACACACACAAATCAACGTTTTGACCAAAGGGTCTTTATCAAGATAAAAAATTGAAACAAAATTAAACATACAACAGAAAACGGACAGTAAGGATATGGGCGTTCATATTGGCATGTGTAATATGGATAATCTATATTACACATGCCAATGTGAACGTCCATATCCTTACTGTCCATTTTCTGTTGTATGTTTTAATTTTTGTCTTTATAAAGGACTTTTGGTTGAAACATTGATTTGTGTTATTATGCGTTTCTTTAGTGGTTAGCAAAACTTCATTACTCTGTTCCTGGATTTACCTTATTGAAAATTATACTGACAAGGTTCATTTGCTAACAGATAAAATAATGTGATGTAAACATTCGAAATTGGGAGTATGCCATCAAAGGTGTCTTAACAATCATAAACTGCAATTTGTTAACAATTTCCAGAAATTATGAGTAATCTAGTTCTGATCTCCTTTTGTGTGATGAAATAAAAAGAACTTTATTTCATGCCCGAGAAGACTGACTGAGTAGTGTTCAAGGCTTTGAGAAGAAGTCTCCTTCCTACTCATAGGTGGTAAGTGGTGTAATACAAGTGTAAAGATGGACTGTTTGCCTTGACCATTACTTCTTTATAGCATGACAGAAAGAGAAATAGAAATAATAACAATAAGATTCTTAACTCATCAGGGTTATTTGCGTGCCACATTGGAGACACCAACACAGAAAGCCCTCCAAATACACATATACTATCTTCTGGACAAGTGAAGAAAATTAATTGTGCGTTTCTCGATGTTGTCAATCCATATTTTCTTTGTCACCTCTTCTTCTTCCACACTCAACTGTTCCTTTATAAGCGTTTCAAAAAGTGAACCATGTCTAATTACATTTTCAAACCAGGCCACCTTTCACTATTGTTAAATTTCATTCTTGATAGGCTGCAATTTTTATCTATTTTCTCATGAACAAAATGATAACTGGTAAGAAATAAGCAAATACTTACATAAAAATCTGGAGGTGTGGGATGAATTGTAGGTTCTTGAAGTATAACCGACTGTGACGAACTAATAGGGTGAGGAAGGCTGTGAGGATGACCACTATGGGAAGGATGTGTGGAGGCTACTGCTGCTACTGCCGCTGCAGCTGCTTGGTGGTGATGATGATGATGATGATGATGATGAAAGCTTGGATGAAGAGGATATACACTAGCTCCCCTCTGCTCTGCAAGTACTGAATGTACATCCTCCTCCTGAAATGTTTGAACAAATAAATCTAAATTAAAGGATCATTATAAATGCAAATGCAAAAATTATGGGATAGATATGCTGTGCTATGATGTACTATTGTTGTTATCATATCCCCAAGTTGCGAACTTTCACTCTTTCTCCCCTGTGCTAGTTAGTGGTTGGTGCATGTCTTCTTCCACTTTCATGTTTGTGTTATTTTTTTTATTTTTTTTTTCTGGAGCTTGCTTTCAAACCTAGGGGGCTGATCCAACAAAGTAGGGGCTGGGATCAGGAACACCATTTTCCAACTGGTGCAATGCTGCTTTGTCTTGTCTCTTCCCAGACTCCCATCTATGGGTAGTGGATCTGAGACGTGCTTCATAATTCTCCTTTTCCCGCAATCTACAGTCTGTCGGCACAAAAGACGTGCCACATCTGCCAAATTTGGAAAGACATGTAGGATCATCACGTCCTAAATCAGATGGTTTCACCTTAGGTTTCCTCTTCCTCAAATTGGTTTCTGTGTGTCAGTTCAACATGCAGCATCCAACTGATGAGATCTTGACATTCCCGGTCACAGGACCCAGGTTCTATAACAGTTCAATGCGAAAATTTGGATGGCCCTCTACTCTGGGGGTAGGATCAACAACAGGACATTACAATATAAAAACATAACTAAGAAATGTAAGACCATGTTAAAAGCAGAATTTAAGAAAAAGTGGTTGCAGATGCACCCAACTGCAGAACCAAATGACCCATACGATCAAATGTCACGCAAGGAACAACCCATCATCTTCAGACTACGACCTGGTCACAACAGACTGAGAAGTCACATTTTCCAAAAGCTGAAGATTGGAGAGACAGACCTGATCAACTGTGGACTGAGCCCTGAGACTGCAGAACACATTCTTCATGCCTGTCAACTATACCAAGAAGAGAGGGAGAAAATATAGCCCACTGAGACGGCACTACTTCCAGACTTGAGGGGTTCCGTGGATGACCTGAAGCGAATCACACAATTCATTAAAGTTATTGGCGCTGTAACCTGATATTTGACTGAAGAACAATGAAGAAGAAAGAAGAACTGTAACGAAAGAATGCTGGTCAAGTTTTCACACACTAAAAAAATCACTTGTCATATCTTTTAAATATATAATTTTACATGGTGGTTGGTCTGTTGGCCACTGGTGGTTACCACCCAACCTTCCATATGCTAGTAGGAGGGCCTGGCCAATCTTAGTTTCCAGTCTCTGATGGCTAGACTAAGCCCCACCTCAGCAACAAGGCGCTGGCTTTGATGGGGATGAAGTATTATTAATGCATATGTAAATTTGAGTGCTAGGATGTTGCATCGAACCAATTCTTTTTTATGGATGTCTTCTTCTTCTTCTGCGTTCGTTCTCAAACTCCTGCAGATCAGCAGGATGTAGTCTGGAGAACGGAATGTGCTGTGTCATGGTTTACAGCATTGCTACGATATCTGCGCCTTTCAGCCTGACACATCCGACTTCAGCATGGCTTTGGGTCACTGACCCTATATGGGATGGGACAGCCAACCCCATCCCATAACCTCCTTAGTCATTTCCATTCTCTGGACTACATCCTGCTGGAAATCTAGAATGGATCATGGTCCTGCTACAAGAGATATCCAGCAGGAGTTTGAGAATGAACGCTGAAGAAGAAAGATAGTAAAGACCATATCATGCAAATAATATATAGAAAGACAGCAAATCAACTGGTTTGAACACCTTATGCGAATGGAACCATCACAACCAGCCCCACAGGAGTACAGCAGAAAGAACAAGGCACTAGGAAGACCAAGAACAAGATGGGAAGATTCAATCATAGAGATTGTTAAGAACCACTGCCTGACCATGACAAGAGCAACAAAGATGGTCAAAGACAGAAAACTTCTCACTTCCCACAAAGTATGACCGTATTTATGAAAAAGACATAGAATTATGGTATAAAACCATACATCAAAAAATGCAATACCAACAACATATTAGCACAATAGAGATAAAAGTGATGTAGTAACTGCATCAAACATATCCATATGTGCACTTAAATGGAACCAAAAAGGTAAGAGAAAGTGAAGACTTAACACATTTGGTAAAGAATAGTAGAAGAGAAAATATACCTCACAGACAGAACTGAAGTCCACAAAGTTTTGACAGAGAGCAAAAATTGAAGCCCTATGTTTTACTTGGAATTTGAATAATGTTTATATACTGTTCACTTAAGAATGAAGTGGGTCAGTGCCTCTGAAGGGTTGTTGGACACAGAACAGATTAATCGATTGTTAAGTGCCCAATAATATTATTTTAAATTTTGTTTTAAATGTTTAAATATTGTTTAAAATAATAATGTTTTTACATGTCATCAGCTGTTTAAAAATCACCTGTTGTCATGAAGTAATATGAGGGGGTGTTTTGACCCACTTCACTCTTAAAGTGAACAGAGTATAGTTACTACATCAAAACTGTAAGTTATGATAATGTAATTCTATGGTGCTGAAAAATGTTCATACCTGTGCTCCCTGTACATGACGCTGTTGTTGTTGTTGCTGGTGATGGTATGGCCGATGTTGGTGTTGATGGTGCAGACCTGGGATGTGTGTAGGCAGTGGTATGTGGGGTTGATGAGGTGGCTGATGTTGGGCATGACTGGACGGTATATACTGTGGGATTGGATGTGGAAGGGTACAATGAGGAAGAGTGCAGGACTGAAGTCTGACGGGCAGGCTAGTCAGGGACCAGGAAGGCACAGCTGTCGAGCCACCCATGTGGATTTGAGGCACTGGGGCACACATGCCCAGAGGGTGAGGAGTGGCAGTAGCGCACAAGGGCACATAATGGCCCATAGGCATAGGACCTGCCATTGACACCTAGAAGACATTTCAAAAGCATTAAACATATACCAACTCTAAGTTAAAGAAAACATACTCTACCAATATTTATCATATAACCCGCAGCATATTCTTCTTCATCGTTCATTCTCAAACTCCTGCTGGATCTCCTTTGTAGCAGGACCATGGTCCTATATTTCCAGCAGGACATAGTACAGAGAATGGAAATGCTGTATCACAATTTTGTGACAATGGCCCGACACATCTGTCTTCGGCAGCAAACTCAGCATATAAACCTATAGGCTTAAGTTTAATGAAGTAAATCATATAAATACATTAGTGTTCTTCTTCTTCAGTGTTCATTGTCAAACTCCCACTAACGAACGAAATCAGAAGAAGAAAAACTCCCACTAAAACTCATGTTTTAATGGTCAACAATGGTCCTACTACATTTCAAGCAGGACGTAGTCCAGAGAATGGAAATGCTCTGTGTTGTCATTTTAATTGCGCCAATGGCCCGACAATCCATCTTCAGCAGAATTCATTAGTGTTGAGCGGCCTTGAGATCTGTAAACAATCATAGAAAACACAACACCAATGTCCACTTCATCCACAGACATATATATACACCTCATCAAAATCTTAAAACCATCATAATCTTTTCTTTATCGTGCAGTGATAATTTTACTTAAATATACCAATGTAACCAATGAATAATGAAGAAAACACTCCTAAATGAAATCAAATTCTGATTTTGACTGCTAAGAACAGTTCTCTATCCTCGTGACCATGCACGACATATTAATGTCGCTATATTGCCAAATAATATAAATTATATCACATGTTCTGGTGACAAATATTGCAATTCATCAATCAGTAATCTCAATTTATCTGTGAAATTCCAACAGGTTTTACAAATAACACATCTTCTACAAACTTTTTTAAACTAAAATTGGTTTGCCCCTAAGTAACTGGGTTCAAAAATGCTTACAAACACTTCCCAATAAATGAGTATGTAAACTATTTTGTTGAAGAAATCTCAAAGAAATATGTTGTGTTAAGGCAAGTTGTAAGTTGCTGAAGATGATTCTTACAAATAAGATAATTTGTCATAGAAAGTAATTTTTTCCAAATTAATAATTACCTCACATTAATATTGACATGATTTATCCTGGGTAAGTATCCTGGGTAAGAAAGAAAGCTAAAAAAAACACCCCATTGCACATAGGAAGTAAGAGCTAATCGCTCGTAATTTCTGGGGTTCTCAATCAATCAATCAATCATGGATATTTTAAATCCAAGGCATGCTATGGTTTATGTAAAGAATGAGTTAATGAATAATATAATATAGAGGCATCAAGGATTTATTATTGAAGAAACATCAGCAAACTGACCTAGTTCAAATCCTATTTGCCACATTATGATGTTTCATGTTAAAAAAAAGATGCTTCTGAATGATTGCTTTATATATATATATATATATTCATTCTAACACTCCTACAGATTAGCAAAACATAGTACAGGAGAATGGAATGTACTGTGTCATGGGTTAATAGCTTTGCTGCGATCATATGACTTCAGCAATGGCTTTTGGGCCACTGACCCTCTAAGGGATGAGACATCATACCACACCACTAAATATCCTTAGTCGCCATTTACAACATGCATGACACGCAGTGTAGCTATTCTGTGCTATTCTTTATTCAGGTCCAACAACACAGCATGTAGAGAGAAAGGTTTAGAAGATTATACACCTTAAAAAAAGAGACTTGCAAAGTTACAATGCAGCAAATTAGGTGACTCCCACAAAGTAATATCTCTATTTTGTAATGTTCTAAAATATGAATGTTTCCCATAAAGTAATATCTCTGTTTTTAATGTTCTAAAATGTGAATGTCTCCCATAAAGTAACATCTCTATTTTTAATGTTCTAAAATGTGAATGTTTCCCATAAAGTAATATCTCTATTTTTAATGTTCTAAAATGTAAATGTCTCCCATAAATTACGGTAATATCTCTATTTTTAATCTTCTTCTTCTTCTTCTTTGTTCGTTCTCAAACTCCTGCGGATTAGCAGGATGTAGCCCGGAGAACGGAATCCGTTGTGTCATGGTTTACAGCATTGCTACGATATCTGCGCCTTTTGGCATGACACATCCGACTTCAGCATGGCCTTGGGTCAAAGACCCTATATGCGATGGGACAGCCAACTCTATCCCATAACCTTAGTCGCCTTTTACAACATGCGTGGAAGGTAAACTATTCTTTGCTCCCCTTTTGGGTCCGGGCAACACACGGGCGTTTAATCTTCTAAAATGTGAAACAGGTAGTTTAACTGACCTGTTCTAAGTGTTCCAGAACTGAAGGTGGGTGCTGGGCTGACAGCATTGCTGGATGGATCTGTCTGGCCAAGAATGCTGGGTTAGTCGCCACATGAATAGGAGGTGGGTTTGGTGGCTGGAAAGCTCGGCGCTCGTCAGGCGCTGCCGTGGTGGAGGATGTGGGTGCTCTCTCACGTGTGCGGCGACGAGTAGAGTGACTGAAATAAAGGAAATAAAAACATTAAAATGATTTGCAGTTTCTCAACTACAGAACTGGCAGCACACATTCTGTTCAATGACACCTGATCAATCACTTATTTTGTGCCTGTGGACAGACAGCAGGAGCAAACACACACACACACTAATGTGAAAATTGCATGCCACAGCTATCCTGAATTAAAAAGTCAGTGGGTGTGAAATAAAACAGAAGCCTCATTATAAGTGTATCATATGATGAATAATATCACATAATTGTGGAAAGCAGTGGTTCTTAAAGTGAGTAATGAGGACCCCAGGGGATCAGAATGACATCCACAAAAGTGCTTATGAACTACCAGACTGCGGCAAAATGTGTACCGGGATTGATAAACTGACCAATGCCCATGTCAAAAGGGTCCAGAACCCACTCTACGATAACCTGAGAACTAAAATATGGCCCCAAGAGACAGATCTGAAGGTCAAGTTGTGGAGCAACCATGAGGACCTCCTGCTGCAGACTGAATTCATGGAAGTATTTTTTTCAATGAAATGTGTGTTCTAATTTAAATAGTTCTAACAATAGAAGATGGTAATAAACTCAACAGTAAAAAATATAATATTCTCAGTGAAATTTAAAGCAGGCAACAGTTATTGATTGCATTGAAAGTTTTGTGTCAATACTTTACACTAATACACTAATGTTCCAAACATTTCTTGAGTTGCAACCCCATTTTTATAAAAATGGAAACAGATACCCATTCTATAGAAGCAGTCGCCCGTGTATTGGCGGGCCCGAATGGGAAGCAAAGAATAGCAAAACTATTTACCTTCGATGCATATCATAAGAGACAACTATACAAGAGTTGGTTGTACCATCTCATAGGGTCAAAGTGACCCAAAAGCAAGCCATGTTGAAGTTGGATGTGTCAGGCCAAAAGGCGCAGATATCACAACAAACATGTAAACCATTATGCAACACATTTCCTTATAACTACATCCTGCTAATGTGCTGGAGTTCTGAGAACAAACACAGAAAAAGAAGAAGCATAGTGATCCATGACCTGCCATACAAAAAGAAGCATAGTGACCCATGACCCGCCATACAAAAAGAAGCATAGTGACCCATGACACCCATATATTTTTTTTTTAAAAAGGCTTCCTAATAGGGAAGAAGAAAACCAGAGACACTTCAAAACCCTAAATGGGATGGGATATCCATGCTCTAATATTTCTTACAGTGAAAGTTGTAATGGTACAATGAAAATTCTTACAAAGACAGTCCACAGCTGATCTTCATGAGATTCTCCTAGACTGTGGTACAGCAAATATTTAAACAAACAACTGCAGGTTCAAACATGTTTTAATGCCTGACCAACCTGTATTTACTGTGTCTGAAACCTGCACATTGCCAGTCTGATGTAGACAGCATTGGCAACCTAGATGATGAGAGAAGATGGTCTGAAGTACAGGATGGAACTGTGGAGAATGTCCTCAAAAATCATCCCTCGACAATGTTTTTAACAAATTTTGCCAAGAAATATCTTTCAGCTATGAAGTTTTGGAATTTCATATAAAAGTAGTGTGGGTATTCTGAGGTCTAGTTGTGAAGGAATTCAATACAGGAAATTGAGTCCTGATCTTTTTTTTTCTCTTAAAGAAGATACCCGTAACTCATTACCTCTGCAATGGTTTGCCTGTCATGCCATGATATAGTGAAAAGTAAGTACAAAAATATCAACTTGGTAGCAGAGTGATAGTGAGCGACTCACAAACCCAACTCGTCAATCAAATTCTGACCATCCACATTGTACTGGTGATACAATTGAATGAATAAGTGGTGCCTCAAAACTCAACCATATTTGAATACCAAATGTCCTGTACGGTATATGATTCAAACTAGAAAAATGGAGGTTTCATCGAGTTATCAACAGCCTGGAAAGTTTGTGGCAGCTTTTAAATTTAAACTGATATAATAGTTAAAGAACTCTATTGTTTACAGAGTACAAATGCGAATGGTCTGAAGGTCTCTCTATTGGTCTATCAGACCAACCATTATGCAATATTAAACTCTCAGTTGATGACATGTCAATATAGTGAGGTTATTCTCTTGTGGAAGCCCCACAGCATTTTATCTGCACATTTGAGTTTCCCCTATGTGTTGCAGCACTGAGAGAATTTCACATTACTCATCACGATGGGAGCCAGATGCGCCTTCAACCTTGATCGTGGTACTGTCACAGATATGAACTGGTAGCACATGGGAGTGTGGTAAAAAGGCAACTCTATGCAGGATGTCACAATTCTCTGGGAGAGCCTAGAATCAGGCACAAATTGGAGAGCCCCCTTGGATGGCGAGCTAGCTGATCCACCATACCAGTGACCAATGTTCGAAGCTAGGTTTCAATAGACAACTGACATGAAAGGGTGCTTGGCAGGCAAGCTAGAGCTCATGAGGTAGCGAATTTGGATTCCACTTACAGCATCATGTTTATAAAGTGGATTTTTAGGAGATCCCTGGGGATTATTATTGTCTGCAGCTATTGAGTTACATACTATGGATGGTACTTTTGATACAAAGTGTGCTGCCTAATTGAGAGCCAGATTACATATAGTAGGATTACCATGCATCTTCTTGTTCCAGGACACCGCCTTCTTGTTTAGGTCTTAAATTTGATCCTGTCAAATTGTTTAGCTATGCAGAAAGTCCGGATTTTTACTTTCCGTCTATTTATTTCAATTTTCCGTATTAATATTATAACGAAGAATAAAAAATAAGTTCCAACTAAAACGATTGAAATTATTTCATGCAATATTTACGTTTCATTTTTATATTTCATATTGTTCAAATAATTAAGGATTTATTATCTTGTAATTCAGGTGCTCTTTGCCCGGTGCTCTTGTAAGGTCATGTCGTTCCATGCGAGTTTTTAAAAAACGTTATCATTATCACGAGAAATACTGATTACATGTGGGTGGTTCTCACCATCTGAAATGGTTGAGAACCCCCTGAAATGGTTGAGAACCCCCGGAATGCGTCCTTTTTTTATTTTCTATTTTCGGGCAAAAATTCATTTTTGTCTTTTTACAAGTAAACATGATAAACCTAATACAACAATGACAATGTAACTATAACAATGAAGTCAATCTCGTGTGCGTTTTGATCCTACATGAAGATCTACCGATTGAAAATACCACCTTTTATTTTCACAGTACTTAATGTTTAATTACTTACTAAAGCATCCTAGCCATTTCACAATCTCCCACTCCCACCCCCAAATTATACTCCGTGCGTCCACGATTAGAACTAGTTCATGATTTTCAGTACAGAGTGTCGGCCTTTCATAACTGACTTCACCAGCTGAGATTAACAGAACAGTACTGACCTATTTACTGCTATCTGTCGTGTTCTAGAATCGTTAGTGAACGGTAAACGAAAAAGTTCAGTCACCAACATAACTTAACCTCACGTAGCAGGGGTTGAATATTGCTATATAAATTATATATCCGTGCACTTCCAGATTTCGACACGTCAACTCTAGGCTTCCAACAAGGCTATAACGTTTTAAAATAGAGACCTTTTTTTGTAATGTACATGGTCATCGTTTCCTGGTGAATTTACCAACGGTATATATTTTTCCAAACTGATGAGTGGACACAGCCCGAGTCGTCTGTTCGGAAAGCGAGTGACCACACACTACCACGACCACAATATTAACAACATAAGCATGTGAGTGACATGAATTCATGTTTAGTGTAGGAAAGCAAGTAAATTTTTCTTTCCTACGTCCTTTCTTTCCATGGTCCTAATATAAAATATTCACAACAAAACGATAGGAATCAACTATTTTACCTACACACTATGGTTATCCAGTTCGACATACACACACTTTCTAACGACAGCAGTATCGTGTCACGCTACTGTCCAAGTGTGCCTTGCTGTTAGCTCTAGGTCAGTGTTTCTCAAACTTCCGGCGATCACCCCCATTCGTGTGCGTGTCGGTAGATAATGAAATAATCCCTATAGTTCTGAGCATATATCTCCCTCGTGACAGCTAATAGTCTTTCTATTAACAGCACAGGTTCTTCTCAGTTGTGCAACTGAGGCGAAGCCCGAACTCATAAGATTGTTAGTGCATGATGGGTGTTTATGGATGCATGTTTAGTTCTCAAATTAGGCATGCCGGTACACCAGAGTATCATAGGATTACCTCGTCCTGTCAGGAGCACGGTACACATTTCTAGGCCAAATATCCCATCCTGCTTCTATCAGATTTGTTGACCCATTTGCAATGACTTAATCTAGCATTCTTCGTCACGTAGGAACCTGTCACAAAAGGACTTACGTAAAACACAGGTTTATATAATCGCGTCAATTAGACACAACTGACTATAACAAAAACTCCCACCGAAGACGGATGTGTCTGGCCATTGGCGCAAATAAAACGGCGACACAGCGCATTTCCATTCTGGAATCCTTCATCCTTCTGGAAATCTAATAGGACCATGGTCCTGCTACAAGAGATATCCAGTGGGAGTTTGAGAATGAACGCTGAAGAAGAAGATAACTAAAACTAGTGTTTAATGATAGCACACAAGAAAACACACAAATAATTCTGATTGAAGCGATTGTATAAACCTGTGTTTTACGTAAGTCTAATTGTTGTTACGTTTCACGCAGTTACACTGTATTGATTGCCACAAAAGGACAAAGATACAATGCCCGCTGGCCTGCATCTCGTCATCATGCATGGGTATAAGATAGAAGACACAAGTCGAAAATTAGACAAGATGTGATAATGGTGATTTGATTTCACAAGTGACAGGTTGTCAGCCTATCCCCCAACTTTCCTTCTACTACATGACTGGAATGAAAACTGGCAATATTCTGTGCATCATTAACTAGAAGTTCAAGCCCTGGTTGCTACGGACTTGGTCGGTACATAGATATTATTACATTTGAACCAACAACAATTGAAGCAGCAAACTGAGGGATTCATAGTCCATTTGTCTGTATCATTGTTGCATTGACCTGCTTTTTGACCATTCACAAAAATATGTATGTGTGTGCGCGCGTGCGTGTGTATTCTATGTGTGAACGGTTTAGAACCTAGAGCAATGTTTCTCAACCTTTTTTTACCATGCCCCCACCTAAGTCTCTGAACGTTTGATGCCCCCCCCCTTATGTCGTATATACATATTTTTTTAAATATTCAAAAATTGTGTATCAACACTTCCCCCCCCCCGGGGGCGTAGACTCCACGTTGGGAAACACTGATCTAGGGTGAAGGGGAAACAAGGAAAAACACACATTGAAAACCATTTTTAAAGTAATATAACGCTTATTTTGTTGTTAAAAATAAGACAAAATGTGCAATGACTTATTTTGATTGTGATGTGAATTTGTCTTCCATTGCCAGATGACTCAACACTGTTGTGAATACTAATAATAATACTCATAGCCCGTCATGGTCGTTGGGGTGTCACATTGAGATATTTGATGCAGAAATATCTCCACCCATCTTTATCATCTACCATCCTGATCAGTCTGAAAACTTCACACCGTGTCCAGTCCTTGATATTACCCAACCATGCTTCTCGTCACCTCGTCCTTTCAACCTCCACCGCACCTTGAACATCTCTTGTCATCAAGGGATGTCTCATCGCGTCCCCGTACCACCGTAGTTTCTGAAGTTTCACGATTGTTAAGTGTTTCTTATTGTGTGTCATGTGACGTATTCCTTCCGAAACGTTGTCTTCCCAATGAACTCTCTGAACCTCTCTCTGTCTTGGACGATGTTGCTTGCATTTTCTAGTGATGTATTCATGTTAACTTTAATGTCGTCAGTCCATCGTCTTCTTGGTCTGCCCTTTCTCCTCTACCCAGGTACTCTTTCCTCCATTATTTGTCTTTCTAAACAGTTATGTCTCTTTATATGACCAAACAGGCGTAGTTTTCTTTGTGTTATTGTGTTTAGTAACCAACACTCTGGAATATTCAGTGTGTTTATAATATCTGAGTTTCTGATTTTATCCTTCCATGATATTCTAAGTATCTTCATGTAGCATTTCAGCTCGAAGGCGTTGATCCTCTTTGCCGCTGTTTTACTTAGAATCCATGTTTCACAGCCGTATGTTGCAACCGGAAAAATAAAAGTTCGTAACATTAGCACTTTCGTTTCTATTTTGTTGTTTTTCCATATGTTTTTCAGCCGTGTTATTTTGCAATATGCCATTGCCAATCTCTTCCTTATTTCTGCCATGCAGTCTCCTGCACCGTTGATGTTTGCTCCTAAGTATTCAAATTTATCCACACATTCTATCTCGGTATTGTCTATTCTGATTTTTGGTTGTTGTGTTGTTATATCTGTTGACATGATTTTTGTTTTCTGCGTGTTTAAATACAAATTTTGTGCTTCGCTATATTTCTTTGTGTTCTTGATTAGTTGTTCCAATCCCTTTATATCGTTTGAAAGAAGTACTGTGTCGTCTGCGTAGCGTTGTTCCGGGATTAGGAATCCACCTATGTTTAAAGCGTGGTAGTCAGTGTTGTGTATGTCTTCTCTCACGTTCCTCATTATACTTTCAGCGTAGATGTTGAACAGGTATGGGGAGAGTGTGCACCCTTGCCTTACTCCACTCTGTACCTCAAACCACTCTGAGAGATCGTCCTCTAACTTCACTGCAGCCTTTTGATCTTGGTAAAGTTCCTCTATTAGATGAATCAGATGTCGTGGGAAACCCATGCTGTTCATTATCTCCCATAATTGATGTTTCTTATTGACCATCATTAATTCTATCGTGCGCAAATACATTTGTCTTTATGTTGTTGGTAACAAATATCCAACACACACAGGTCTATATATTTATTATGAATAAACAAATGAAGGAATCAGTCTTTGGCTAGAGTTTGTGATCTTTATTAAAATTGCGAGATTTTGTCTTAATTACGTGTACTCAGTAGTAATCGTTGAGCTCATGGCCGTGTGGTTAGAAAGTCATTCTCAGACTCTTGAGGTCCCTGGTTCAATACATGGTTGGGACGGATTTAATCTTTCGAGGGTACAGTGAAAATCCTTCCCGTACATGTCGTGGCATCTGCTATGGCAAAGCGACCTTTATTTCCACAGCCAATAAAAAGTCTCCCTGCACTCCTTCACAGGAAAACATGCAGTAACCAAAGTAGTAAAATTCATGGGATCACTGCATTCAAAGAGGCGGAGTACATATGGGGTAACACGAATACAATAAAGTTAATAATCTACACTCAATGAGTACTTTTTAATCTTCAATCTCTTTGTGTCTCTTGTTTGGTTAAGCTCGTACAGGGTAGGATGTCAGTCCATAAAGTCGTTGCTCACTGAATTTGAAATTAAATATGCGCTAAATATTAAGTCATTAAAAACTGTGTATTGTCATGGTCTAGTGAACTGTGTGACTCAGCAGATTGTTGTTAGCTGCAAAGTTATCTTCTATTCGCTAACCAAGAAATAACTACCTGCATTGTGCTGCGAGCCACTTTAGCCAATGTGATTGACATGAGCAGTGGCGTTTTTCATAAACATTGCATCATCAATGACGTCACACATATCTGCACCTAATACCCACAATGCATGAGAGGTATTGTTACCAGAAATGTAAACGAGTGCACCGCGACTTTACAGAAGCCCGGTATTTCCCAAAGCATCATTGCCGTGACACTCCTTCACTTCCAGATGAAGTATGTCCTATCGCTCTTTTGGGAGTGACATCCCTCCCCCTTTTGAGAAACCCTTCTCTAGATGAACTACACGGACTACGAACTCTAGCCTGGCGCAACCCTGTCCTTACCTGCCCACATATTTGGACAACAAAGTGTAGGCTTGACACGAACTCTGGTTTGGTTAGCAAATGAGAAATAATCCGCCCTACACATTAGAACACCTCCGTCCACTTACTTCCTCCAGTCACCCTGCGTTTGTTCCTCTTCATTGTACAAAAATATTTTTATAATAATTTCGGCATTTTCTAACCTGACAACCACATCTAGATATTCGCAGACTATTCTGGTACTCCTCCAGAATGATTTATTCCACTTTCGTTACCCCATAAACCCAGTCCGACGCAGCCACCACTTTTTACAAATGTATTTACTCATTCTTTCTATGTCCGTTCTGTCTAACTTTCGTTTCAAGTCAACACAAAGATCCCCCTTCTCTCTCTCATATGTTGGCACATACCAAAAAAAATGGTGTGTTCGGACATTCCTGCTCAGCCTCGCGGATTCTTAACGCTTGTATTTTTTTACATTCACATTTTCTTTCATTCATCCCGTTACACACCACAAAGAAAGTGAACACCAACAAACTCACAAGCATACACAGACATGCACCAGCGCAATCAATGGTTCCCCCCCCCCCCCGGTACCAACGAATCCAGCTGCTGTTAGAGCAATCATGATCTCCCCACCCTCTCCCATTCTGGCCATCCTCCTCCACACCATTATTGACGCCTGTACTGCGGGACGGTACAAGTTACTATAACATTAGAGAAAAGCCTGGGGGGTGAAAGTGGAGAACAGTTTAAAATGAAATCATTTTAAGGCTCAGGAGAAAGAAAATTAACATGGAGAAAGAACTTTTTGTTTAGGCGTGGATAAAAAAACAAGTTGATAGTCTTATCTTTTTCCGACCGTATCAACCCAGCAAATGTTTTGATGCGATTTTTCTAAGTCATAGTTTAACGTCCAATATGACACTGGGCAGCTCACACAGAACCGTGAGACTTACCGAGTGGCAGTGAAGACAACGATCTTCAAAGGACACGTCACATATATAGAGAGAGATGTTGCAGCTGCTTTCTCATAGGTCAGGATGCACAATTATCTGCAGAGGTAATTGAACCCTGACCTCTCCGTCACCGAGCCAGACTGGTCTGGACAAAACATTGCATTTAAGTGTAAATTGCGTACTAAAATACTGCATGATCTACTTATTTTATTTTTCCCCAGGTGAATGATGGTATCCACACTTGACAAAATTAAAAAAATTAAGACTATAAATCAATCTCTCTCTCTCACACACACACACCACACACAGAGATAGAGAGAGAGAGAGATTTATAGTCTTTATTTTGGACTCCTGGAATGTTGGAGTCGTGCCCTAAATCTATACTGATCTTTAAAATATCCCAACTTTAAAAGGGAACAGCTTACCTGTAAGGTGGAATTGGAAACCAGAAACATGTTTTCTACCCACCAACCCCCTCTCACCAACAAAAATGAGGTTTCCAAGGGTCTGAAAAGTCCATCTTAAATATTTGAAGGCAGCATTTGTACAGGACTCTGAACACACGATGTGTACAATCCTGCTACAAGACAAGAGTGCAAAGAATGTGTTAGTTAGTTATTCTCTAAATTATTCCTCTAGGGCCAAAGACGGCACATAGGGCGGATGTCATAGATTTTTCATGTCTCTCGTTTCATTGCAATTTGCTTTAGATCTTCATTGTTTCTGATACAGATGGTGAAACGTTCTCTTGTAATAGTTCTAAGAATGTGTATATAAAGAAATGTGTGTGCTTGGGTACTAAAAGATGGAAATACAACAAAGACAAAGTTTGTGCTTGGAATGAGTAGTCTTCTTCAGCGCTCGTTCTCAAACTACCCAAGATTATCAGGATGTAGTACGAAGAACGAAATGTGTACTCCTGTTGTGTCATGGTTTGGTTTGGCTGCAATATCTGCGCCTTTCGACCTGACACGTCGGACTTCAGCATAGCTTCTGGGTCACTTTAATCCATATGGAGCAGCCATCTCTACCCCAATGCATCATTAGTTGCATCTTACAACATGTATGGAAGGTAACAGTCCCTATTCTTTGTTCACATTTAGGGCTCCAAAAAAAACATGGTCGACAAAAACTTATTTATAAAAACAAAGATTGTATTTGAAAAAAAAAATTGTGTTTATACAAACAGAAAGTTGTGTGTGTGTTTATAAAAGCAAAGGCATGTGTTTATAGAGACAACGATATGCAAGAAAGATAATGTGCTAGAAACAGATACATAACGTGTAGAAATACAGAGTCTCTATATAACATACATTTTCTAGAGTATTGCAAGATATGACTGTCTAGAAATAGAGTCTCTATATAACATACATTTTCTAGAGTATTGCAAGATATGACTATCTAGAAATACAGAGTCTCTATATAACATACATTTTCTAGAGTATTGCAAGATATGACTGTCTAGAAATAGAGTCTCTATATAACATACATTTTCTAGAGTATTACAAGATAATGACTATCTTGAAGCCCAGTCTCTACACTGTGCTCATATTTTCATTTCATAAAGCCACTTTCACTATCGACGATGATTTTACATGTGAAATCCCTTAACCTCGTTTACGTTATCATTTGTAAATGATGTGACACAGAATATATAGGTGAAACTGGCAAAAGACTAAGTGACCGTTTCTGCCAACATCTTTATGTCATTAACCACAGATCGCCAACTCCTGTCGCTGTGCATTTCAATGGCGCTGATAATAGTAGTGTTAATGATATTGAAGTCACTGCAAAAATTGCACAATAGAGAATTAGGTACTCCCTTGAAAATCGCAATATATTATAGTTTAATATTCTTAAGCCATTGATACAGATTATTCATTTATTTATATTTTTTGGTGCTGTGACTTTTGCTGTGTTTTTGTTCATGTTTTCGTGCTTAGTTCTTTTATATTTCATTAGCATTCCCCATATCTTTTAAATGCGCGTCTCTACGACAATACTTGTGCATACGTACTTCATTGTTACCTTGGCTGTCTCTGCTGTTAAATGTCTGCTGTCTAATGCTTTTGTGATAGTGCCTTTATTTTTTTACTGTTTTTTACTGTCAAGATATATTTGCTCAGAGTTAGGCCATATATATTTTTGCTCAGAGTTAGGCCATATATATTTTTGGTCAGAGTTAGGCCATATATATATATTTTCATCACCATCTTTGACTTACATCTTCTGTCTGATATCAGAACACTTAGATATATCAAATAAATGCACCTGTTTTAACACTACTAGCAAGTTAGCCAAAAGGTGGGTAAACCTCCCTCTCCCAAAATGGTCATGCCATCAGCGCAAACCAGACAAGTCCATATGTGCTACGATCCTATTCCCAATAAATCAAGAATGTAGCGACGAATAGCACCAGTTCGATGTTGATTTATCAGTCTCTTCATATATGGAGAGGGGGGGGGGGGACATCCTCTCTAGCATAGTGTTTGGGATGTTCGCTTTGTACCCAAAAACGACTTCTTGTTTATAAAGATATTTTTTGTTCGGAGATTCCTGGAGATTATGTATACGTGTCCTTGATTATGAAGTAATGCAATATCGGCAGGCGGCGTGTTGCTTCGTTGTGAGGGACTGAGTACATATGGGGTAACCAAAGTACAATGAGGTCCATCATGTAGGCATTTTGAGCCGCTTTTTTAGTTTATCTATTACATTTTTCTTTATGGACTGTCTAAATTCTCCTTTCGTGCACGAACATTTCTATCGATTTTGTATCCTAACCTCGCACAGGCATCTCTACTACACACGCCCATTTGGTACGCAGTCCGATCATTCTCTCTCCCACTATCGTAGTCATGTATTGATGCAGAGAGCTTCAGCACGCGTCAGTATCTCTTTAGGGGATCTCTCAATCACAAAACTATGACAATGATTTAACACACATCACACCTATATCTCAGTATTCAATTAAAATCAACCACACACATAACCTCACTTTGGTATCGATTTAGTCTCCACTATTTGTCTCATATCGCACTCTTATCTCTCTCTCTCTCTCTCTCTCTCTCTCTCTCACTCAGGCACAAACTATGACTTGGCATTGATTTTAGACTTGACCATTTCTCGGTATTCCCATAGAAAGCGGGATTCCCCAATCTCTCACCAATACATTATATACTGCGATCGCTTTGGTGTCTACATAGACGATATACGCACATTCACATTACTGTAACTTAGACATCTACGTAGAGCACATACACATGCACCACTGATACCCCGAGTGGATCGAGTAACTAATATCAATAATCGATACGAGCTAAGCCTAGCTGACTGCATTAGCCTAGATGGCAATGTGCTACACGCTTTTTGGTTCGATATTAGCATGTCAGACAAAATGGATACACGATGGCAAAACAATTGCTCTGGCAAATACAGAGATATAGTACAATATGACAACACAGTTAATGATATATTTATACATGTGTAGTGAGTAGAAGTCATATGTGTAGTGTGTACAAATCATACCTTTGTAATGTGTACAAGTAATACATTTGTAGGGTGCACAAGTCATACATTTATAGTGCGTACTTCTTCTTCAGCGTTCATTCTCAAACTCCCGTTGGATATCTCTTGTAGCAGGACCATGGTCCTATTATATTTCCAGCAGGATGTAGTCCAGAGAATGGAAATGTGTTGTGTCGCCTTTTTATTTGCGACAATGGCCCGATACATCCGTCTTCAGTGGTAGTACGTACAGGTCATATATTTATAGTGCGTACAAGTCATATATTTATAGTGCGTACAAGTCATATATGTGTAGTGTGTACAGGTCACATATTTGTAGTGTGTACAGGTCATATATTTGTAAGTGAAAACGATATATATGTTTGTAATGAATGTGCAGTTAACATACACTATTACGTATAGGTTTATTGCGCATGCCTTCAACCTACTATGGATACCGACATAAGTGATCAACCTATGTACAGAGCAGACATACCCACTGCTCTACGAGAGGCTGCTGCAGGATCGGAGTATTTTGGGGTCAATGAACATGACGCGATAATCCCCAGGGATCTTCGTAAAAATCCACTTTATACAGACGAAACAAGCAAGATTCGAACTCGCAACGCCTGGTTATAAAAACCGCTTAACCACTACGCCATAGGGATCTATAGCCCACTATGACCATACCACCACCAACCCCCCCCCCCCTTCTCCAAATCAAAGTATGAACAAGCTAACGGATGTTAAGTTATTGTTTAAATATTTTATCAGACCCCGGCTTGTTTTTCACATCACACACCAGATTGGTAAAACAGCATGTTTACCTCGGGTACTAACTGAGCACAACAGCTGTTGCAGATTGCGCCCAACAGAGACGATAGTACGCTGTTTAGCAACACTGCCAAGATATCTGGACACGATATCTGTGGTAAAGTAAGTAGTCAAGAACTGATTGCTACAGAATACGTTTGTCAGTCATGATACTGAGTTTCTAAGGTGGTCAGGTTATGGCGATCAGGTTGGATGTTCTATATCATAGATGATCGAAGTGACGCAGAACAAATATTGGTCAGATATTTTAATCAGAAATAAGCACATATTGCAACCAAGCTATAAACTAGGACATATCACATTCGATTCTTGGAACTACGGCATGCTAATCTGCACGCGTTTGAAAATCAATGCGGATGAAATTGTTATTTTCATACTTTAACACATCACTATGTAATTATTAATTTCCATTTTTTTAAAAACATCACCATGTAACTATAATTTCCATTTTTTAACACATTATCATGCAATTATTATTTCTTCTTTTTTTAACACATCACCATGAAATTATTACCCCCCCCCCCTCTCTTTTTTTAAAAAACACACCACCATGTAATTATTATTCCCCCTTTTTACTGCAGATTGAACATTATTAACTAGTCTTAGCATCGACGTCTCGTGGTCGAAACGTCGACTTTCGTGTTAGCATATGTGTTTTCTATGATTATCAAAACTTCATGACCCTGTTTCCTAGTTTATGAGTGTTGGATTTCAATATTGCCGCAGTTGTCACCTATTGTCGATACGTAATAGTGTGAGATTTATGAAAATAGAAAGGATACCTACAATAGAATGCATGTATATTTGATAGTGCACGGTAATATAAAACAGCTAGACGACAGAACGGATGCCTTTAAAACGTGCATACAAATAATAATATGGAGAAACTCGTGGAAAGAGATCTTCTCGTTCGTAGTTTAACAAGTCTACACTCGTTCACAGTTTAACATGTCTACACAACTAGTCCAGTTTTCTCAAATAATGAATGCTCATCAGTGCTCCCATACAGCTTTCTGTGGATATCCGTTTCTGTGGGCTAGTGTTCCTTCCTCCACTGGTTTAGTGTAATGCAGGATATGTTCTGCAGACTGTGGTGTCTGCCCACATAGACACAGATGTGATGGAACCAGTTGTATTCTATTTAAGTTGCTATTTAGTTTATAGTGTCCTGTCCTGATGCGGAAGATAATAATCTACTTAGCACTGTCAGTATGTTTGTAGTTGTCTTGGCTTTTCTGATAGCTTTGATGAGTGTCCTCTTTTCTTGTTATGTGATTATTTTGGTCTTTTTTCTTCTTCAGCGTTCATTCTTAAACTCCCGCTGGATCTCCCTTGTAGCAGGACCACTGTCCTACTAGATTTCCAGCAGGATGTAGTCCAGTGAATGGAAATGCGCTGTGTCGCCGGCTTATTTGCGCAAATGGCCCGACACATCCGTCTTCGGTGCATTTTGGTCCTTTTTTGTTCTTGTGTTGTTCCATCCTTTGTCAGCCTATCTGCCTCTTCATTTCCTGGTATGTCACATTGGGATGATATCCACTGTAATGCTACCCTTCTTTGAATGCTTAGTTCTCGTATGGCTTCCTTCAGGTCTGGCAGTTTATAGCTGTCAAGGGCTTGTAGGACAGACAAAGTATCAGTAACCTGTTGACATTGTGGAAAGACATGAAAACAAAAAGTTTCTGTCAACTATGCGAGTGAAAAAGAAACTATAAAAAGAAAGAAATATCAAACAAATACAATATTTTAAGAATTTAAAGACTATTGAAATACTGACTTCGGGGTAGAACTAAATGGCGACAAAAAGAAGGTAGAGAGTTACAAATTTGAGGAAAATATGAGATGTATATGATAAAAGTTTAACTGAGTCGACCACTGAGACATGAGACACGAGTTTGTTGAAGGAAGGTTCGTTACAACCAACCTTCTATGCAGAGACGACATCAGATGATGATGATGAATATAAAGGATAGAGTGGAGACTTTACAAGTTACGAAGTTGACAAATATCCTTGTGAGAAAACAGTTCTTAACTAGGAACTGTCAGTTCCGTGCAAGTACGATTAATTCTGCTTCGGCTTTATTGGAGAGAAGGAAAATATACGCGAAGGAATGCAGTCTGTCATCAAAACCTGAACACTTAGATGGATTAACAGATCGAGGGTAGCGAATATGAATCTGTAAGCGGGGCCAGAAAACAAGAAATATTGGTTTCAAGACGTCTGTACGGTATATTCCGGAAACATTGAAATACATCAATAGAAATTGTACGTCACTTCCACTGAGGAAATTTCGATTAAAGCAACAACAAAAATATTTTTTAAATTCCAAGCTAGCATCTCATATTAGGACGATGCTATCATGAAACTGTCTTATCTGCTATATAAATCTAATACACACATCCATCTTAATTATTCTCGCGTCTTCAGAAGCCACATGGCCTATGAGTCTAGCATTATATCTCGCCATGCATCTGTTTTTGACGAGTTTCTGAGAAAGGGAGACGTTACATTATCTGTCATGTTGGCTTCCTTGCTAATTTTTTTTTAAAACAATTCTGGGAACTCTTTTCCTGATGTTGCCCCATCTTGAAGACTTTGCTTTTGTGATTTTTTGACTTTTGTATTAATTTTCAAACTTCTGCAAAATGTAATCCATAAAATGGCATTTTGGTCATGGTGTATAGCTTAGTTACATTGCGTCTTTTGGCCTGGCACATCCAGCTTCAGCGTGGCATATTTTTATTTTACCCTCTATGGGATGGGGCAGTCAACTACATCCCTTAAAAATCCTTAATCGCAACTTGCGACATTACTAGTGGGTAACAGTGCCTTTATTATTTGATCTACTTTCGTACCCAATAACATACGGCTGATTTGATTTCTGATAAGGCTGAACTGGCCCACCTATTTGTGATTGTTGATAAACCTGACCGCATACACATTTTTGTTATTTCTACACTAATCACGTACTTATTTAATTTGAACAAAGCATCTTTCTTCACGTAGGACGGCAGGGATACATACAAGTGGGAGGGAACCATCACGATATAGAAAGGTTACATTTTAACAGAGTGCATCACCACGGCCTATAAGACATGATGTTTGAGAGATAGAAAGGTTACATTCTAACAGAGTGCATCACCAAGGCCTATAAGACAGGATGTTTGAGATCTGTTGCTGTCAACCCTCGTCGTAGAGACGATACTTGATCTGTCTTTAACATATGTTTCTCCGATGAGTATATATGACTGTGGTTGAATAATTTAGCATGCATAAGATCTTTACCAGTGTGTATGTTTCTTTTTTTCCATCTCAAACTCCTATCCTTTAGCTAGATCGCGAGCAATCGCCAAATAAGACCTGATCACAGAATGAAAAAAAGCGGTATCGGACTTTTTACATCTTGTTTTTCCATTATTTCCGTGAATTTCGTTGGTCGACGTTGGCAGACGACACTTGGGCAACACACAAAAATATAAACAGAAACCAAGGAAAATCACGGCAATAATTTTTTTTTAAATCACGTAAAAGTCGTTTGCACGTCTGGTCGCTTGAAGTGCAGTACTACTGTGCTGTGTCAGAATGTTGATAACTCTGTCAATCCACCTTCTACTTGGTCTTCCTCTGTATCTTGCTATTTTCATTTTCATATTGTATGCTCTTGCCGATGACCAATAAGTGTTCATTCTCATTAGATGGCCGAACCATTTCAATCTCTGTTTTTGGATATTATTGACAGCGGATGTTGTTCCAAGAGTTCTTGTACTCTCCTCATTTCTCACATGATTTCTCCTTTTTCTGTTTCCTGCTTTTCTTAGACATCTCATTTCACACGTGGCAAGATTTCTCTCTTGATCTTTAGTTAGTGTCCATGTCTGACATTGAAAACATAATGTTGGGATGAATATTGACTTTTATTATTTGCCTTTTGGTTTCTATATGGATAGATGTGTGTTTAAAATTGGTGTCAGTTACTTCATATTGTTACAATTTCTTAATGTAATAACGTTACTTTCACTTTCTTATCCAACATATTCCACGCCTTTCATTGGTTGGCGATATAAAATACACAAAAATGAGTTAACAATCAGTAGCACCAGCAGAGCTGAGTTAGTGACGCTGCGTGAGATCAGCGCACACAGGACTACTACTGAAGATGGGCTTGGTATTTACTGCAACGGAAATCCTAGATATTTGTGTAACAACCAACTCTTTTTATGACACCGCAGTATGGCACACACGTACATTCATGACGTAGCAGTAATCACAGAAGAGGCGGATATATATATATATGGAATCATAAATATCTTTTGTTGGGAATTTCCGTACATATGCAAACATTACACACCTTAATAAAAAAGCATGGCTGTCTCCAATAATATATGTTGGATAATATATATTTATATATATTTAATTTATAATATATATTTATATATATAATTATTGGAAACGGCCATGCTTTTTATTAAGGTGTGTAATGTTTGCATATGTACGGAAATTCCCAACAAAAGATATGATTCCAAAAACATAATTACCGTAGAATTACCGTAAATGCTGGTTGAAGCATGACCTAGCTACAGTATATAGATCTATCAACCGAACGTAAACAAAACTTCATTCGTTACGTTTTTCATTCTTTTAGTGGTAGATTATTATTTGTATACTTGAAGTAGCATGCCAAAAAAAAAAAAACCAAGACCGACAAACGAAATTCACGGAAATAATAAATAATCAGTCTCTCAGATCGTGTTTACTTTCTGTACATAGGTCTTTATCGTCGACTGTCACGATTAGAAAGTGTAGAATTGAAGAAAAAAAAAGAATAGATAAGAGAGATAAGAGAAGTGCGTAGTAGAAGAGAACTGGGTAGGGTTATGAGTAAATAGATCCTGAAGTAGAAATTGCTACTCATCGCACTGAGTCAGCCGGCAGGATACAGCCAATAGGAATAGAAGCAAACAGGTATAACAACTGTAGAGACAATCGATGAATGGCGTCGGAATCGAAAACTATATGGGTGGCAAGCACGAATATGCCTACACATTGACAACATGTAGTCTTTGATGGTGGGTGTGGGTATTTGAAGAAATAGAGACAAATGTTAGATGAGAGAAGAAACAGCAGGAATTATGAGAAATAAAATACGATTAATCATTGCGAATAGAAATACGAGATTTGAGGATGTAGAGAAATTATAATACGTAAAGAGAAAGGGAGCAACGCTATGGATGGTAAATATGAGACCTTGATCAAATAAATAAATGATGAGTGAATAAAATACGAGACGAATTGATAAGATGTACAATAATTGTGGTTGAGAAAATAATGAGATGTGATGAGGATGTGAAATATGATACGTGAGGAATTGAAATACCAGACACGAGAAGATAAATAGAGACTTGATGACATCGCTTGTGTGTTTGTCGAGGTCAGAAATGTGAGCACTGTTTAACCCATTTCATGCATGTCTAGAGGTTAGGGGATGCAGATGGATGTCCTATTTCATATATGGTCAAAGTGATACAGAAGTCATGCTGAAGTTGGATATGTCGGACTGAACGGCAAATATATATCGCAGTAAAGTTGTAAACCATCTATCTATTCGCCAAATCCTTTATTGTTTTTCAGCGTCAGGGGTAGAAGAGTTCTCTGTAGATGGCCCTCATGTGTGCTGAGTATATTGTGGAATTTGTCGCCTCTTTTATCTCGGTGGTCCATCGTTTTCGAGGTATGCCTCTATGTCTGCCTTCACTGTATCTGTGTAGCATAGCTTGTTGTGGTATACTGGCTGGTGGTAGTCTGCTGATGTGTGCAAACCATTTGATCTGTTGGGTCTTAATAATTCCAAGATTGGAGCGGTGCCGATTCTTTGTCTAATGTCCTCATTTCTCACTCTGTCACTTAACAATATTCATGGGATTCTGCGCAAGCATGATTGTAAACCATGGCACTACATATTCCGCTCTCCGGACTACATCCTGCGAATCTACAGGAGTTTGAGAACGAATACAAGAAGAAACACCATTTACATAAATATAACCACGTAAGGGTACATCAGAGGAATGAAGAATGAAATGTAAGAAGAAATACAACATGAAAGAGAATGACATTTGAGGAAAAAATACAACATGAAAGCAGAATTAAATTTGAGAAGAAATACAACACGAAAGCAGAATGAAATGTGAGAAGAAATACAACATGAAAGCAGAATGAAATGTGAGAAGAAATACAACACGAAAGCAGAATGAAATGTGAGAAGAAATACAACATGAAAGCAGAATGAAATGTGAGAAGAAATACAACATGACAGAGCATGAAATGTGAGAAGAAATACAACATGACAGAGAATGAAATGTGAGAAGAAATACAACATGACAGAGAATGAAATGTGAGAATACAACATGAAAGAAGAACGAAATACAACATGAAAGAGAATGAAATGTGCGACGGGAGTAGAATATAAAATATGTGAAATAGCAAGACACGCGAAGACATAATTCTGAAGAACCTGTGTATGTGTTTGCTATATTATGCAATATCACTTTGTCAAGGCATTTCAATGGGAAGATAACATATTTAAAGTCATCCAAATTCTTGTACACTTAAGTCAGCCGTGAGATCTAGATTCAAAAAACAAACATGAAAATGGCTAAATTGTGCTTTAGTGTTGACTATGCTTCGAAACACACGGTTTTCCCGTTAATGTACACTCAGCTTGTCCATCTAGTTGTTACTGACTAGTATTGTCTTCTGTAATTGCTCAGTAGGATGATAATATTTCTCAATGTTCCCAATCATGTTCTCTGAATTGAAACCCATTTCCTCGGTTGACGGGAATCTACTTTTGCAAACCAAGTGTGAGGAGTCGATACTGTCGACAGACCGATAGCCACAGAAACATGGTTCGGCGGGAGATTGGTTTTAGGCTAGAGGCGGACAAAATACTGACGACCATCATTTTCTCTAACCCGCTGTTTACGGACCACTGCACTCAAGAAAATAGCAGATCACAAGTCGCTAGTGCGGTATCTGTACCATATAGGTATCTGTGTCCGAAAGGGTAGCAAAGAATGGCAAAAAACTGTTTACCTTCCATGCATGTCGTTGAAGGCGACTACGTAGGCTACGGAGTGGAGTTGGCTGTTCCATCACATAGAGGGTCAAAGTGATCCAGAATCTATGCTGATGCCAGGTCCAAAGGCTCAGATATCGCAGCAACACGTATAAATCATGTCACGGCGCATTCCGTTCTCCATAGTACATTCTGCAAATAAGCAGGGAGTTTGAGAACAAACGAAGATCACAAGCCAACTATGTCACACTGTAAATCGCAACGCTAAATAATGATAGTGAAGTAGTTATTACGTTAAGCCACCATCAGAAAATGTAACTACCGTAGATGAAAGGGGGGAAAAGAAATAAATGCGAACAGTCATGAACATTGTTTACCTTCTACGTGGTCTCGGGGTCTGGGCTCGTTCTCCAGACGCACGGCGAATTGGCAGTGTTCGACGTCTGTCAGTCCGAACTTCAATGCAAGGATCAGCTGCAATTCGTGTGATGTAAGGTGGTGGGCTGCCGGAGTTGGTCAGATCCTGAAGAGATGTTCCAATCTTGCGACGCTTCCTAGCTGGGCTTTCTGTCTGGTGAAACAATTATTTATAACATTAATTCCATTGCGAAAGTAAGTACAAAAAATGATCCACAAACAAGGAAATTATGGTTTCGAAGTTTAAAAAAGTCGAGCCCTGTCAAAGTAGACCTAAGTTTAATTCCATCAAAAATCAACACGCCATGTACCACACCATGTACCTACTACCACATCGGTATGTTTGAATGTGGCATAACACCTGACACAGCAACATACTCAATGTTAACTATCACCAGATACACACGTGTCAGAAGAACCGGAATATTTCTCCCGTACTTAATGCTGTTAAATATTTGCACACATTAACCAGCGCAATGTTGTCAAATAGGCAGCAGGCACTACTAGCAGCACGTCACATATGTCTAGATATACCGCCATGAATATATCTTGCGTGTTGCTATATGGGACAATGGATTAAATCTATCAACAAAACTGGATGACATTGTTGTCAGCTGCATTATATATTATGTATTAGCGCATTATGTATTTACTGTATTAAAAAACACAATGTTTTCCAATAACACTTTTAGAAAAAGGAAAACATTCCTGAGAAAGTTTTCTGTCGAGGTCACTACACCTTCAACACGAAAGGATGTCCTTTCGGAATTCATGTGGTAACTACTTAACGTTAACATAGAAATGAAACAAAAATATAATATGTGATAGATTTTGATCACTAGTGAAAATCATATACAGTAGATCTTTGATGTGCGAAAAGGGCGGACTTCACTGTACGTGGATTACTACCACATGGTAGAATATATATATATTCTAGAAGCAATACACTTCGTTGCCAGGGTGAAATTTTTTTTTAAAGAGTAATAATTATACTGCAAAAAGAGTAATATATAAATATAGTTACCCGGGTGAAATTTTAAAAAGGGTAATGATTTGTTGCGATGACCGATTTGTTTTAGTGCCTGCATATAACACCCCCCCCCTAAAAATTGCTTTTAAAAACCATTACCTCAAGGATGGAACACACGCAGTCCTCCTGTACTTCGCGCTCATACGAAGAGAGCTATTCCGAATACGAAAAACAGCACAAAATTATAGTTTTCTAAATATTGACTACTCTGTCTTAACGGAGAAAAATACAGTATGACTTTTTTTATTTACTCTCATGTGACGTATTTTTTCCAGAACTACGAAACGTTTACCGGAGAATTTAACAATCGATAGATAATGATTTTAAGAACAGATAGAAAGGCTGATGTAAACAATATTGTAAGGTTTGCTTATGAACAGATATATACGTGATATTAGCAAAGGCAAGAAGAAAGAATAGTGAACCTGTTAATATCAAGTAAACATCGATATTATTTCTAGGTCTAATCGAGCCATTTGTTTATTATTTAACTTTTCTGCAGCGGTTAGAAGTAAAAGGTTAACTAATCATATTCATTCCGTGAGGTAGTCAAATATGAAGGTTAAAGTCAAGAGAGTAGTATAATGTGGAAATTATTGCATCAATACTCGATCGATATGGATTTTGGACAGCAACTATCAACTTTTGAGACTTCTCATATCGACCACGGTTTTATTATCTAATTAGTCTATGTGCCAAATTTCATTGGAATTGGTAAAGCCGTTGAAATTTCTATATGACAATCAATACAAGGTAACTGCGTGAAACGTAACAACAATTAGACTTACGTAAAACACAGGGTGAATCAAAAACATCAGAATTCGACGAATGGAAAAATAATTACAACACAATTATCTACAAAAGTTCGTATTTTGATGTTTTGTTTGTGTCTTGATAAAGACTTTTTGGTTGAAACGTTGAATATGATTTGCGTATTGTAATTTTATGATTTCTTGTGTGCGCATCATTACCCACTAGTTTTAGTTATAGTCTGTCGTGCCTCATTGAAGCGATATATAAACCTGTGTTTTACGTAAGTCTAATTTAAATTTCTATACTGGACTGGTTAGCCACAATCATAGAGTTACAGGGTTTTATATATATATATATATATATATATATATATATATATATATATATATATATATATATATATATATATATATATATATATATATATATATATATATATATATATATATATATATATATATATATATATATATATATATATCCTCGACTATACACGATGCCTGCCAAAAGTACCGCTCATGGCACGTAACTCCGTGGCTTCAAAAATCAACTTTGTAAACAAGATGTAGTTAAAGTGATTCGAACCCGTGACATCTTAAACACAAAGTGAACGGCTTAAACACCGAGCCAGAAAAATACCCTCTCAAATGTGTTCAAACTGAATCAAATTATACGTATAGTGTATTTGCTGCTCCTCCAATAAATACTATTTAAAATATACGGATAACACTACCATATGGTAAACATAACACCGCTGGATTTTTGAACAAGTGTGCCAGCTGTCTGACCTCCAAGTTCAACACTATCACACGACACGTATACAGACCTCACAATACATCCAAGCACACAGACTGGATTCGATATAGCTGTGAAATATTATATATTTCCAGTACCTGGCTGAAGTTTATAGACGTAGTAGGTAGTTCTCGTATTCAGTTGATTGATATAGACATGCAGTTTCAGAGTCTAGTTGCTGATATTAAGAAAAAGAGGAACATTATCAAAGGTAGAAAAGTCGACGAAGCTGAAAAAGTTATCTTTCGCACCAGGACAGGATACAACAAACTAAAACAGTCACCAAAAATATACTAAGACTGGTTCCATAAACTCTATGCTCAAATGGACAGGCAGCACAGACAGCGGAACATAATATGCAAGATTAGCAGTACACTAAACCAGTTGAGGACGGAGCACTGGTCCACCGAGACATACATCCACAGAAATATGTATGGAAGTCTTGAACAGCTATAAAATATAACATTTATTTAGAAAATAGGACTCGTGTAGACATGTTCAACTGCGAACATAAAGATATATAGTTAGTGTCTAGCATTTCGATGTAGACACAATAGACATCATTATCACGTGGTACCATATTCTGTCCAGAAAGTAGTCTTCCTTGCGGATCTATTGAATTCTCTTCGGTCTTAAGCAAGTTGTTCCGCCTCATTTTGGGACATGTGCAGGCATTCCTGCATGTCTTCTGTCCAACGGCGTCTTGGTCGACCTTTACCTGTTACCCTCTATCACCCCTCCAATATCACTCTCTACATACCGTCATATCTCTTAACTTCACCGAAAAAAAACCTAGCTTCTTCATTAATATGGTGTTCAGAAGCCAGGCCTCTTGAACGTTGATTGTGCTTAACCTGGTTTGTTTGCTTGCTGCCCATGGTATTCTCATAACTCTTCTGTAGCATTTTAATACAAATCACGTTATTCTTTTTGGACAATGTTTTATTTAGTGTCCTTCTTCGCATCCATGTGTCACCACTGTAAACACACATTTTCGTAATAAGCACAATTTGGTTCTTGATACCCTACCCTGCCACAACTTCTTTAGCAATAGACAGTTCAAACGTCCCAACATAATTTAGCTCGTGTCTAGATGTTCGATATAGACATAATAGATAATTTCAACCTAATTTAGCTCGTGTCTATGTGCTCGATACAGACATAATAGATAATTTCAACCTAATTTAGCTCGTGTCTAGATGCTCGATATAGACATATGCAGCTCTATAGTATTTTGCTGTTCGACATATACAAAAGGTAGCCCAGTGTCAATAACTATGTTCCGAAATTCGTACTCAAATTCAGAAAAGTATAGCATCTATCTATTCGCTAAACCCTTTGTTGCCTTCCGGTATCAGGGGTAGAAGAGTTTTCTGGAGGTGGTCCTCTTGTGTGCTGAGTATTGTGGAATTTGTTGCCTCTTTTATTTCAGTTGTCCATCGTTTTCGTGGCAGGCCTCTAGATCTGCCTTCGCTGTATATGTGCAGCATAGCTTGCTGTGGTATGCTATCTGATGGTAGTCTGCTGATGTGTGCAAACCATTTGATCTGATGTCTCGTGATGTTTTCTAAGATTGGAGTGGTGCCGGCTTTTGGTCGGATGTCCTCATTCCTCACCCTGTATCTTAGCGATATTCCTAGGATTCTGCGTAAGCATGCCATTTCAGCTGTCACAAGTTTACGTTTGTCTTGTGCTGTCGTTGTTCATGTTTGGCATTGGTAACACAGCGTTGGCATAATAATCGTTTTGATAAAGTGTTATTTTAGTGTTAAAATCTACGTTTTTGTTTCTGAAGATTGGTGCCATTTGCCATAGGGCTTGGTATGCTTTACTACATTTATTATGTATTTCTTTGCTGCTCCTGCCGTCTATTGTTATATTACTTCCTAGGTATGTGAATTCTGTCACTTGGTTACATCTGTTGTTTTCAATATATATATATATATATATATATATATATATATATATATATATATATATATATATATATATATATATATATATATATATATATATATATATATAATTATATATATATATATATATTATATATATATATATATATTATATATATATATATAATAGTTGTATAATATATATATATGTGTTTCTTTCTGTACTTCCTATCTTCATTACTACGGTCTTTTCTATATTTATCTTCATGTTAAAAGTATGGCATGTTTGATGTAATCTATCTTTTTGTTTTTGTAGTTCCTCTTCTGATGAAGCCACTAGTGCATGATCCTTTGCAAATAGTAGTTCATTAAAATTATCCTTCAGATTTTTTCTTCCGTTTTCTTTGCTACTTTACAGATGTCTATATATGTTATGAACAATAGGGGGATACTACACATCCATTTCTAACACCCGACTGAATTTGAAATTTATCGGATGTACCTGTGCTTGTTTTTACTGAGCATTGAGTTATATGCTCTGACATAGGCTTATCAGATGTTGGGGAACTCTATGTCTGTAGTGTTATCTATAGTTGTGCTCTATCCACTCTGTCAAAACATTTCTCTTGGTCTACGAAAGCCAAATATATATAAGTCTTGGTTATGTCTCCTGGAAACTCAATTTTCTTGAGCGAGTTTTCACTGTCGGATTGCTAATCCTGTCGCAGTGTTGTATCGGGAGAACCTCAGCTGGCTACGCTGTGATCTCTAATTAATGAAATTTTGGTATGTGAACTGTAACAATTGACTTTACGAAAATATTTTTTTTTAGTTTTATAAAAATTCATTTTCATAAGAAAATTGTTTATGCAAAATGATGATAATGCAACCCCGAGTGAGCACACGTTTGTTACTCTTAATCCTTTATTTATTGATGGTACTTACAAGTACCACTCTACAAATATGATTATAGTAAATATATCATGCACCCTGCCAGCAATTCTCAGTATATGTTTACCATGTAATTATGTTAACTGCCACTAGGTGGCAGGAGAGCACTGCAACGTTCTATTTTTGGAATGTAAACATTTTTTAATTTTTATTTACATTTGGGCAACCATCGAATGAGATTATAGGCGTGTAGTTGATTTGCAAGCATTTTGCAGTTTGTTTATTATAATTATTTTTATCCCTACTGGAATCAATCCAAAGCAACAGAAATGAAAACCTTCTGCAAAACATCAGACATGAGCTAAGACAGATCTAAAAATCATTAGCGATCGCCTTTCAATGTATACTATCACACTGGGAAATGAGAAAGCGGATGCTCTGTCATAAACAGTAAGCTTAATGGAACAACAGACACCCACTGTTCTACGGAGAAGCAAAAACAATAAACCAGAACACATACACAGCAGGGGTGCAAAGGGAACGCATTGCTCTAGGCGGGCCCAGTGTTAGCTGATAACCAAGATCCCAAATGTACCTCGACGCGGTGCACCCTGGAAACAGAAATACAGCAGCTCGAGCTGATTCTGGCCAAACCATTTGGGGATCGTGTCCGAGAATGTGGAGGTAGCAGATGGAAAGAGATTTGACTGCACAAGAGACAGACAATATCTCCGATACCACCAGCACCACCACATATAGCGACACTGTGGACATACAGTGAATCTAGTCAGTCCAGTCCGAACATTTGAGGTGCGGCCAATGTAAAATGCACGTAAAGGTATATGCATGGCGAGAGACAAAAAGATTTCATACCGAGTACAATGAAACAAGGAAAGGGCAGAACAGCGCTAGAGGGCAGCGCGAACTGCAAATAGAAAGTGAAAATTCCCTAGGAAAGGGGAACTACAAGCTCCGTCAGCTCGAGTCGAGCTTCTAGTTACCTGTGTTCCTTACAGGCAGAGACCCAGACCCATCCATTGGCGTTTGGGTAAAGCAAGAAGACCAACTCTAATGTCGAGCCTTCCTAACCCGGAAATATGCTCGCGAAGAGAGAGGGTTCTGTACCTGATGGGCTTAGGCAAGAAAGGGACAACGATGGTAGTCCTGGCCCAACTCTACTGTCAAGGTTTCCTATAACGGATGTACACTTGCAGAGAGAAAGGGTTCCGTACCCGATGGGCTCAGGCACAAAAGGGACAACGATTTAGCCCTGGCCCAACTCTACTGTCAGGTTTTCCTACACCGGAAATACACTTGAAGAGAGAAAGGGTTCAGTACCTGATGGGCTCAGGCGCTATTGGGACAAGGACGCTCAGCTCGAGAACGCCTTGCTCTCAAACGCGTGGTGTGAGACTCGAACTTGGACAAGGGATACACGATGTCGGTGAACGACACCTCGGCTAAGAAGGCGAAAGAACCATGGTCCAACGCCTCTGTTGAGTTCTTCCACTTAAGGAACCAGGCTCACGGATGAGAAACGGTTCAGTACCCAATGGGCACAGGCACAGCACGTCCAATTACACGAGGCAAGTTCATAGACAGTGGAACACCTCGTGCCAGTCAGACGAGATCAAAACTCGTCTGGGCGAAGAGTCGCCACTACGCGTGCCTGGAGACAGATATAGTGGATGTCACAGGCTAAGGGTAGCCCACCCGAATTGTCAAGGCATGCCGAAATCGGATGTGCTAGGCCTACAAGGCGCATAACGGTAGCACAACGTAATCACGCTCCCGGCGGAAATCGCACGGATATCCGTGATGGTTACAATGGAGCGAACGCAAAACAAACAAACAAACATACACAGCAAAGTGGAAGAAACAAATGGAAGTGGAAGACAAACATGATGCAATACATCTCCTCCAAAGATATCAACATACCACACTATTTCGCCTTAGAACAGAACACTGCAGATTGTTGGGTCACCTTTACAGATTGAGGATCTCATACACAGATGAATGTCCTTATGGATCTGGAACCCAGACTCCGGAACACATACTTCAGGACTACCCAACATACAAAGAGCAGAGACAGCAGACCTGGCCAAAAGATACACAGACTTGAGGCAAAAGCTATGGGGCAGCCGCTCGTACCTGGAGAAGACGGTGAACTTCGTCCTGGCGACAGGCCTAACAATATAACATGACCACAGATGCTGAACACAGAAGAAGAATTATTTTGTATTATCATTAGTATTACATTATATCTTTCACAAAAACTATATTCTTTGAATTTACTGACTAAAATATACGATGGTACTAGAAAATACCACTAGGACGTAACCATTATGAAACCTTTGAACTTATTTTCATGGAAGCTTTTTTTGGCATTATATATTTATTATATTTTTTTATATTTAGTTGTTTTTATCATCTATTCATACAGCAATAACTTCAAATATTTTGTAAAAACTGGTGGAATATTGGTCTCCTACTCCTAATTGCTAAGTCATTAGACCAATATTTAGGAACGGCACAAACAAAGATATTACAGCACCTGTAACTGTTAGAGACTGCAATTCTTCGATCGGCGGTGTCGACAAGGCAGGTATGCTGCGATAAATATATGACAATTTAAAAAAAATTGCGGAATACATTATTATAATTATATGTTTTTGCGATGTTAGAAATGGTATGCCAATGCCTTCGTGATTTACAAATAAATCCACCATGAGGCCGCTCTAGGGGGTTTTTTTTAAAAAATAAATGTAGCGATGACACTAATCGCTCAAGGAATCAGCCTTAGGGAGGGGGGAGAGGAGAGAATCGGCTGTCCATCACTCAACACCACACACATCCACAGCAACTAAAGAAAAATAGAAGAGCAACTTTTCTGTGCCTAAAGAGACATTAGGAAACAAAACTTGAGTGCTTCACTGGCCTACGTTCGTTCAGCAAAGAGGAAGATGCAAAATGTGTTCGATTCATAACGTTCCGCCGAAGCCATTCTTCTTCTTCAGTGTTCATTCTCAAACTCCCGCTGGAACTCTCTTGTAGAAGGACAATGATCTTACTAGATTTCCAGCAGGATTTAGTCCAGAGAATCGAAATGCGTTTGTGTCGCCGTTTAATTTGGGCCAATGGCCAGACACATCAGTCTTCGGTGGAATATACTCTAACAACGCGTATTCCTCCTGCGTGCCTTTAAATTTACCTTGCAACGTGGGTTCTTTTTTCTTCAGAAAAGTGGTGTGTCATCTACGCTGGTGGTGTGAGCAAACTATATATCAACTCACTGGAAGCGATTTTTGTCGGCGAAACTTGTGGGTTTTGTCTTCTTCTGTGTTTAGTATCTGTTGTTTTGTTATATTGTCAGTGCACAGTCCAGTTTTCTCCAGGTCAGAGAGGCTGCCCCATAGCTTTTGCCTCAAATGTGTATCCTCAGACCAGGTCTAATGTCTAATTTTTGTAAAGTAAAATGTATATACTTCTTATGGTTAGGTACGCCATTTTCAACTAGTTATTAGTCAAAATTGGCTATATCTGAACTTTTAGCCATAAAAAATGGACACTACACTTGGTTGGTCATTCCACACATTCTTAAAACCGTGCCCTCCTCTCCCTGTCAACATTGATCGGCTAGTAACCGTTGGGTTAGCGTGACTCGCTGAAAGACTACTGGAGCGTGAACTTCTAAACTGCTTGTAAAGAATAGGGTCTTTCATCTTGTAGCTATCTCATGGGGTGGTCTCTGAACTACAGGTGTTTCTTTTCGTTATCAACCCCTAAGTATGGTGCAAGTTCGGGTGCATTGCATCGTCATTTACATCTGGCTGCGGCATCTGCTCATCTGGACCCGACACATCCAATTTCCGCACGATTTAGTCATGTATTCGTATGAGATGCCAGTGTTTCAGAATATAATGTTCAGAGGAATATACATGCAAAATGTTTTTAAAGTACATTCAGCAAAACATATCACTAGCAGGCCGCTATATTAAGAATACCTGATGTAACTCATAGACTTTTCTGGTTCATGTTAAGCAGATGTGGCCTATTTTTTACGGAACTAATCTCATACATTATTTAACGAAACAAACTTTCGCTAAATGTGCATACACTGCATCATTCATCAATCTGCGCGTAACGCACTAAGAGGCTCCCATTCCCTGGAACGCCATTGGGGGGGGGGGGGGGGGAATTGAACCAGTCATCCACATCGTCATCTCTGACATCTTTCAGTACCGTTAATAAAGTTGCCTGCCTTTGTTTATTCTTCTCTTTCTACATAACGTTGATAACGTTATCCTTCTGTAACGTCAGCAATTAAATAGTTTTTGCTGGTGTCCACGAGTGACAAGAATACGGGCGATAACACTGACGGTCAGCGTATTTGAGAAATGTTCATCATTCGGTGATTAGGAGTCTTCAAAAGATCTATCATCTGAAATGCATGGAGTCGTTTGATGATACGAATAAAAAAAATAACACACATGTTTAAGGAACATTTCAAGCCATGATGGCAAGCAGTTGCATGCATGATTTTCACAAGGCGAAAGAATGGCATATGCAACATAGGTACAGATGGTACATCTTTTTCAGATGAGCAATAATATATCCACTGTTAAGTCCTGTCATTAACTGGCAAACCCAATTATGTTACTTAATGGAATGGATTTCCCCGAAAGCAACTGTTTCAGTTCTTTATAAAGATCAGCACCATTTGCATCCTCAACTTCAACACAATCAAGAAGCCTGTCAATGACTAAACGCTGTGTCGCCATAGTATCTGTCAACAATAGCTAAAATGTGGCATTTAAATATCGTACTCTCATTAATAATAAAATGTTCTCTGCTGACACATCTTTGTGATATCACTCTTTTCTTCGGGTGCAATACAATCTTGCATTATATAGGAGCCTTTATTCCGTTTCGGTGTTAGCACGGCTGATAAACTATCTAGGAGAGGTGATGCCGCCTCCAGTTTTCCCCAAAAATCTCCCTACAACCATTCAAACACATCATAAAAAACAACTACAAACAAGAATGGTTACAACAGTGGGCCAGCTCAAAGACTGGACGCTCACTATATGAACACCAACAGAAACCGCCTGAGAATAGATTCCAACTAAGAACAGGCCACGTCCCCATTAACAAACATGAACAGAATAAATCCATTACACGAACCAAATTGCAGACACTGCAACGCACAGGCGGAGACGGTCGAACACCTACTACTGCAGAGCCCAAAACTAATAGACATCTGACAGAACTATTACCACCGATCCAGCTATACACAACGCACTCAACACTGTGCATTCGCCAAAAGGGCTATGGGTTGTCAAGAGCTTCTTGCTCACAGCGTACGGAATTGAATCATCATCATCAGTGTTAGCGATTTAGCTATGACACTATATGGAAATGATTATTTTAAACAATCCGCTAAATGATCAGCTTTAAAAAAGGACATGTGATGTTCCGCCATAAATTTTGTCAACAACAATGTTGCATTTGCAAATTTTTCTTGCAATGTCGATTCTTTTTAGAGGTACAAACAACGAAATTATGTTAGTATTCTTCTTTTTTAAATCAAAATTTTCACTCTTCCGTTTCTTTGTCAATTGTGAGTCATTAAGGAACTTTTGCTCGTATTTCTAAATTAAAGTTACACACTTTACAATGTATCTATCTGTCTGTAGGATCAGGTTGTATCCATTTATTTAGCTCTTCGTCTTCCAGCTATCCAATATAGAATAGTTGTTTATACAATGTCTTTGTTGTTTTACGCCTCTTACACAGACTCAATGATGATGATGCTGATGACGAAATACTTGAACCACCACATTCTTTATTTCCGTCCATATATTTTATACTTAAAAATTATACGATATACATATATATAATATACATTATATATGTCCAGTCAAAATGGCGAGTGAGAACGTATGTGTTTTCCTCGGTGTCAGTTTAAATCGGATGTTCCTCCTGAAAGCAACGGCAAACTACAGGAGTATTGTGCCAAGAAATTTTCTATGGATGTTAAAAAGCTAGCTATTTTCGGTCATATTAAGAGACACGACGGCATGGAGAGAGTGTTAATGGAGGGGATGATAGAAGGCAACAGGGGCAAAGTCCGACCAAGACGCCGTTGGACAAAAGACTCTCAAGAATGCCTGCGCATGTCACTGGAAGATGCAGGGCAACTTGCTCAAGACCGCGGAGAATTCAAGAGATCCATAGGAAAGACTACGTTCTGGAAAGAATATGTCACTTGATGATGAATATACATTATACATTTAGTAAATAAAACGGTAATAAAATTTGATTATTTTAAAGCACGAATATACAAATTTCATTGATATGTGAGAACTACTATTGTTACATATGTTACTATTATCTAGCTTTCAGAACCACGCCTATTATTGAAATCCCGAAGGGTCGACGTAGTAAATTGAAAATAAACGAGGGAAGGTAACTCAAAACTAAAACAACACATACAAAAGTCAACATGACTTATTGCGGAACAAATAGAGATAATTTTATAACGCCTTTTTCTTTTTAAGAAATTGGTCCAAAAAATACACGTTTTTTTTCTTTTAGAAGATAACCCAGGAGCTTTTCGAAAAAGCTAAGAACTTGGGGGGGGGGGGAGGAAGTCTAAGAGTGGTAACGCAACACTTAGTTAACTAGTTAAGCTGTGTAGCCTGCTTCCTCAGATGAACGTTTTGGCGCGCAAAACCAGTATTTTTTTTTTTATCTTATCAATTAAAAATAAATTGAGGGAGATTTTTGTGCTAGCATCACTTTAATAAATGTCATTTTCAAAGAAATCTGACCGAGTCATTGATAACCCCCATCGTTGGTCGTGCTCGGGTGACGGCTATTGTTCTCGTTTGACCTTTTCTTGAACGGTCAATAGCTTTTCGGTACTGACGAAACTCGCGTGGTCACACGTGGAGGCAGGGGTTGTGAAAGAATTGGAAACGTCAGCCTTCTGTCCTGATAGTTAGGACAACAGGTGAGAGCTAGCCATTAAGACCCGTTTGCACTGCTTCGCATTTGAAACACAGGACGTCGACATAGGACTTTAGCTGCGGTCAATTGAAAATATCAGCGTGTGTCAGATGAAATAGTGACCTTGATGGCAATTCAAATTGATTTGACCGTCAGACTTTGTGTCAACAGGTCTTCATCTTGGTTGCATTGTAGTAAAAGTTCACAGTACAATTTTAAGCTTCCAGATAAAAATCCTTAAGCTGACCAAGTTAAAACTGCATGGTCCAGATCTAGACTGTATATTATATCATCAAGAAATTAATGTAGTAATGAGGAATAGCACAAAATTGAATTTGATGTGATGTCTTTTCATAACGGGATACGTTTTCTAAAGTATGTCCGCGTGGTATCTTATTCTTCTGCGTTCGCTCTCAAACGTCTGCACATTAGCTGGATGTAGTAAAGTAACCTATAGCATTTGTTAATGCCGTAGGGGTGTGAGATGTTAGCGATCTCACATTTCAGAGGCTCTGCAAATGAGGGCGGTAGCCATCTCCTCTCCCTTGCAGTCTTTACTTCCCGGATTAATCCAGTACCCATTTAAAGCTGGGTCGGACCGGGAGTCGTTGCGATCTGAAAATCATTTCCGCCTCAACTGGGGAATGAACCCAGGACCATTCATGCGAAGCCACTGCGCTAAAGAGGCTCCCCGTGGATGTAGTACAGAGAAAGGATTACGTTGCGTCATAATTTACAACTTGAATGTGAATCTGCGCCTTTCGACGTGGCATTTCCGACTTCAGCATGCATTTATCCACCATGGTATGTGCCAGCATACTCCAAAACCGCATTAGTCACCTCTTACGACATTACATGGCAGGTACGTCATTATTCCTTGCTTCCATTTTGGGTGCCGGCAACATAGGGAAGGTCCATGTAGTACAATTTCCTCAGGATGGCAAGTTTCTTTTTTGTCTTTGCCTCTCTCAATATGGGGTCTACATGTCAGTCTCTTATATAGTGTGGTGCCCAAATATACCGGCTCATTAATATTAATAATGCACGTTCACAGTGGAAGACTGGTTCAGATTGGTCTTGTGAGTCACATCCATCATCGCCGCAGATCCGAGATTATATTTCTTATAGCACAATAACAATATCATCTGGAAAGACAAATGTGACTAACACTGTGGTCACAGTTCCTTACATACATTAGTGATACTGGGCAGAAAACTCCAAATTATATCATATATATGCTTCTACGTTTGCTCTCAAGCTTCTGCAATTTATGCAGACCATAGAAAGAAACACAATGTGTTGTGTCACGGTTTACAGGTTAGCTGCAATATATGATAATTTCTGCCTGACATAATTTCAACATCGTCCGGCTCTGTGGCGAAGTGGTACAGGGCACGTCTGTGACGGCAAATGTACCGAGTTCATTCCTCACCACAGGCAATTTTGCATCCGGACCGTTCAGAAAGCAATGGCAACCTACTGACGTATTTATATTGCCTAGAAAATCAACACAGTTAACAAATGCTGGGTTGATAGCTACGTCCTGGATAGGATATGCTATCTTCTTCTGTCTGACACCCAATTTCAGCATGGCTTCTTTGATCGTCTATGGAATGGGACAGTCAACGCCAGCCTCTCCCCCTCCCTATCTTAGTTGTCTAATAAGACATGCATGATAGATAGCATGGGAGTGTTGCTATTCTTTGTTTCCCTTTCGGAAGAGTCTCACTTTCCCGAAGTGTTTCCCTTTCGGAAGAGTCTCACTTTCCCGAAGAGTGTTTCCCTTTCGGGCCTCGTCAACACAGTGTGCCTCATAAATGCATAGTTATGTTAACATGCACGTAGCATTGAGTCAGGAGTCAGGCAAGAATGGATGGTTACAGAAGATGAAAATGTAAGGATTATCCTGCTCGTGTATATTTCAAGCTAATATTAAAACAATTTTTAGCAACGACGCAAGTCTTCTGGAAGAATGAAAGTAACATAATGTTAATTATGTGCATGCGGTTTATTCCTCAACATGTGTCGCCTGATATGTATAGCCCGAGGACTTGTATATTCAAATCTCAATACAACAAAATGGACAGTATCTCTTGAAAATATGACAATGGTTAAAGTTCCGTTAACGAAATGAGAGCTCAAGTATGAGGTGAGACTATAGAGTGAGTCAGTGATGCACGTAACATGTGACAGCAGAAAGATCACTCAATCCACAAATTACTAAAGGACCTAACATTCGAATGGTTGAAGTCAAGAAAGCCATAAACGTGATAAAATACAGAAAAACTGCAGACTAAGAAGACAAGATCAAAGATCTGATACAACTCTAGCAGTGTTTACCAATCGTTTAACCACGATTTTGATAGGGTAAAGCACCGGGTTTTCTTTCCTCCTCAAATTCCTGCAGATTCGCTGGATATATTGCAGACATGTTTTACAGCTGATATTGCGCTAAATGGCCCGACACATCCTACTTCAGCATGGCTTCTGGGTCGCTTCATCATCGACAAGATGGGACATCCAACTATACCCACAAACTCCTTAATCACCTCTCATACATGAAGATATTACTAAAGTTCTAAGCAGTCAACACAAAGTCGCCTCTCATAAATGAAAATTATACTAAAGTACTGAGTAGTCAGTACAAAGTAACCATCCAGTTGATACCATCACACTCTTGGGGTCAGGTTGAAACCATTGCCTCGGCTTGTTAAACATGTTGCCGTAGCCCAGCGTTTGAGAAGCACTACAATAGAGGTTCAAAATCACACAGAAGTCCTGCTGGCCGGGTGTGTCAGACAGAAATGGACAGCTAAGCTGTAAACCACATTCTGTTCTCTAATCTACATCCTGCTAATCACAAGTTTGAGAACGACCTCAGAAAAAGCTCGTTTTATTAAATTATCAGCATTTTTTTTTAAACACTGAACGAGTTGGGCTACATTATTGAAACCGAAAATTTGGTCATAACAGTTTCAACTATCTGGCAACTTTCTTTTCACAACTTGTGATGACTGGTCTACAAATAAACACCAAAAATACATAGATTTTAGATTTTTCTTCCAGTCTGCTTCCTGAAAGCAACATCGTGATCCAGATACCAAGGTCAAGAACGAGTCACTACTTCCAGAGATGGCTTCATCTATATTAGTAGTAGTATAATGGTCTCTAATGTAAGACAAAAGGTACCCTAGACTTTAAAATATTTTATTAATTTCTTGACTTTTACCGTTGTCATAATGATAGAGACCAATGAAAATCACGGGAATCATCAAATGAGTTATTAAGAGGACTGGATTTTCTATTTGCCAGTAGGTCTGATATCGGAGACTGTCATGGTAGTATTCTCTTTAAACAATATCGGTGGTCCGACACAACAGCACAGTAATATATTACATTGTTTGGGGGGCGGGGTACGTCTCAGACAAAAAAAAAACTACAGCGAACTCACATGTTAAATCTTCATTTTCTTTCCACTTGTGCCAGAGTCTGAGCCACAATCGACCTCTAGTCACATCGGCCCACGCACATCAGATGCAACAACTTAAATCTCAAGCTGTTATCATCGCCTACAACGGAAGTCTGTTGTATTATTGTAATTGTATAGATTGAGTAGGAAAGCAAATTAAAAGGGATTTGCTGGGATGGGGGCACATTTTGTCTGCTATAACATGCAGTTTCGGTATACCGTGAGTCTGTTCCGACCATATTTCTTACACGGTGAATATCACAGCATCAGTGTACAAATACTATAAAGATAACGTAGAAAAGAAATAAATACAGCCAAGAACAGTTTCAGCCGCCATGTGCTGCAGGATTTATAATTGTCATAGAAGATCAATTAGACTCCAGTTGGTAGTTGAAATTGTGTCTCGCCAGCATGACGCTTTTTTATCCACATTTTTTATAATCAGAAGTCAACGGCCGTCACGCGTGAATATAATGAACGGGAATGTGTAGGCTGAAAAATGGGGATTGTAGAATTCTTCTTTGTAATGGAAATAAGGATGACAACTAGGCGGCTAGGGTAACCACTACTGCTTCATGGGAGGGTATATGATTAGACACACATTACAAGACGCAACAACCGAAAGCTGGTTTATACAGAGCATCCACGTCAAAGATATAAAAATGAAGATACGTTACATTGGAATAATATTAACGGAAAGCTGCGGAGTAAAATAATACAAAGGAATTCACGGAGAGACCTGAAAAAAGAACATGTCATGGTTGATATAACTACGAGGAATATCAACGAGTAGATGTTCTTCTGGGTTTGTTCTCAAACTCCTGCAGATTAGCAGAATGTAGTCCGAAGAACGGACTGCGTTGTGTCATAGTTTACAAGAAATTATGCTGCATTAGCTGCTCCTTTCAGCCGGACACATTCTAATTCAAGGTAGCTTTGTTCTTCTCGTTCGCAGTTTGACATGTCTACACAGCAAGTGCGGTTTTCTTAATAAATGCTGCTGTATTTGAAAGCTCCTCAGTGCTCCCATACATCTATCTGTGGGCCAGTGTTCTTCCCTTTACTGGCTTATTGTGTTGCAGTCTTGCAGGATATGTTCAGCGCTCTGTGCTGCCCTGCCCTTCATGGGCACAGAGGTGATGGGACCAGTCTTAGTAGTCTATTTAAGTGGCTGTTTAATCTGTTGTGTCCTGGTCTGAGAGGGACGATAATAACCTGCTCAGCTCTGTCGAGATAGTGATAGCTGTTTCTAATAGCTTTGATGATGGCACTCTTTTCTTGGTAGGTCATTTCATAGTCTTTCTGTTCCTGTGTTACTCCAACCTTTGTCAGCATATCTGCTTCTTCCTGGAATGCACAGCGGGATGGTATCCACTGTAGTACTGCCATTTTTTGGATGCTCACTTCTCGTATGGCTTCCTTCAGGACTGGCTGTTTATCGATGTCAAGGGCTTGTAGGACAGACATATCAGTAAGAAACATCACCAGTTGACATTGGCTTGTGTTTTTAATTATTTCTGCAGCAATGTTTAGAGCATTTACTTCCGCAGAGTTCTTGGAGTAGAATATTCCAGTTGGTGACATGTGTGTTCATTTTCTTTATCTTGATATTTTGTGTGCACTTCAGCACCTCCATTCTTCACTACTCTGGTTGCTGATCCGTCGATATATACTTGTATCCATGCTTCTCTGGGGTACATATCGTCAATAATGTTGTATACTATTGTTTTCTTTTGGAGAGTATTCAGTTCTATCATAATGTAGTTGCTTATGGTGCTTCTGAATAGTGAGATTTTGTTATTGCTCCTACGGAACTGGAAAAAGTGTTGATGTTATCTCTTTTGTTAAGTCTGGTAATTTTTTTTACTTTCTCTGTGTAGTTTTTTGGATCAATGAACAAAACTGCTCCTCTTCAGCCTCCACTGAATGTGTTGGCATGCTCATGTACTTTTCTGCATGGACCATGGTCTTAGTGTCTCGCCTCTATGGTAAGAGGTTGATGCCTGTAATTGTTTCCATTTCATTTATTAGAAAAGATCTGCACGGCACTTGTGATAAGGCGATTACTTGTGATTACACGTAGTCGTAACCTTCGATAACAGTTACCATGTTGTTCCGACAGGCCGACGTTGTGCTTGAACTAGTTACGGGCATGGCGTGGGTGGGCGGAACAACAAAGAAATCTATCGCAAGAGCCACAGTTGTGCCCTGATGTCGACGTCTGTTTTGGCGGCATTTGACTCGAAACACAATCGAGTCGGATGGCTGCTGGAACAGGGCGGAGCACTTATGGGAATGCCCCACGCGCTGTGAATGCCCCACCAGTTTTCTAATCAAGAAGAGAAGAATGTGATACGGCGAAGTGCATTGTCCCCAGAGTTTGTAGATGATAATTGGCTGCTGAAGTAGATGAGAATTGGCTGCTGAAGTAGATGAGAATTGGCTGCTGAAGTTTATGTTGTTGATCCATATTCTAGTACTGGTCTAATTGCACCTTCTTTAAAGTTTAATGCACATGTGCATTTCCACATTTTATCTCCCCCGCTTTGTCATGTGATAGTGTGAAAAGAGTTGTTGAGGACTTTTCAGCGCTGATCTTTACCATCCATTTCTCTGCCCATGCTGCTATGTTGTCTGCTGCCGTTTCTATTCTTATGTTAGCGATCTTTAGATGTTCTTCATCACACCACCAAGACATCAACTCGCAGCTCTTACACCTTGTGGCAATTCGCAAATTAGATCATTGTTGAAAACAAGAAAACAAGAGTTGGAGACAGTACTGAGCATTGAAAAACGCCATGTTTTAGAACTTTTTTGCTGTTGTGGCCTTCCATGATGACTCTTGTTTTCCGATTGTGTAGGAAGTGTCGCATCCACTTACTCGTGTTACCCCTAATTCAATTTCGTTGCAGCTTTACTATCAGTCCATCTTTCCAGACAGAGAAGCGTTTATGTGTACTATTTTACAGACAGGCAGTTACAGATCAATAAGTATAACGAGTTGTGTCTGCAAGACAATGGAAAGGATGGTCAAAAAAAGATTGAAATGGTACATAGAATCGTAGAAGCTATTGTTGCCAGAACAAGCAGGATTTAGAGAGTGTAGCGGCAAAGAAAACCAAATAACATTCCTGTCCCAGATCATAGAATAGTTGTATGTTTTAATTTTGTTTCAATTTGTTTTGATAATGGTCTTTTGGTCTAAACGTCGCTTTGTGTGTTATTATGTGTGTCTTTAGTTATTAGCAAAACATCACCCTATTCCTGGATTTACCCGTTGGATTTCAGTTTTGCGCAGGAAGTACATATTACCAGATCATAGAAGATGCATTTCAAGAAAAGAAGAACGTATTTTAGCTGTAAAAGTATCCTACTGCCAGTAAGTGTTTGTTCGGTATGTTAATACTGGTCAAGTTTAGTGGAATGTCATTTGTGGAATTTTTGTGAAATTGGTGGAATGCTCCTGCCTGGGGGAACTTCACAGGGCTAGCACCATGACGATTTTAAAAAATGTTGTGCAGACATGTCAACTATTTGGGTTGCATGATACCGAAGTTTCTGGTGCGCCTCGCGGCTTGGCGTCTCTAACTTCAGCACATATGCTTGCTTGTGCAAGCCTGCGGTCTTGCTCTATTTTGTGTTGATATTGGGTTGGCTGGACTAAGCCCCATCTCCACTTCAAGGAGTAGACCTCGATGGGGAACATTGAGTCATTTTGAGGATATATGGAATGGAACAACCAACTCCACCCCACAGCCTCCCAAGTCGCCTCTTACGACATGTATGGAAGGTAAACAGTGTTGCTATTCTTTGCTCCCCTCGCTGACCCAGGCAATACACGGGTATTCGAATAGATATTACTACCGAAATACCAGGGCACGAAATGGGGGCACGGAATAGCCACACCGTGATCTATTATTCATGCTGTAAGAAGCGACTAAGGAAGGAAAGAGGGTGAAGATGGTTGTTCAATTATACATGTTAGGGATTAAAAAGTAATTCTGAAGCCAGATATGTGAAACTAAAAGGCACAAATATCGCAGCTGTAACAGATATTTCACTCTGCGGGTTGCATCTAGCTAACCAACAGAAGTAATGAATGTTGAAGAAACAATGATAGACACAGAAAACAGTAGCGCACAAAAATGCACTGAAAATACAGCTGCAAGAATACATAGGTGACTGCTCAAACACTGACTAAGCACGACATTGGGAGATAATACCGCTCATGAACAAGAAACACATTTCCAGACATAAAATATGGCACTAACAAAAAAGTTTAGGGGTAAAAATGGCAAGGAATTCGATAACATTCGAGAATAAGATATTCAACTGTTGGTCTGTGGAGCATTCTTGATTATGAACCTATGAGCATAGGCAACATTCCCATAAGCGCTCTGTCAGCTATTAAGAGAGTTAAGAACAAATAAGCTCAGTGTCCCTATCAGTTGTAGGATCTGTTGAAGGAAAACTGTGTAAGAAATATTCTATCTGTTACGTCTTGAAGCAGACTTTCTACTGTATGTTCATTTTCTTCACATGGATACCTGTCGGTCTGATCAAGTTTCAGAATTTTGTACAGCTCAATCCCCAAGTCACTCAACCAAATATGACATTCTATACTGCGCCTCTTGGCTGGATACAATCAAAGTACCAACGTGAAAGTTGTCATAATTACGATGCAGAAATCAAGGCAATCAGGGTGGCAACCGAAAAACTGCTGAGAGTCAATCTTGGTTTACAATCTCTAGTGTTCCTTACATGAATTACCAGAACTCCAAAATGGTCCCGTCCAGAACTGCAAATACTACTGACCGAATTAAGCAATCAGAAAATAGCTATGTCGTGGATACCATCCCAGTATGGAATATCTGGAAACGAGGAAGCAGATCGTCAATAACGCACAATCAAAATAAACAGATAATCAAAACATTTACGAAGCCAACTCGAAGACAAGATGACCACCAATTATGAACAGACCCGATGGTTGGTTGCTGATCCAGTGGTCCATAGGCTCATGCCATTTGACCCAAACAGACCCGATCAAGTTGTCATTATTCGCCTCAGAACAGAACACAACCGACTCTGCAGCCATATGTATGCAAAGTTCAAGATTGGCAACATGGTTACATGTACTTGTGGACATGCACCTCAGACAGCAAAGCATATTCTTCCAGAAAGCCCGGAATATGAAATGCACATATTTGCAATGTAGTAGACAAGTGCACTGGCCTAGAGAAAAAACAGTGGAAGGAAAACTCTGTACAAGTTACAAAACACAGTCAAGTTTATAGAAGAGAAATATTCAGATATATCACGTTCCGGGCGAACTAACGAAACTGTAATCTGATTACTGTAAAGTAATCTGAAATTAAGTAGCATCTTCGATATTCCGAATTGAACACGTGTTCATAACCCTAAGGGACCTGGAATACTGTCCTTTTGACAACTGGAATGGGATATGACAGCTTTTATGACTGATCAGAAGCAGTCTTTTGGTTATATATTTTTGTTATCATCGGGTAACAAAAAAAAGGACCCACATTCTTTGAACCTTCAGAATAGAACAAAATAATTATATTTTTTTTCAAATCTCCTGGCAGGTGGTTTTGGCCTCACGCTGGTCAAATAATCGTGAATAGTGCCACAAACAGAAAAATGCCGCCCACCTCTGATCTACTCACACTCGGCGACCCTATATGCACTATGCACACAGAGCACATGTTGGATGCAACGATATCGCCAAATAGACAACACTACATCCTCAACGCGATGTGGTTGTCAAATGGAATCACATTGACATTAATACGCTCTTCAACATAACGCGTTGTCTATAAGTGCTGCCTGAATAACTGATTCTATTCGCCTGTGCACTAGATGTCTACACATTCACATACACACTACACACAGGCAACGGTGGAACTAAGTCACACACCAGCGCCAGGATTCGTGCCCTCGAATTTACCCAGTCCTACGAGAGAGTGCGGGGTTCAAATAGAAACTATAGGATGTGGCGGCACGGGCAAGGAGTACGATCTATAATTTATGTGACGCGACATCAGGAAACGGAAAAGTGGAAGGAAAATAGCTGGAAGTGGTGCTAGAAATGCCAGGCAGGGAAAACCCCAATATGCTTCTAAGGCCTGGTAAGACTGTGACCCTGGGTTTCTGACCTATTATAAATTCACTTATACGGGTTTAGGCTCTGTAGTAAAGTAAAGTAAACCATTGCATTTATTAATGCCGTAGGGGCTGTAGCCTATCACCAAAGAATGAACTTCATAAAAGGTGGGAACAGTGTGCGAAGAGAGCGATTTAATTAATCATTTGCTACTTCTTCAGCGAGCATTCTCAAACTCCAGCGGAATCTATCTTGTAGCAGGACAGTGGTCCTACAAGATTTACAGCAAGATGTAGTCCAGAGAATGGTATTGCGTTGTACCGCAGTTTTATTTGCGCAGATGGTCCGACTTTCATTCATGTTCATTTTGCGCTGAAATTAGCGCATAGGGCAGAGGTCAGATCTCTCCCATTCTGTCCGTCTAAAGCCAATTCTATCCTGCTATAGTAATACATAAATGAATGTTAACATCTATGGTACAAAACAAGAATGGAAAACATTCCTCTGATATACACGAAACAACATTGAAGATATCGACGAAAGTAGCGAACGAAAGAAGAAGAATCGCAACTGGCATTGCATATTATAATTAGGAAGCATCAAATGATATAGACAAATCAGAACGTAGCAGATGGGATTTGATTTTCAGCTGGAATCGGAATAGGAGTTGCCATGCTACTTGTCCCAACAGTGCAACATTTCATTGTTGTCACACGGTCTCTTACGATCCATGTAGGATCCTGAAGTAACACGAAGCGGATATCCTAGTACACAAGATATGTAACGTGCACGCATGGTGTTGACTGTTATCACGTCCATTCATGTTTAACTTCTATTTAATTAAGATATCTGCGTTTCTCAGTAACACATCTGACTTCATCATGACTCGATACTTCTCAGAAACGTGTGGCACGAAAACTAAATTTTTTCTCACGAACCAGAAACCACGATACGTTGTCATTCAGTTGAGCAGGGCACATTTGTGCACTGCCAGATGACCAGAACACCAGCTTGCACAGCGAGATCGCCAGAGGAAGTTGTATAGATGACGCAGAATATAACTCTTCGTCACTCACTAACAAAGTCTTTAAAAAAGCACAACACCGACGTCACCTTAAGGGCGACCCTCCCTGAAAACTGTTGTTTTATCATATCTAATGGTATAACATCACTAAATGCGAAAAATTAAAGGATTGATGAGACAGAAATCAAACGCACGGAAGGATAGATGGATCAATATTCCAAGCTGTGAGATGTTATGCTGTATGCCTCACTTGTCAAAGGAATTGTGCAATTTATGACTAATCGAATCACATTCGATCAAAACATGTAAACATCTGCCCGCTGGATGACAAAAGAGAAGAAAGAGTGCTTGTGCAAAGAGAAAAACATTAAGCGCATGCCAACCCATCCGATGCATGTGCAAATGTCTAGATTCTAGATCAACCACAAGCAAGATTAAGAGAACCAGCTTCTGTCACATCTCCAACCATTTCTGCCAACACAAAAATATCCTCACAAACCTCCCAACTGAAATTAAAACACTGATTTTGAAGAGTCAGACAATAGTATCCAAAACGTCTCATAATAACAGAAGTTCTTGGAATAATTCAAAAGGCATACCACCAGACTCCACTTGAACTAAAAGCATGGACACTAGAGATGATAAAAAGAAAATACAATCCCAAGGAATTCATACATATCTACACAGATGGATCAGCAGAGAGAGAGCAGTAATGAATGGAGGATGTAGAATTCTTATAAGACTCTTCTTCTTCTTCTGCGTTCATTCTCAAACTCCAACTGGATCTAGCTGGATCATGGTCTTGCTAGACTCCTCCAACTTTAGAGCAGAAGAAGTTGCACTATATCAAGCACTGAATGTCTTCGCCGAAACCGGGACTGTCAAGACCAAAGAAGACAGCTCTATTCACATATTACAGATTCCTACTGAAATCAATGCAGAGAAACAGAAATGAATCCTGCACATCAGACATAAGCTCGCCCGTGTGTTGGGTCCGAAGGTGAGCAAAGAATAGCAGCACTGTTTACCTTCCATGCATGTCGTACAAGGCGACTAAGGAGGTTATGGGATGGAGTTGGCTGTCCCATCCCATATAGGGTCAGTGACCCAAAGGCATGCTGAAGTCGGATGTGTCCGGCCGAAAGTCGCAGATATCGCAGCAATGCTGTAAAACTATCACACAACGCATTCCGTTCTCCGAACTACATCCTGCTGATCTCCAGGAGTTTGAAAACGAACGCAAAAGAAGAAGACATGAGCTAAGACAGATCCAAACAATCATCGGCTATATCCTTCAATGGCTATATTCCCCCACACTGTGGAATCATGGGAAATGAGAAAGCAGATGCTCTGCCAGGAACATGGAGCGAAATGGAACAGCACAGACACACACTGTCCTAGAGAGAAGCTAAAAAACAAAAACACAGAACACATACACATCAAAGTTAAAGAAACAAAGTTAAAGAATGGAAGTGGAAGAAACATGATGCTATACATCACCTCCAAAGATATCAAAAGACCACACTATTTCGCCTTAGAACTGGCCACTGCAGACTGTGTGTTGGATCATTTTTACCGAATGAGGATTTCATACACAGATGAATGCCTATGTGGATCCAGAACCCAGACTCCTGAATAATACTTCAGGATTGCCAAACATACAAAAAGCATAGACAACAGACATGACCAGATATACAGATTTGAGGCAAAAGCTATGATGCAGCCGCTCTGATCTGGAGATGACAGTAGACTTTGCCCTGACGACAAGCTTGACAATATAATATGACAGCCGATACTGTTCAGCAGAACGCAGAAGAAGACTACTGGCTACAACAAAGCAGATGTAAAAATATGGACATAATTGTGATGAACTCAAGACAGGCAATAACATAGTTATATGACTGGAAGAAATCCTTTTGGTCATTATGGCTGTTTCACTGATGTATGAATATGGACTTTATTTAACTTATTGGAGACATACTCATAACAGCGAATTTGAAGCAAATCTGGTAGTCCATCCTTCTTAGCAAGCCCTTCTCCAGAATGGTCCTGCGTGTACATCTACGACAGCATCAATATCTTGGTTGTTTTGAGTTTTTGCGTATTATTCATTGGCGGACGACACGCAAAAGTGACCAATGATCAGTTGTATCGGTGGTATATGTCATGATAATTGACGCTGTTGTGGACATGCTCATAACTGATCTGGAGAAGAACTTGCTTGTATCTAGATGTGCATGTATGTATCCTTACAATCAGATACCAAATGACTAGCTGTCCTGGTTAAGTAAAATGTATCTATAGAAAAAAGTAAAATGTAGTTATATATTGACATATTATATAGCTGCCATGGTCAATGAATGTATTTATTCGGCCTGAAACTCCTACGATATAAATACTCCCACTAGAGTGTTACCGGTAGTTTTATTTCAAACTGTAAACATGTCGTGAGGGAATGAACATCAAAGAGGTAAAGTAAAGGGAGGGCCCATAGCAGCAACCTGCCGTCGAGAGTGAAGATATCTCTTCATGTACTAAGCCGCAGCAACTATTTCTTCTTCTGCGTTCAGCATCTATGGTCATGTTATATTGTCCGGCCTGTCGTCATGGTTAAGTCCACTGCCTTCTCCAGGTCAGAGCGGCTGCCCCATAGCGTTTGCCTCCTATGAAGTCTGTATCCTCTGGCTAGGCCTGCTGTCTCGGCTCTTTGTATGTTTGGCAGTCCTGAAGTATGTGTGTCCGGATCCACACGGATCATTCATCTGTGTATGTGATCCTCAATCTGTATAGGTGACCCAACAGTCTGCAGTGGCATGTTCTAAGGCGAAATAGTGTTGTCTTGATAATTTTTGAGGTGATGTATTGCATCATGTTTGTCTTCCACTTCCATTTGTTTCTTCCACTTTCGCAGCAACTATTAGGTGAGGTAGTCAGTTTCCTTCCATGCTGTGGTTGCCCCAACCCATGCGCCAGATACCACCTATTTAGAGCTGGGTCGACTGGAGGAACGGTCGTGTCAGGCGAGAAATTACGGCCCGGTTTTAAGTTTGTCCGGACGTGGTTTCGACCCTAACACGCTGTAACCTGCTGATAGTAAGCAAGATCACTATCAAATATCGAAGAGGGATGGTTTCTGAATAATATTATAACAAGAAAGTGGATAATCTTTGGACATATCAAGAGACATAATTGTATAGAACGAGTAATAATAAAGGACATGGTCGACGGTATCAGAGGCAGAGGTCAACCAAGAAGAAGATGGACAGCAGCCATATCAAAATTTTAAAGATGACAATGACAGAGGCCCGTCAGCTGGCCCAAGTTCGCGAAGAGTTCAGAAAAGGTATACTCTGTTCACTCTAAGAATGAGGTGGGTAAAAACACACCCCCACATTATTCCACAACATGTGATTTTTAAACAGCTGATGACGTAAAAACATTTAAAAAACAATATTAATTAAAAAAAATTGTACATGTTTTTTTAAATTGATGTTTCTGATTGGTTGTTGAAAGCAGAACGCATTACTCGATTGTTAAGTGCCTAATAATATTGTTTCATTTTTTAAAAACAATATTATTGGGCAATTAATCACTTAATCGATTAATGCGTTCTGCGTCCAACAACCAATCAAAAGCACTGGCCTACTTCCTTCTTAGAGTGAACAGAGTATATAAGAAAGACTACGCTCTGGAAAGAATGTCACCAACTGAGATATATAAATGGGTAAACTCCGTAACTCTGCGTCGTGTCTGCCTATTACGGACACGTCAACGGCGTTACCCATTCCGATGAAATTTGTCACGTAGACTCATTAGATAATAATTTCTCCCGTGGTGAGTATGAGAAATCTTAAAAGTTGATAATTAATGTCCAAAATGTCGATATCGATCGAGTATTGATACAATAATCTCCCAGTGGCAGCTATGCTCTCTTGGCCCTGAACCTCAATAGGCTACTGCCTCAATGGCCTTGATATTCCTTGCTACATTACAAGATTATTATTTTTTGATTAGACCTATGCCAATTCTAAAAGGTTAGAATACTGATGATTAACAAATAAAATTATAGACAGGATATATCTTGGCGCTCTTCGAGAACAGGATATGTTTAATTTGGCCTATAAATTATAAAGTCTACTGAATTTTGGAAAATATTTGGTATAGCTCTCATTTTTCTAAATTCTCACCAGGGAAAAGCTGACTATTGATATGATTGGTTAACCGTTTACAAATGTGACCGATGCACAAATGTGAAACAAATGTACACAAATACTAATTACAATAACAATAACGGTTGCGTTATATCAGCAAGAGAAACTAACAATACAAGAGAAAGGGGATGTTGGAAGCCTGTTGCAGCCAACCTACGTCGTGGAGAAGGCACGTAATGATGATGAACGGTTGTGTCAAGATTACGGCCACTATATATAATTTAAGTTCAAATTTGTACTCTTGAATATTCGTGAGAAGTTTTTACGCTTGAATGCGCGCGAGAAGTGAGAATTGTTTGTTGTTCTGTGTTCGATCCAAGAGACGTCAGTTTATTTTTTTTCCTTTAATTTGTTAACACTTGGGCATGCAGATGTGAAAGTCTTTCGGGCATTTCACGAATAATTCGTGTCTATTCTGTTTGTTTTTGTTGGTGCCTTAAACGCGCGCGAGCGGTGTGTGTGTGTGTGGTGTGTTTTGTGTGGTTGTGTGTGTGAGAGAGAGAGAGAGGCTGAAATGTTTTTAAGATCACAACGGCTCTCAGGTCGACCCAGACTTAAATACTGCGAAGTAAAGACTGCGAAGGAGAGGAGATGGCTACCGCCCTCATTTGCAGAGCCTCTGAAATGTGAGATCGCTAACATATCACACCCCTACGGCATTAATAAATGCTATGGGTTACTTTACTTTACTTGTGTGTGTGTGCGCGCGTGTTTTAAATACAAAACTTACATATGTTAGAGAATACCGCAACTAAGCTTAGTCGTGTTTACAGTTGATATATTCTATAACGGGTGGGCAACAGGCTATTGTTTGGGTCGGCGGGCCGTTTACAATTTTACAATGTGTGACGGGGTCAACACGTTATATTTTTAGTCCTTTGTTTTAAGTAATATTTTGTATAGCTCTGAGGCAAGTGCATGTAAAACTTTTAAATCTGGCGGAGCAGCCAAAAAGTTGGGCAACCTGATTTTACTCGCGGAATTCTCTCGTGTCACCGGTGTCCGATAGAAGAGCAAAAAATGTCAACACGGTTACCAGTAGTGTGTCGTAGAAAAATAACGAGTGGGGGGGGGGGGGGGGGTTTGAGCCCATACACGGTTAAAGTGACCCAAAAACCATGCCGAAGTGGGATGTGTCAGGCAAACAAAAGTCAAATATAACGTTGGGCAACCGGATTTTACTCGCGGAATTCTCTCCTGCCACCGGTGTCCGATAGAAGAGCAAAAAATGTCAACACGGTTACCAGTCGTGTGTCGTAGAAAAATAACGAGTTTGTGGGTGTGGGGGGGGGGTGTGTTTGAGCCCATACACGGTTAAAGTGACCCAAAAACCATGCCGAAGTGGGATGTGTCAGGCCAACAAAAGTCAAATATATCGTAGCCACGCCGTAAGCTATGACAACCCATTTCGTCTTGCGGAGTACATCATGTAAACTACAGGAGCTTGAGAGCGAACGAAGAATACGTCTCGCGAGCCGTATTTGCAGTACTCTGCCCCACAGACAAGACTAATTTACTTAATAAAATTACTTTGCTGCTGAGTGTGACAGTTACTATTTGGTATTGCAATCACTTTTTTCGTTTTCGTGTTCAATTTTTTCATTTTTCAAAGGCAAACTTAAGCTAACAAAAACTTGAAAAGTAAATTTTGTTTACCAAACAAATGTAGGAAATGTAAAATGGCACAGACCGGCGCATGTTTGACGTTAGAAAAACCAAGCACTGAACGACATCGCAATCCTTGTGAAGTTCTGGAAATATTGGATGCGTTTTGTTGTCTGTGTAAGGAACATAATAGCTAGCACGCTGCTCTGGTGTTACTCTTTTACTTGTAGTATGAAACAACTCAATGTGCTACTCTAAAGCAGCGGTTCTCATTGTACGCCATATTGGTTCCCGTGTGGGGGGGGGGGGGAATAGGAATTAATATTACCCCCCCCCCATTTGAGAACGTTTAGAAAATGACCTGAGAGATGCGTACTACTTACTACAAAGAAGAGAATATATTACAATCTTCAGACTTAGAACTGACCACTATAGACTGAACTACCATATGTATAAAAACGTCCCGTTTCTATTTTAATGCAGCTCAAAAACTTTTTATACATTCGTCCGAGTTACCTAGATAGAAACTGGAAATAACACAGCGACCCGTCACAAATGTCGCAAGTTATGACTAAGGAGCTTCACGCATAAAACTAGATAACCCATTACTTAAGAAGAAACGGTGATTATAAAATTATCATGCTAAATAAAGCCGGCTGTGTTCGCCAAAATGCGCGGTTATCGCAGCAAAGAAGCAAACCACTAAGCAACGTGTTCCGCTATTCGAATAACGTTCTGCCAACCTGCACTATGTGTGAGATGAACAAACGCAACGTGCTCCGCTAATTAGAATAACGTTCTGCCAACCTGCACTATGTGTGAGATGAACAAACGCAACGTGTTCCGCTAATCGAATAACGTTCTGCCGACCTGCACTATGTGTGAGATGAACAAACGCAACGTGTTCCGCTAATCGAATAACGTTCTGCCGACCTGCACTATGTGTGAGATGAACAAACGCAACATTTTCCACTATTCGAATAACGTTCTGCCAACCTGCACTACGTGTGAGATGAACAAACGCATCATTTCCCACTATTCGAATAACGTTCTGCCGACCTGCACTATGTGTGAGATGAACAAACGCAACATTTTCCACTATTCGAATAACGTTCTGCCGACCTGAACTATGTGTGAGATGAACAAACGCAACATTTTCCACTATTCGAATAACGTTCTGCCAACCTGTACTATGTGTGATATGAACAAACGCAACATTTTCCACTATTCGAATAACGTTCTGCCAACCTGCACTATGTGTGAGATGAACAAACGCAACATTTTCCACTATTCGAATAACGTTCTGCCAACCTGTACTATGTGTGATATGAACAAACGCAACATTTTCCACTATTCGAATAACGTTCTGCCAACCTGCACTATGTGTGAGATGAACAAACGCAAAAAATAAATGTGTGTATTAATAGTTCGAATATTCGATGCATTCTGTAGTTTTTACATACATTTTACATACAGTTTCACTTCGGCTATTATTTTTGAATTTGTAAAATCCAGAATCCCAAAATAAAATCGACCGCGTCTTCCGCACATGCAGCAAGAGAAAAAAATGTTACCATGCAGACAAAAATACAATCGGTTGCTTATGGAAATTAGTAAAAAGGCAGGGCAGTAAATGTTAAGAGAAAAGTGGCGATTGATGACTCAAACTATAATGACGTTAGTGGCATGATCAACACACAATCATTGTATGAATCAATCTCCACGGACCAAGAACAGTGGACAAGCAAGTTAAGAGTAGTGGGCAAGTTAACAAGAGTAGTGGGCAAGTTAACAAGAGTAGTGCACAAGTTAACAAGAGTAGTGGGCAAGTAAGAAAATAATAATTGACCGTCGCCAATAAAGACATTCCAGCAGATTTAATTAGGACCATTTTAGTTAGCTTTTGTATATTATTGTTGGGTTTTCGATTGGTCACTATTTACATACTTGGAATTGCATGCCATAAATAGGCAAGGCAACGCTAAGTATATATATAGTGACAAACCGAAACACTGGGAATAATAAAAAACGTAAAGAATGGGGTCCTAATTAATTCTGTTGGAAGGTCTTCTATACTGCGAACGATCTCGAATAAGAATTGTCGGTAATTAAATTAGATGTGAACAAGCAAATGAAAAAGAACTGTAGGCAATATAGATTAGACGCGGACAAGCAAAGGTAAAAGAATTGTCGGCAATATAAATTAGATGTGGACAAGTAAATGAAAAAGAACTGTGGGCAATATAAATTAGACGTGGACAAGCAAAGGAAACAAAAATGTGAGCAAGCAATGTTACGAGAAATGTGGGCAAACAAAATAATAAGAAATGTTGGCAGGCAAGGGAACGAGAACTGTGGGCAAGCAAAATAATTAGATGTGGACAAACAAGGTAACTTGTGTACAACTGTCGACATGATAACAAAAACTGAGCAAGAAAAGTAAAGATAACTGTGTGGGCAAGGATAACGAGAACTGTTGACAAGCAAGGAAACAAGAACTGTTAGAAAGGGAAGTGAGAAAGAGGTCTAGAATCTACTATAGGTGTGATGTCTAGAATCTACTATAGATGTGACGTCTAGAATCTACTATAGATGTGATGTCTAGAATCTACTATAGATGTGACGTCTAGAATCTACTATAGATGTGACGTCTAGAATCTACTATAGATGTGACGTCTAGAATCTACTATAGATGTGACTATGATGTATTCAACTAGAGAATTCAACAAGTTAGTATGGGCTCGAAAATGTGTCGTCGATGGCCGGCCTATTCACGTCTAGAAAGCAATGGAAACTACTAAACACATTTACGTTGCCTAGAAAATCAGTACATCCAAAAAAATGCTGAGATGATGGCTACGTCCTAAATAGGATACGCTACCAATCTTTAAATATATTTAAAAATCGTCGGATTTTCTGGATCAGTTGACACGTGACTCCAGAACATTAAATTATATCAATAATATGTTCTGGGGGAGAGAAAAAGTTAACGAGAAAACAATGTAACACTTGCTGTTACTTGTACGAGATTATGAGCTTTATTTCAAAGCAATCAATTTACAACGGGAACATAATACGGCTTTGTAAAAGACGCGATTTCTTATTGTTTAATGAACCCGCATAGCACTCCGGGCAGACCCATAGTAACTCAAGTCATTACGAACAGATGTTGGGATGTAGCATAACAGTTGCCTTAGCTTACTAATTAAACACACTTCACACAATGCCTGGTAGGCACACAATTCTTGTTTCATCGGTTTGATTTTTCTCTCATTGCAAGTTGATATGTTTTCTCATTGAAATTGTTCTCTCATTACAAGTATGTTTGTTCTCTAATTGTAACTATGTTCTTTCATTACAAGTCAATATTCTCTCTCAGTGTAACTCCGTCTGCTATATCATTGCTTGCATGTCCATCTGCTATATATTATTGTAAATCGGCATGTTCTTTCATTGCAGGTGTCTTTTTTTTCCACATTACAATTTGGTATGTTTTCTCATTTTAAGTCTTATGTTCTCCCATTACACTTCGATGTGTTTTCCCCTGTATGTCCATGGCATAGATCCCCTAGTACCAAGATATTCTGTAGTAAGTTTATAAATATGGCTGCAAACGATTTTCTCCGAAAATAACTGTTAGATTGCAGAGATTTTGGGGCATGTTGCATATCAATAACGCTAACATTTTGTTATTATATAGTTCCTAGATGCTAAGGATTTTACATTTCGACGAAATTTTTTGTTTTAGGACTACTGAAGATAAATGTCAAATTTTAGATTTGACACTTCATACGCAACAGACCATCATCTTTCGACTTAGAACTGGCCGCTGCAGTGTAGTCACCTGTACCGGATCAGGGCGGCCCACACAAATGAATGTGCACGCAGAACAGGCATACAAACTCCTGAACACATACTCCAAGGCTGTCCAGAATGCAAAGAACTGCGAGGCAAGACATGGCCACAATGACAAAAACGGAAGCTTTAACTTTGGGGCTGCCGCTCTGACCTGGAGAAGACTAGGAGCTTCGTCTTGGCGAAGGTCTGGCAAGACCAAAAGATGCCTGAACCCAGAAAAAGAAGATTTGACAGTACGCAGGTTATTTTCTTGTTACACTTTATTCACAGTTACGCTCCTGTTGGTATACCCGAATATTTTCATACATTTCATAGGTCACTGCTCTGCTAACACATGAACAGTAGGAAATATTCATTCAACAGGAAAGACGCAAAGACAAAAAAATGATTCAAGATGGAGATATAACAAATGAAATTTCTACCAGAACAGTGTTGGCATCAAGTGCGTTCAACGAGATAAACATCTGAAAATCAAAAACAATAAGTAAATATACCAAACTAGAACTACTCAACTCGAATTTAATATCTGTATTAACATATGGTTCGAAAGTTGGAAATACCAACTGTAGAAGCAATTAAATACATTTGACAATAAATGTCATTAGAAAACTGTTAAATATTGGTTGGGTAGAATTCAAGTCAAACAGACAAGCAAGAGAAGTTATCAAACAGCAATATCTTTCCACAACAATAAGAACACGATGGACTATATTGGACATGTACTTAAAATGTATGAAAACAGATTACCACGGCAATCATTACAATAGGTACCATATGGCAAAAGAGAGACTCTTCGAATAACAAACATCAAAGAGGATATGGCCATGGGTCTCAACAACATACAAGAATTACCCACAGTAGCATCACAACACTCGAACTGGAGGGTTCTAGTTTCTGCCCTGTGCATTCGGGCGTTGAAGGAACATAGTAACTGTTCCAACTTTTATTCTAATATTGGAATCAGAGCGGAATTTCTACCTCGTGCAGTGACATAAAACTAGATGTATCACACGACCTCCAGAGCCTATGGGTACAGTGAAGTTCATGGACTATCACTAGATTACTCCCAATGTCTGCTGCACTCGGCCTTCAAACCTAACTTGAAGTGAACTGCTTAAAGAATCTAATGTGAAAATTGTACGCACAATATATATTTTTCTATGCCAGGGTTTCTCAAATAAGTCACGGCAATGTTGCCTCCAAAGAAGTGATAGGACACTTCAGATGGACTGCTTAAATGATTATGCGGCGAATAAGCTTTGAAATCACCAAACCAGTTAAAATGTAAAAAAAAAAAAGATGAGAAAATCGCGCAATTCTGGTGACAATTAACCAAGCAGAAGCACGAGTCCTACTCTTATTCAATAATCAGTGATGAGCAATGGAAAGCCATTACGATGTGATGAAAATAACCATTGCACATTCTTTGACTATAAAAAAACAACCTTATAATTAGTTTCATAATTCACCTGTTTCAATTTAAATTGTTTTCATGAACGCAATAATATAGAACACAATAAACATGGGGAACTGGACTGTTATCTTTTTTTTTTTTTAACGGAGGCGGTTGCCTTAAACAATCTATACTAAAAGAAGTGAATGCATGAACAGGTAGGGAAATACTGGTATTTGCAAAACCTCTCAAAATGTAGTCGGGTTTGTTGTAGATAAATCAAAACAAGAAAAATATAAAAAGTTCAAGCACATAAACAACGTAAAAATGACAAGAAAACGTTTTAGTAGTATAATTAAACACACCCATTATTAAAGGCAGTCGTGTTTCCTGCTTATTATAATTCATTGCTTTCTGCTGATCCAGTTGTCTTTTCTTCGAATAATCAACAAATATGTGAGCTACATAAAAGACAGGAACACCACATGACTATCGGTCCTCCTCTAACCCAGTGGTTTTTAACCTTAATTGGACCCTGACCCCCCCCCCCCTAATTTGGCAAATTTTCGTCCGTTGACCAAGTGGTACCTTAAAAAAGGCAATTAACTCTCCTTATAAGTCACCAATGCTTTATAAGTGTTATCATATTTCCTGTTGTTTATCGCTGAAGTGGCAATCTTCCTGTGCATCCAAATTTCATCATTTTTTTCAGTGACGCCCCGTGAGGGCCTACGTTGATAGCAACTAATTCAAAACAATAATTCTGAACCGTTTTTTACTGCGACCCAATTTTGTGATATTTTCCGTTGCCACCTGAGACCTAAAACAAAGATAGTCGATTTTCTTTGGTGCTCATCGTGTCGTCTTAACGTTTGTTCTTCTTATAGTCCATGCCGTGTGGCATTGCTTATCATGTTTTTCTATTTCGCATGCTGTTAATCCTTTCCTATATCGATGTTCTCCTATGTCACAATGCTAGAATGTCAAGCATCTTCTCTCTTTGTCTTCCCCTACCCCTCTTGCTCTTAAATGTGTCTGTTGTTACAACGTGTTCCATCTTTTCTCTTAAGATGTCTGCAAAAAAAAAATGTGGACTGCCTCTTTCTGATGCAGCTAAGCAAGTTCTCTTTTTGGATTAACTTCTTTCAAGATTTCTTTTTTAACATTTTTATGTGTCCATAACAGATGCCTTAACAGCCTCCCTGCACTCCTCCTTAACAGGAAAACACGCAGTAATGAAAGTTTTTATGTGTCCACGGTATTCTTAATATTCTTCTGTAAACCACATCTCTGCTGTCTCTATATAATTGTTAGTTATTCTGCAGATTGTCCATGATTGACTTCCATCAGAATTGGTTCTATATAGCTTCTAAGAAATCTCACCTCAATTGACAAAGATATATTACATAGGATGTTTATTCATACGGCGTATTGTGAAATGTTGCCTTTGCCTGGTCAATTCTACGTTTAACTTCTGTAATACATCTTGCATCTTAACATATATTGATATTATATTGTATATATTTAACATATTTTTAAAAACCATCCCAGGCTTCATTATACGGGATCTGGGTGAACCACCACTTCCTCCCCCCCCCATATTTTAATTTTTATTCTCCGTTCGCCCCCCCCCCCCTCCCTTTCCAAATTAAGAACCACTGCTCTCATGAATAGCATTTTGAGAACTATTGCTCATCAATTGAAAAAAAACAAACGTAGCGAATATTTGACGTTTTTAAATTTTAAAGTCGTCTGACAGATTTTTATAAACTTATCCTCGTAATTCAGTCATCGCTTTTTCTCTCACTACCCCTATCCTTTTTTTCACACTCCTGCACACTATGGCTTCAGGGAACCTCGTTGGCAAATCAATTTCACAGACTGTTTTATCGGTTGGAAGAAAACCAACGCCCATCGCAACACTGAAGATGACATCTCTCGCTCAAACGGAAGGCATTTCCTCAGTGTTCTCTCTCCAATCTTCAACCTCCCAGGGGATCTGCAATCACCGCAAAATTCAAACGTCTGTCAGACTCTCTAGGCTCTGACATCATTTTCAAAATAGAAGACTAAATAAAGGGCTACGCTGTGATGAAATGAGACAAAGAAATGTGCATTCACGCCTCGGAGACCATAGTTCTTCCACTCTGTACAGCTCCTGAGCGGCACACTGCGTGGGGAGTTTTAAAATTAACATTCCGTGCTATATGTAATTGTGTATACAGCATAGTTTATCTGTTAAGACTACTATCAATAAACATAAACCAATAACTAAGTATGCACAAATCTCAACATCAGCGAGACTCGCTAATGTAATTTATTTTACAATGTGTTCATTTTATGAATTTTTAAAATTCTGAAAACGGGAAACTGCAGTAAAACTGAACACGAATTTTTAAGCCAATACAGGAAAACAAATATTTAAAAAAATAGATAAATGTTAATTTAAAGAGGGATACTACAATTTCGATGAATTGCTGCATAAATCTGTATGTATAAGAAAGAAATCTGAATATAAATAAATGGCTGAAGCGCAATGGTCATGCACTACAAAAAAGGCTTCTCAAACTGTTCATCTCTTATCAGTGTATAAACAGACAAATGTTATTTAACATGAGTAGTTGCGTGCGGGACCTCCGAGTTTACTGTCCATCTCGGACTGCCAATTACACATTAGAAATGAGACATAATTTTTCATCTTATCTATCTGTGTTACACTGAATTTCTCCCACCTCAGATTCTTCATCCTCAAATAATTATCCCGCCTCATATAGCTACATTATCAATGACGACTTGTGCGATCAGTCATCTGTGCTCATAAGTCTATACAGAATGGTTGGCTGCCTCCATAAACTCAATTGTCAGCATGAGGTCCTCACGGTTGCTCCACAGTTTTACCTTCAGATGTCTCTTGGGGCCATCTTTTAGTTCTCACGTCATCACAGAGTGGGCATGTCTGCAGAATGTGTTCTGGAGTCTTGTGACCCTTTTGACATGGACATTGGTCAGCTTTCATTTTGTGGAGATTAGCTTGTAGTCTGCAGTGTCCAGTGCGGAGCCTTAAAATTGTGGTTTGCTGTGATCTACTTAGCTTTAGAATGGGGACCTGTGGAAAATTTTTGCCTGTTCTCTGGTTCCATGTATGTTTATATTTTCTTTTGATGAGAGTTTTTGCTTTAGCCAGTGATATTCTGAGTTGGAACTGTTCCTTTTTTGCACCCACTTTTTTCAGTCTGTCGGCAGCCTCATTTTCTGCAATATCCAATATATATCAGAACTTTATTGTTAGCAGACATAATTCAAAAGTTCCAGTTGTCTATGGTTAGGAGATCCCTGTGTTCACCTTGGATGGTCTGGAGTACTGACATGCAATCGCATAAGAAGACTGTTAGCTCATTTGAGTCTCTGTTCCTCTAGAGCAGCAGTTTTCAACTTGTGGGTCGCGACCCATTTGGGAGTCGAACGACATTTCCCAGGGGTCACCACAACATGAAGAACTGCATTAAAAGGTAATGGCATCAGGAAGGTTGAGAACCACTGCTCTAGAGCCTTTGATGCGTCTACGATTGTTTGTAGCTCTGTGACTTCTAACAACTTACATTAGAATAAATCATTTCTCCAACCTCACATTCTCCATCAATGATTTCTCTCACTTCACATTCTCCAACAATGATTTCTCTCACTTCACATTCTACATCAATAATTTTTCTTACTTCACATTATCCATCAATGATTTCTCTCACTTCACATTCTACATCAACTTCTCCCACCTCAGATTTCTACATCATCAATCACTTCTCCCACCTCACAAAACATCGTGAACAACAAAACTAAAATACCCCTGCTTCAACCATTTATCAATTTTCCACTTTTATTCTAACATTGACAAAAGAAACCTCTAATAACAAGAGAATCTTCTAGAACAGAGTAAATGTATCAATTTTCTAGCAGTGTAATTATTACAAAATCTACAGGTCAATATGGGAGCTCTCTACTCAGCTTCTCGTGTTACGAATAGTTTTGACTATAACGAGCTGGTGTACACTCGGCTCAATACACTTGATACTTAACGTATAAATGCTGCACTTCTTAGGCTAAATTGTATGAAATTTCTACAAAGTGCTTACGATCCAAGAATCGAGTGTATTTCTTGTCTTTGCTCACAGAAACTCAAAATGAATATATTTTGATTACGCTGATGCTGTTTGAGTCTAGTCTACTTACGATCATGTGTTTTAATGCGGTATTGAAAATCATGCAGAATATGGAGTGTGTAAAGTGGTCAACAACAAATGATAGTCAGATTTCGTGTACAAGTAATTGTATGCCTGCATACAAAATGGTATAACATACTATACACAGAGACCTCTGAGAACAGGAAGATTCTTCTCAAAGTACTGAATATCTCTTTTTTAATATAATTTTTTGAAATGAATTAAAGCTCTGAGGACACCCCCCCCCCCTTTTCCACACACACAATTCACAGAGGAAACATGACGTTCATCGCCTGCAATCCTAGGAATTGAAACAATCAATTAAAACATTGAAAGTTTTCTGTTCGTCACATCCTTGGTACTTTTGTTACAGATGTAGGCTAATTGCATTTGTCGCCCTACTTGTCACAAGCCCGTATCATGAGTACACAGATTGCAACCCATGTCTGCATCCTCAGTGACTCCATAAACATGATCAGAAAAAAAAACATGATCCGAGAGATCAAAACTAGAATGTGTCACCTTCATTTTCTTGCCTGGTCATGTGAGTGTTCAAGGCAACATGAGAGCGAATTAGCTTGCCTGCACTGGTACTATGTCTGACGGCAGAGCAATGGATCGTGCAGGCATTTTAAACTCCTTACGGGGTGCAAAGGGTACCGCATTGCTCTCGGCGGACCCAGGGTAGGCAGTAACCAAGATATCAAAAGTGTCTCCTCGTGGTGCATGCTAGAAACAGAAATACAGCTGCTCGTTCTGTTTTCCTGGTCAACACATTTGAGGATCGTGTCCGTGAATGTGGAGACAGCAGATGAAATGAGAATAAATTATCTGCAAAAAGACTGGCAATATCTCCTACACCTCTGCGCCAAAGTCGACAGTGACGCAACACAGTCCAGCTTGAACATTGGAGAGGCAACCAGTGCAAATGTCACGAAATGGGTAGATATCAAGACGAATAGTGAGAGTCGTGCGCTAACCTCCGTAAATATAGCATATTGAGTACAGTGAACCCTTGGCAGAACTACGTGCAAATAGAACCGGAAAATGTTAAATGGAAATCGGAACTAAAGTTTTGTTCAGATCGAGAAAAAGCTTCATGTAGTATGAATATACTTCCTAAATATGTGTAGAGACTCAGACATGGACGAGAGGTTCAGGATGTGGGTGAATGACACCTCGGTTAAGAGGGTGAACTAACCCGTGCCCAACTGTACCGTCGATGCTTTTCTATACAGGAATCACGCTTGCGGTGAGAAAAGGTTCAGTACCCGATGGGCACAGGCATAGTACTTCTGATTACGCGAAACGAGTTTACTGGGAGCTTTCCTGGTGAAAACATATCTCTGGGTGCAGTCTCCAAGGAGGCGATAATCAGGAATTTAGGCTTGGGTCAACTATGTCGATCTCGCACGAGGTGTTCCGCCGTCACGGCGTAAAGTCGATGCGCATCCATCGCCTGGCGACAGATATGAAGATGGTCACAGGCAAGGGAAGCCCGCCCGAATTAAAGGCATGCAGAAAATGGATGTGTTGGGCCCTCGGGGCGGGGGGCAAATAACAGCTCTGTTATGGAACTAGCAGCACAATTTCACGCTCCACGGCGGAAATCACACGAACTTTCGTGTTGGTTATCAGAGAGAGAACGTAAATGAAGAACTCCTTACGAGAAACAACACGGGAAAATGAAAATGAGTGATAATTTAGTTTCCATGTCCAGAATAAAGGAACTAGGCTTGAAATGCAGCGTTGCCACAAATGGGTATTACCTTAGCCTTAAAGGAATGCTGTCACCAACAAAGTACTGGAACTGGTAGTCATCATCGTGTGATGTTGGATACACTCGTGTGGAGATCGGAGCACCTATGGACGTGTCCTGAGTTGACTGTTGATCAGCGACTAACTCACTAAGAAGTCCATATATTTATGTTGTTGGAATAGTATATAATGAAGTATCTTTGAGAAGACACGATTTTGACGTTTTACAATTCAGTTGGTAATTGGCATATTCTTTCTGGACTACACAAAGCTTTGTTCATTTATACTTGAAACTTCTGAATAATCTCTTTGTCTAAACGTATTGCTCGCAGGGACATACTCACTTTCCTAACCATAGAAATAAATAAATAAAAGTAACGTTTTAACCTTTAATTAGGCACATTTGTACATCCTCCAAAACTTTCACTTTTACACTTGAGGGATTACTCCTTGATGCTACTACTAAATTTTCATATAAAGTATAAAAACATCACTCTGATGTAGAAAACGTGCTAATGAGTTGACAGTAGATAATGACTTGTCAGTAGCTGTCAACAAGGATAGAATACCGATTGTTATGAAGCTAGGATGCAAACAAGTATCCGACCATATAGCAGTGTTGTGAAAAACCAGATCCAAATCAGAGCTAAGATTCAGATCACCTCTATATAAACTACATATTTCAGATAGATAACTCAAACACAGATAATACTGCAGCGATATCATAAAGTAGCACTAACGGTGACGCTAATATTTTACGATACTCTGATAATGCCGGTACCATTTATAACAGCGCATACTATGGGATCGACGGTGCTGACAATTTAATAACATGGATTCTAGAGAAACAATCTGGAGATTAGGTCTTTACACAAGATCTTGGGCTTTTGTCCGTCGTCTGTGATAGTGTTGTTATTTTATCAAAATCTGGGTTTTTTAAGAAAGATCCTCCTTATGATATCAAAATATGACTTTTCGCACTAGGAACTTAATCAAAAAGGAGAGGGTTTACCAAATGTCTCATTTAAACGATGGATTGTACATGAAAATGGGCGAATGACTTTTCTTGAAGGCAAACTCACTTCCCGCGCTGAAGATATATATCAGGACCAGACCTTATTTAGATGCACCATATCGTATGGGAATATATGGAGGTTTTTTCCAGGGTGATTTTGGGTTATTTATAAAATAACAGTGGTAACTGAGTTATAACACTCCTGATTTTATTATAATCATTTTCAGTCTAGTTTTCTTTGACAGTTCTGTGAACTTTGTTGGATGCACGCCAGTGTGTTGATCTGCTTGCATCAGCGTGTAAAGTACTACACTGAGAGTACTGCCAGTCATTTACTACCTAAGACTTATTTAGCATACGCTTGCCAAGTTTCAGCTGTGCGTTACAGCAACGAGACATTTTTAAGTAGGACAATATCTGCACTCTCGACCAAACTGTTCTAGTCGAGAGTTGTGATTTTGGTCGTTTCATGGTCAAATTTGGCGATTTTAAAGTGTCACTGACCATACAAGTAATTAATGTTTTAGCACTGCTTTTTAAAATATTTTGGTCAATTTGAATATGCTTATATATTTTCTTGTTTTATTTGACGGAAGTCTGGTCACACCAGCAAGTAATGTTTTCGTAGAGTTGTTTCACATATGATGTCAAAATAGGCCAAAAAAAACAGAATGCAAATTTCTATTTATTCGAACTAGTTTTATATTGCATTTAACTAAAAAATATCAACCTCGTTTTATATTTTTGCCATTTTTTAAAAACAAAATATATGAATTGTGTCCAAAATAATTTTGAACTATCTGGCAACCCTATTCTAATTTTTAAAAGGCACCAATAACGTTAATATCCGGATATAAAGTCGGATAGCAGGGGAGGGGGGAGGAGAGAGAGATAAGATCTTCCTACAATATTGAGTGGAGGACATTGATATCACTTTATATATACGTTTAGATATCATTTTCTTCAACACATTATCACCCACACAAGCACACATGCCGTGTTTATGTGCGGCACCTTTCTGCGTTTTCAAGTTTGTGATTTCTTCCATAAACTCTCAACGACCTTCCCTCTGGTAGTACAGCTTCAGCCCAATAACCCAGATCTCGCTTATTATATCACAAGTGTGTACGCAGAAGTGTGTACGCAGATACGTTTGCATCTGCGCTCCATATCGATGTGGTTGGGGTGGTAGCAGTGAAAGGGGAAAAGAAAGACGAATACAACAGAAAACAATTGAAGAAAAGAGATAAAGGAAGAGAACAGAGAAGCGAGTGAAAGCAAATGAGTAGGGAAGGGAGCCCTGATTAATAATACGGAATAATCAATCGTTCACCCAGCAATGCGTGGAGCAAGAAGGAAGCGGACAATGGCAGTCGATAACTGCATTGTGTGGAGAGTATAGAGAGTGGGGAGTGAGTGACAGAGAAACGTGACGTAAAGAATACAACACATGCGTGCACACGAGAAGAGGGTGAAGCTGGGGAGAGAGAAAAGAGGTTATAACAAAACAGAAACGCATTCTAAAGACATAGCGCAGGGTAAAAAATGTGACTGGACACAAAACGGAACGACTGAACTGTTCGTGAACACAGCGTACAAATATAGAGACTTGAAAATACAACACGTGCAGTACAAATGAATCCGTTCAATACATCCTTCAAAACTCCCAGATCTCATACGGTAATGAATCCTGGTCGCCGAGTTTGTTCCTAGTGCAACACCTGTTATGACCTTACGCTAGCTCAACTCAACCCAACTCTATCATTACCGCTAGCATTTGTACTTACTCATTTCATACATATTACAATGGAACAAGTTAGGTATAATAGAACAGATCAAAGATGTCAGTGTTGTCCCACAACTTGGTGGAATCGACGGAACAATATGTATTACAATAGTAGACCCAGTTTATATTTGACAAGTAGGTGCACTGGCCTACAGCCAGTGTACGATCAGACAAGTAAAGCAGGTATGTCCAACTGACGGTCTACTGGTCATCGACAGTAGCATCTTCTGTGTTCATTCTCAAACTCCGCAGGATGTAGTCCAGATAACGAAATGAGTGGTCCCTTTTTACAGTCTGACTGCATCGGCAGTATATTTTGCTGCCCGCGACGGACGCAGTAGAATAATTTATCAAATATATCACGTCAGTACGGCAGGTACTTTGATAATACCTTTTATCAGAAGTTTTTGTTGGCATGTGATGTTTACAAGTATTTGTTTTATGCTATGTACTTTAAATAAGCAATTAATATGACAGCCAAGTCACAGAAGATCTTGCCTTAGATGAGTGGTACATTTTCTAAGGTGTAGTCACTACCAACATCACAACTTTTTGTAGAAAGTTGTACATCAATACCTGTAGTGTTTGTATTAATAATTCCAGTGTGTTTTGTGAACTATAAAATGTAGTACTTTTGTGTTTTTCGCAAATATATATTATAAATGGTCCAAATTTTTAATTTTAATGTCTGATCATTTTAATTTTAAAACTTAATGCGTACAAATTTTGTTTCCAATTATCTTTTATGTTGTGTCTGCGTGATAAGCTAATTAATTGCACTATTCACTGCCTGCTTAAATGATAACTCGCTTGATATCCCCATATGGTTTCACTTCCACGGCCATATCAATTATCGAAATAATTATACAATTATACATAATTATTAATTAGTTTGGTCGTTTAATGAAAATGAATCCTAACTGCCCAAGCAAGAAAATATAATCACCAAGATGCAAGGAAAGACCAAGAAGCAAATGTGAAGGAGTCACGGACACCCTAAAATGACAACATCACTGCATGTCAAGCTACACAATGTGTCATATATTGAAAATCGATCATTGACTAAGCCTGCGAGGCCTAACAGCAAAATCAGAGGCGTACACAAGAAGAAAGATATAGTTATGAATCAGATATGATAATCCACAGCGTAAACACAATTTTGTTTGTTTGAAAACATCTGAAACCCAGTTAGTACTGTACGAAGCCTGTTTAAATGAACCCCCTTTCCCGTTTATCCGTTTAGAGGTGCGGTGTGGTCGAATATTGGAAACGTAATGATTCAAGTTTTGATGTGAATGTGGTTCAAATCCCGTCTACTGCTTAGTTATTTTTTCTAGAACTCCTGGATATTTTATATTTATATAAATCATGCATGAACTCTGAACTCCATGATATCCAGAAGCCTAAGGTGTTACATCAGTCGGACAAGGGTGTGTTCTGCCACTATCTACAACATACATTGACCACAAACTTTGGCCACCCAGCTTGACAAGGTCAGATCAGTGCAGGCATTACAAGCTCTGAACAAAGTAGAACACTGCAAGGATTCGAAAGAGACAAAAACAAAAGGAGAGGTCAGGCACATTTCCTTCATCTCAAAACCCACTTCATTCATGCTCACACTGTACCGCTCAGGTGTGATGCTGGGGCCCGAAAAGGGGTGCTCAGAATAGTGACTGTTATCTATAATGTCGTCGTTAGAGGCGACTAAGGAGGTTTTGGGGGTTGGTGTTAGAAAGATACCCCAGAAGCCAGATGTGTCAAGCCATAAGGTGCAGATATCAGACTCAAACTGTAAACCGTGACAAAATGTATTTCATTCTCCAGACTACATCTTGCTAATCTGCAAGTGTTTGAGAACAAACACAGAAGACGCTAACAGTTTTTCAGAGCTCGAATAGTATTCTCAGCAATCTAATGGCAGCACAACATACTCATGGCTCCTTGACGGAAATCAAATCTCAGAATTTATGTATTCGTGTTGACATTTTGAGAGTTAATGATGAAGAAAAACTAAACCTAATTTGAATATTTTCCCATGCCAAACAAATGCACAGATTTAGCTCCACTTTGCATATGATCAAAAAATCCTGACTAACTAGTAAGCTCACTGATACATCAAAACAATTTGAACAATGAATGTCAAAAATACACGATAAATATCAAAGAGAAAAAAGGAAGTCACAATTTTAAAAGTATAAGCAAATACACATAAAAAAACACTGAACTAAATCAAACCAAAGGAGAGTCTCTATTTTCTTTTGAGAGCTTATTCAGAAACCAGATCGAACATAGATTCAACAGAGCAAATCAGGTCATAGACCAGATGTTGCCACCGTAAAAGGTTACACTCTGTGTTACTAGAATACAAAATGGGCAACCTAACAATTTCTTCCACCAACAATCACATAACCAGAATACCAGTGAATATCTCTCACAATGGTTGCAGTGTTGACAAAACTGGACATACCCAAAGGAATATAAAAATTATGAGCCTAACATCCAAAATATTGTTTTTGTGAATTAACAGGAAACAAGTGCCACACTTTAGACAGTGGCGCACACAAGAGCATTGTTAAGAAAACATTCAAATCTGACACTAAAATGGCAATATGTACCTAGAAGAAAATAAATAAGATCAAAGATTCGCTTAACAGGACAGACAACAGATTGATAAAACAATACTTTAGTAATCCGTCTCAAAATCCAACCACATAGTTATATATTTAAAAAATAAAGACAAAACACAGACAAGAGAAAATATTCATAAAACAGGACAGACAACATAGGACATATTGATAATACAAAACAGACATATTACTGATAAATTTAGAATGGCAAAATATTCATAAGACAACAACAATATATTGATAAAAACAAGACTGGCAAAATGTGAATAAAACAAAAGACAAAATAGTGATAAATGAAAGCTGAAAAAAAACATTGATAAAACATGACATAAACAAGATTGATAAAACAATTGGATTAAACGAATATCAAATTCACAATCACAATACAAACAAATATTTGATTAAATATTACATATAAAACTGATAAAGTTTTAAAAAGGATTATCACATCAGCTACAACTCAACTCACATTACTAATGCTAACTAAACACTCATCAAGTACCTTTCTTCCTGAATCGTCTGCAGTAATGTATCCAGAAATTACTTGTGGGGAGTGTTGCATTGAGTGGTTATTGCTGTATTGATCTGAAAATATAAGTATTTTAGAAACAGTTAAAATAAACATTCATTTTCAATTCAACATCAACAAGTATTTATCAAACATAACAAAATGCGGTTATGTTGCCCGAAATGCATTGTCACTACTCGCTAATATTTATTTCTTCAGTGAATTTTACATTCAGTATAATCAAGAAATAAAACATACATGACGGGAGACTGTGCGATACTGGAAATTCGAGAGCTGGGGTGACACAGGGTAAATATCTAGATAAACGTAAATATGTATATGTGTTATCAATATTTTTAAACAAAACATCAACGAGGCACAACGACGTTTCAACTAAGGTGTTTTAGTCGAAACTTGTCTGTGGCTGTGTCTCAATGAAAATACAGTTTGTTTATCATCGTCATCAAGTACCGTCTCCGCAACGACGGTTGGCTGCAACGGATCTCCAACATCCCGTCTCTTGTCTTGGTGGTGCACTCTGCTAGACTGTAACCTAGCCATTGTGTGATGTTACTATCCTACTTGTATCTCTGCCTACCTCTTGCTCGCTTCTCTTTGACTTTACCCTCAAGTAAGGTCTTCAATAAGGTGTCATGTCTTTTAATGTGTCCAAAATATTTTATTTGCCTGATCTTTATTTCTCTTAGTAGTTCTTTCTTCCTATTAAGTGTTTTTAGCACCTCTTTATTTGTTTTCTTCTCTTTCCATGATGTTCTCCTTATTCTTCTATATACCCACATCTCAAATGCATCAATTCTGTCTTCTAATTGTTTATTTAGTGTCCATGTTTCTGGGCCATACATTAATATAGAATAGATGTAGCATTTTATAATTCTCATTTTTAACTTTGTAATTTGTTTAGATGTTAATATTTTCCTCATGTCATTGAAGGCACTTTTAGCCATTCTTATTCTCCTTTTAACTTCTGTTTCACATCTGCCATCATTTGTGACTATATGTCCAAGATATTGATGTTTTATTTGTTGTAGTTTCTTTTCATGTATCTTCTTCTTTTTGTCCTCATGTACCTTTCGGTGTTGAAGGGGAGAGTGAGTGTACGGTCTTTTGCCTTTCCATGTATGATTATGTTTAGCTCTTGCTCTTCTGTGTCTTTGCTGATTATCATAGTTTTTTTAATATTTTTTTTTTTACATTTACAATGTTTTATAAACATTGGTAACACGTGCCTATTTCCGTCTACAGTAAGAACAAACTAATATTGACACAAGCGTGCAATAACAAAACTTTCATAATGTTTCCCATTTGGTGCCTTATCTGCTCATGTTAATCGCGTACCGGGGGTAAAGTGGCTTGTATAAGTGTAGCACAACTATCGTTAAGTTATTTCTTGGTCTGCACATAAAAGTTAAATCTCATGACAGATAACTTTTTATTTAACCTCATACAGTGCATGTTGAGATTTTTAACGAACCTTTTTAGGTATGGTTTACAAATTTGCTTGGCTCTGACTTTTTATGATAGGGTACGGGTAACCAATCCCATTATCAATATATGCAGCCTCTTATAGCCATTAAAATATATCACCAGGATATGAAGTCACGACAGCAAACAATGATGTGAATAAATATCAAAAATAACGTAGACTTCATGTGGTGATAGCTGTAGAACGACGAGACAGTAGCAGTGTGTCACTCATATATCCTACACCAAGCGATGGGGGTTTGTTTTCAGCAGACTGAAGTTGCACCAAGCGGTGGGGGTTTGTGTTGTGGAACTATCTTGCAATCTCGAGGTATACTGCAAATAAGCGAGTTAATTTCCTCACAGTAATGGATTGATAATACTAATATTCGGAATTGTGGTGGCTGGATTACCAGAACCGCGATCTGCACAATTTTTGTGACTTGACTTCAGGAAAATGCTTCTCCCTCCAAGGCCAAATAAATGGAACACCTTACATGGAACAAAACAACAGCTCACATACACATGCAAATATCACACAATGGCATTGGGTCAAATGGCATGAGTCCATGGACCGCTGGGTCAGCAACCAACCAATCACAATTCTTTGTATGGTTAAAAAGCTCTGATATAATAATATCAAACTAATATATGCGGTTGAAACGAGTGTACACTTTACGTAATCAAATTAATTGATTTAGTCAATTCCACTCCCAACCTCCTTACTCGTATTTTTTTCTGACATGCTGGAAGATGAATGTTACTATTTCTCCAAACGGGTCCATTTAGATTTTAGAAAGTAAAGATATGCATATTGCATAAACCAATAGTTAATCTTACTTTCTGTTGTCATATATATCATTTAAACGACAATTCTGGGGAAAAATATATCGTTCTCACATCTAACTGATCAAGAGATCTGACACACACAAGATGAAAACAGAACATGCTATCATAGAAGAGATCTGACACACACAAGATGAAAACAGAACATGCTATCATAGAAGAGATCTGACACACACAAGATGAAAACAGAACATGCTATCATAGAAGAGATCTGACACACACAAGATGAAAACAGAACATGCTATCATAGAAGAGATCTGACACACACAAGATGAAAACGGAACATGCTATCATAGAAGAGATCTGACACACACAAGATGAAAACAGAACATGCTATCATAGAAACTAGCACAAGCACAACGGATTATATTTATGTGTTCCTTCTCAGATTCCTGCAGATTAGCAGAATATCGTCCGGAGAAAGGAATATGTTGTTACGTGGTTTACAGCTTGACTGCGCTATACTTTCCTTTCAGCGTGACACATCCTACTTCACCACGGTCTGTGTCATTGTGGCCCTCTACGGGATGGAACAGCCAACTACACTCCAAAAGTCTATTACAATGTGCATGGCAGGCAACACTCGTTATTCATTGTCCCCCCCCCCCCGGGCCAACACCACGGGTAAAGCTCAGCAGATGAGAATGGCTCTGCAGGGACACACACACAAAATTATAACAGTTCAACAGATAGTAAACTCTGATTAGTTCAGTCATGACAATGATAAAATGACAGTCCATTAACTGTTCCACAATGTGTACGATAGAATGATTGTGTCTTGAATCACAGTAATTTCCTGTGTAGGCCTAAGCTCTATCAAGATACGGCTGCTTCATGGCGTCCCATATTTTATTTTAAAATATTAGCAAATAAAACGATTGCAGTGGAGTTTTTTATTAAAGTACCACACTACACTTCCTTATGTACTATCTCTGTGTGTCTATTGGTTTAATTTTCTACAACTTACTATTATTACATTCATCAATAACACTACAGTATAAACACTGATGTTACAAATATAACTGTTAGCTGCAAATAATGTGTGTCCCAATGGATCAGGTTCTATTTCTTGCCCTAGAAAATGTCTGAGTACAAATAGTTCAATTCTTGGAAACCAGTACACAATTTGAATTACATTGCAATAGACCAACCACATGAGAGTAGGAGAATTTCTTTCAGAATATTGCAGAAAACCCAAATAAAGAGTTGTAGTCGTCTGGGTCTGAAAATGACTTTTTATGGAAAACATTTTGCAAAAGGGAAATTAGTAAAAGCTGAACATTTCTTCGGCCTAAGGCGAATGTGTCGGGCCATTAGCATTAATAAACCGGCAACACAACACATTTCCATTCTCTGGAAATCTAGTAGGACCATGATGCTGCTACAAGAGAAATTCAGCAGGAGTTTGAGAATGTACGCTGAAGAAGAAATTAGACTAGCCACATAGTGATACAAACCTGTTGCCTCCTAGGCTGGTCGAGAAAACCAGGAAGTCCTAACTTCGACAAAAAATGCCATTTGATATCTGGTGCACCGGGCGACATTAAGAAAAGTGGGATGGGGGAAGTAAATAAATTCAGCCACTCCCCAACCCCAATTCGTTAACCCAAATAGAATTACTTCGCTTAACATGTCCTGCCATCTTTTACATAATCACCCGACTTGTTCCGTTACTTGAACGGGGAGCAAAGAATAGTCACTTTTGAACAGAATAATTCCACTATATACACCCCAAGGGTTTCAAACATTCAACATAACCAGTTTCCATTCACAACACACATCACAAATGAGGAGGACATTCACAACACTACACATGTACATCACAAATGAGGAGAACATTCACAACACATCTAAATCACAACTAAGGACCTGTGCTTTTGTCAGAAAGAATATTGTCTGAACCTGCTCATAGCTAAAAGGATCACGTAATCACCAACATAAAACGCTGCCTCCTGCCATTCATGTTATAAGAAGTGACTAAGATGGCCAGTTTCTCTATTTCAGTCAAAGCTACCACAAATGATATGTCGCAGCCGAGTGTGTAATTGTTAAGATACTTCTCAAAATCTGCAGATTAGAAGGATGTAATCCGAGAACAGATTGCGATGCCATTGTTAACAGCTTAGCTGCGATATTTGCACTTTTCGATCTGACACATCTGACTTCAGGGTCACTTTGACCCTATATGTGTCTGCTTTCGTTCTCAAACTTCCGCTGGACATCTCCCATAAGAAGAGTTCTACTTGAACTATTAGTTTATTATTAAGTTAGTTTATAACAGTTTTTTATGAGGTATATTTTAATACATCAAGTCGTTGTTTATAATGAGGTATTTCTGAATATCTCAAGCCACAGTTTATAATAGTTTATTATACGTATTTTTTTTAATACCTCCCCGCCGAAGACGGATGTGTCGGGCCATTGGCGCAAATAAAACGGCAACACAACGCATTTCCATTCTCTGGACTACATCCTGCTAGAAATCTAGTAGGACAATGGTCCTGCTACAAAGGAGATCCAGCAGGAGTTTGAGATTGAACGATGAAGAAGAAGAATATCTCAAGCCATTTCTAATGAACCGACGTATTCTTATTTTGCTGTGCTAAGTCGCCCTTGTATTGATGGGACCAGCAAGAGGAGCACAGAATAACAACACTATGACTTGCCATTCATGTCATAAGAGGCGACTAAAGAGATTTGGAGGTGGAGCTGGCTGTTTCACACACATAATTCAAAGTGACCCAAAAGTCATGTTGAGGTGGGATGTGTCAGACAAAAGGTGCAGATATCGCAACAATGACAAGTTATAAGTATTGACGCAACGCTGCGCTTTCCACCAGCAGGAATTTGAGAACAAAGTATCATCATCATCTAGTGCCGTCTCCGCGTCGATGGTTGACTGCAAAGGACCTCCAACATCCTCTGCCTCTAGCTTTGGTGGTGCACTCAGACTGTAGTAACCTTTTTATCTCGAGATGTTTCCCTCCCCCTTGTATTTCTGTCTACCTCTTGCTCGCCTCTCCCAACAAGTAATGTTCAACAAGGTATCTATCTACCTACCTATTCGGTAAACCCTTTGTTGTCTTTCAGCGTCAGGGGTAGAAGAGTTCTCTGGAGGTGACCCTCGTGTGTAATGAGTATATTGTGGGGTTTGTCGCCTCTTTTATTACGGTGGTCCATCGTTTTCGTGGTCGGCCTCTAAGTCTGCTTTAACTGTACTGTATCTGTGTAGCATAGCTTGCTGTGGTATACTGTCTGATGATAGTCTGCTGATGTGTGCAAACCATTTGATCTGTTGTCTCTTAATATATTCCAAGATTGGAGTGGTACCAGTTCTTTGTCTAATTCTTCATTTCTCACTCTGTCTCTTAGCGATATTCCTAGGATTCTACGCAAGCATGCCATTTCAGCTGTCACAAGTTTACGTTTATCTTGTGCTGTCGTTGTCCATGTTTGACATTGGTAACACAGCGTTGGTAACACAGTTTTGAATAGTGTTATTTTGGTTTTTAAATCTACATTTTTGTTTCTGAAGATTGGTGTCATTTGTCCTAGGGCTTGGTATGCTTTACTACATATATTATGTATTTCTATGCTGCTCCTGCCATCTGTTGTTATATTGCCTCCTAGGTATGTGAATTCTGTCACTTGTTTAAGTCTGTTGTTTTGATTTGTAATTCCTTTAATAGTTTTTTCTCCATGCGAAGTGTTGTCAGAACCTCTTTGCTAGTTTTCTTCCTTTCATAAAGTTTTCCCTATTCGTCTATATATCAACATCAGCAACATCAACTCTGTCTTCTAAAATCAAAGTACAATGTTTTGCTATAATAGATCACATTTATAAATGAAATAAATGCACATTCTATATACTGTGCACACAGTTCACATATGTAGGAGAACAATTACACGGCTTGACACGCAGTGGGAAGGGGTTGAGATCCACTATCTCAAACACAACTATCAGTCTTGTTAGCTTGCCAATTATTTTTCCACTGGCTTTCGGTGGAGGGAGACAACTGGCTGAGAATTTTTATACTCTTCGGAGACCTGAAGTGCATGGTATGAAAGGGGAGATAGGAGGGCTCCGAGAAAATTGGCAGACAGGTGACATTTTCGTTTTATATGATACAAAAGGGGAGGGGTTTTAGGCGGTGTAGTTGGAAATTAGAATATAAAATAAACCCAGCTAGATATATTGTATAAATAATCTTTACAACAATAAAGATACGTATCAAATCTTTACAAAAATAAAAATACGTAACAAATCTACACAACAATAAAGATAAATAATAAATCTACACAACAATAAAGGTATGTAACAAATCTACACAACAATAAAGATAAATAATAAATCTACACAACAATAAAAGGTACGTAACAAATCTACACAACAATAAAGATAAATAATAAATCTACACAACAATAAAGGTACGTAACAAATCTACACAACAATAAAGATAAATAATAAATCTACACACAATAAAGGTACGTAACAAATCTACACAACAATAAAGATAAATAATAAATCTACACAACAATAAAGGTACGTAACAAATATACGTGGGAGCGAAAAAAACCTTTTAACCATTCTCGGAGGCATGTTTTTTTCCGAACCGCGACCTTCATTATTTTTATGACTACATCTTGTTATATAACCAAATCAAACTTGTATTCCTGATTGAAAGGAGTGTCACAGTAAGAGGTCATCATCACCAATTGTCGTAAAAAGGGTTCGCTGCAACATATCTCCAACATCCTCTCTTACTTTAGTGCCGACTCTGCTAGAATGCAACTGTATATCTTGTGATATTTCCCTCCCAATTGTATCTCTGCCTACCTCGATCGCCTTCCCTGAACTCTACCCTCAAGGTCTTCAATAAGGCGCCATGTCATGTCTTTTGCTGCAAGATTTTTCTTTATTAATAAATCCTCGATTCTTCCATTTTATATTATTCATGTATTCATGTCACATCTGAAGTAACCTTGTTTATGTGTTATTTATGTTTACAGGTGCACCTAATTTGGTCATTGTAGTATTGAGGCCTTCTGGCACTTTTAATGTTAAATATTTGTAGTTCTCAAGGAATGTACATACTTGTGAAGCGTCGTGTTGTCTGTGTATCGATCGACCGGCCCATATTCATTTTGGCTTGGGAATATACACTTTGAAATTATTGACTAAAATCGCATCTTTAGTAGGAATTTGGTGTGGTCGCAGGCGGAAGATGTGTTAACACAAATTGCGAGGCGATTCGGTGCTATCTGATAGGAAATGATTCAAATCTCATTGGATGCATGATTTTTCATTACATACCAACACATGGGGTTTTATTTAATGTTCATTAACTTATAGCAGGTCCTCTTATGTCGTGGAGACAGAAACCGCAATTTCCATATTTTTATGGTAATACGCTCTGATATATGCAAATTAGACTCATGTTCGCAGTTGGATAAAGTTCCTGATCATGAACGCAAATTTCATTCATTAGTACAATAACATACATCATTCTATTTGCATTGAATATCGCAGTGTATTATTGTGTAAACATGTACGCTGTTTCCTATTATAGCTGCAGCCAATCTTCGTTGTGCAAACAGCAATTGATGATGAGTTAAAAGAGGGAAAGACTAACCCAAAACTCTGTCTAATTCACAGAATTATATTCAATAGTCCTGCCAGTTATATTATATTGTAAATGATAATAAAAACAATGAAACATATATGAAAACGAGGTAAAGGACTCACTTTCCCCATGTGAATTTTGTATCTCAATAGAGCGACGAGCTGTCTATGGAGGTTCAAGAGCTGATAATTCCATGGCTTCAGTAACAATCAACATGAAGCTCCGAAAAAAAACCCACCAGATACGAACCACATGACAAGATAAGATTTTAGGCCACCGCGAACAAAAAAAAAAAAAGGCCTGACTACTTCGTCCAGAAATCCTCCAACCGAGGTACAAACAAACAGACAATTCAAAGTTAGGGATTCCAGCTTAACTATGGCGAAGCACACCTCTGACCATCTAGGTTATAGCAGGTCATACAGCCATTCTATCTTATCCATTCATGATTACAATATATGTACATATTATTTTTAGCAATATTATGTCTAAAACAGTATTTATTGCGTGAAGCTATCCTCAATGATATTTAATGGATACAATGTTCATATTTTAACGTCAGGAAACAGACAATTTCTGTGTGTTTAGAGCATTTATATTCAGTGGAAACCATCGGTCTTGGTTAACATGAAATGTGTACAAAATACTGTACAATGATGTAGTTGCTCAGACCACAGCCGACATAAGAAGGTGATATACGTAACTTGCAAACATCCGCTTGTCCGAGACCTTTTTTGACCTATCGACAACACGTCATTATACAACTCTATTGTTTGTCACTACGAAAAGCTACTTCACTCTTTTCATTGATTGGAAACAACGTGAGTAGCCTCTGGAAGTGACGCTCAATAGGGTAGAGCTTTTGATAGGTCAAAAATTGACCCATTGTGGAAGATATGGTAGTTAAAGGTAACCAGCAAGTTAGATGAAATTGTAAGACTAGCTAAATAACTAGTTCACTATCATCACCCCGACAACAGAGGAATAATTTATTATTATCTGAGAATACCATAGACTGCCAGAAAAACTAATGTAGATGTGTTGAAAGAGTCAAATGCGAAACAGACTTTAATCAACAATATTAAAAAAAGGCAATCTTCTTTTTGTGGCCACTGAGACAGGCAGGTTTAGAGAACATAGTCACAACAGGCAAAATTGAAGGCAACAGAGACAGAGGGCGACAACATGAGAAAATATTAGACAGTTTGACAACCTGGCACGGCAAGGAAACAACGACTTTGATACATAATACTGTGGACAGAGAGCTGTGGAGAGCCATGACCGCCCACGCCAGCCGGCATGGCACCTGATTACAATGATTATTTGGTCATATAAAAATTATCTCTTATGATTGCAGTAACGCTATTTTCATTCATAGACGGTAGACACATTTTGTTCAATTTTTTTGTTCTATAAAAAATTATGGATTTGGTGAACCACAAAGTTCGATGTATATTACAATTATTTCATTTTACAAACAAAACCATTGATTATTTCTGCGTTAATTTTCAAACTACTGCAGATTAGCAAGAGAACGGAATGTGCTGTCATGGTTTACAGCTTGGTTGCAATATATGTGCATTCCGAACTGACACATCCGTCCTCAGCATGACATGCCACTGTGGCCCACTATGGGATAACCAACTCTCCCCCCCCCCCATCCCAAGTCTTAGTCGCCTCATACACAATGCATAACAGATAAGTGTCGCTATTCCTTGCTCCCCTTATGTGTCTCAGTAACACCCCCGGTAACACACACGTGCAGAAGACTAGTGGAGGGAAGAGCTCTTGATAAGAAATATTGCACGTACTTTCTTCCACTTATAAAAGTCTCGGACAGTATGTAGTCGAATCAGAAAACAAGCTAATTATTTCACAGGAACTGTCTCCAACAATATAATATATCTGGATGTTTGTCGCAGGATTTAGCACCAGATACTGAGGTCCATTCCAGCGCCAACATTCCAGGAATATACACGCTAATGCACAAAGTATGCTGGCTTTGGTACATGATTTGGCATACCTTATAAACGCAGAAAACCATTTATGAGACGCAGTTGAGTCATTTAGTGAACTGACTTTAGCGAGGTATGTATTGAGGCCCCCCCCCCCAACTTGAATTCGAAATCAGAAAGGAGAAAACTGATTATTTTAACTAGGTCAATTCAGCCAGTTATTCGTCTCACAACCTGGTTCACATCCAATGTGTTGCTATTTGATTTCTTTAGCTCCTCTGTACTTTTTACTTATATTATTCATTTCCCCAGTACACCAGCTGTTGGGGTCCAGAAAGGATTAGGGAGAGGATTGACACCAGGCATCGAAGGTAAGTAATGAGGTTCAGGCTGGTGTTGTCTGTCCCATTCCATAAAGGGTCTAAGTGACATATAGACTATGCTGAAGAAGGATATGTCAGGTCGAAAGGTGCAGCTAATATGTAAGCCATGACACAACGTATTCTGTTCTATGGACTATATTCTGCTAACATGCAGGAGTTTGAGAATAAAGGCAAAAGAAGAATTTCCACAGCTGAAACGAGATTTTTAAATAATTTTTTTTTTACAGCTTTGTGGTACAACCACTTGAACCAGTCTACATATAGTCAATAATTCTGCATGCCTCTGTGGTAACACAAGTTTGGATGGTGGTACAACCACTTAGACCAGTCTACATCTAGTCAACAATTCTGCATGCCTCTGTGGTAACACAAGTTTGGATGGTGGTACATTAGACCAGTCTACATCTAGTCAACAATTCTGCATGCCTCTGTGGTAACACAAGTTTGGATGGTGGTACAACCACTTAGACCAGTCTACATATAGTCAATAATTCTGCATGCCTCTGTGGTAACACAAGTTTGGATGGTGGTACATTAGACCAGTCTACATCTAGTCAACAATTCTGCATGCCTCTGTGGTAACACAAGTTTGGATGGTGGTACAACCACTTAGACCAGTCTACATATAGTCAATAATTCTGCATGCCTCTGTGGTAACACATGTGTGGATGGTGGTACAACCACTTAGACCAGTCTACATATAGTCAACAATTCTGCATGCCTCTGTGGTAACACAAGTTTGGATGGTGGTACAACCACTTAGACCAGTCTACATATAGTCAACAATTCTGCATGCCTCTGTGGTAACACAAGTTTGGATGGTGGTACAACCACTTAGACCAGTCTACATATAGTCAACAATTCTGCATGCCTCTGTGGTAACACAAGTTTGGATGGTGGTACAACCACTTAGACCAGTCTACATCTAGTCAACAATTCTGCATGCCTCTGTGGTAACACAAGTTTGGATGGTGGTACAACCACTTAGACCAGTCTACATCTAGTCAACAATTCTGCATGCCTCTGTGGTAACACAAGTTTGGATGGTGGTACAACCACTTAGACCAGTCTACATCTAGTCAACAATTCTGCATGCCTCTGTGGTAACACAAGTTTGGATGGTGGTACATTAGACCAGTCTACATCTAGTCAACAATTCTGCATGCCTCTGTGGTAACACAAGTTTGGATGATTCGATGATCCCACTTGTGGAAAGTTATAAATGTCACAAGAAGAGACACGGAGAAATGAAGATAACAGAAACTAAATAAAGACCATCTCAACCCAAGACCAAATCAAGAGACAACAAACCAGATTTTTTTGGCTACCTCATGAGAAAGGAACCATCGTTGCGCCAAAGAAAGATGCGTTGAGCCTTTGGCGCAAATAAAACGGCGACACAGCGCATTTCCATTCTCTGGACTACATCCTGCTGGAAATGTAGGACAATTGTCCTGCTACAAGAGAGATCCAGCGGGAGTTTGAGAATGAACACTGAAGAAGAAGAACCATCACAACTAGCCCTTCATGTGTACAACGGCTGGAGGAAGAATAAGAACACATGGGTGGGCAAAAAAAAGGTACACAAGTTGACTATAGCCAATGCGATGCACAGTCAAAGACAGACAGTTCCAACTTTTCCTCGCGACATTTAACGACTCAAGTGAAAATGACGATAGATTTATAGATGATATATAGATGCGGCGGTCAACACAATTTCTTAGGATATGGGTATATGATGAACAACTATGAATTAAACACACGGCCAAGGTGACATATCTGGCCTTGGATAAACAGATAAAGCTCCCAGTCACCCCCCCCCCACCCTTAACGGCAAGTGTGGATATTCCTGATCATCATCCATCTGGGGATAGTCAATGGATGGCCCTTTGAATCTTTACAGACTGTCCGGATGCAGGCCATTATAAACATAGTAAACATATATGGACCTCAAATTGAAGCCTCTTGGCCGATTTTTTATCTGCGGGGGGCGAGAACAGAATATGCATAATTAATCTGTGTTTAAACCTGTTGTTTTCTGTTTACTTCGATGTCTTCTGACTTCCTCAAAGGCTCAGACGACTTGAGTGCCTCTGAGTAGCACTGTACTCCTATGATGTTCACCAGATGAGAGTTCACCTAAAAGACTTTCCTTGGAAATGTGTACACATAACCAAATCATCTTAAATTTGTGTGTCTGTGAGTCTAGTAATGGGATGGTATCTTCTTAATACTCTGTAAGACTTTCAAGTTAGTAACTTTATCCTGCCATATGATGATCAGAGCACTGCTTGTGAAACTTCGCCAGATGTAGTCAAGACAACAGAAAGTGCTGTCATAATTCAGCAGTGGTATCTGCACTTTATGGCTTTCCATGAGACAAAACTTTTGAGCCCATTCGACCTATAGAATGGGACTCCACTTCTGTGTTCATTCTCAAACTCCTGCAGATTAGCAGGATGTAGTCCAGAGATCAGAATGTGTTGTGTCATGGTCTACAGCTATGATGTGATATCCATATCTTTCAGCTGGACACATCCATCTTCAGCATGGTTTTGGATCTCTTTGACCCTATGTGGGATGGGACAGCGAACTCCAACCCAAAATCTCCTTAGTCTCATCTTACGACATGCATGTCAGATAACAGTTCGCCACATTTTGCTACTTCGTTTCTAGCAATATGCATCAATGTTCTATCCAATGCCAGTGTCTTTTCATTACATCTACTTCTATGTTTCTATGATAACCAACAACAAGAGTGTGATTTCGGCTGGGGAGCGTGGCGTGAAGTACATTGTGCTACTGGTTTCACAGCACAGCTGCATTATTTTGCAACTTCCCGCCCAGCACATCTGTATTCAGCATGTCATTACATCTAGTTTCATTAGTTCATTCAGCCAGTATATAACCTTCAATACAACAGAATCACCAATTTATGAAAGGCTGTATATTTATTTTAATACAAGTTGTAATCCTATCCAGGAGTCTGCCACAAAAGGACAAAGGTCAACCATGGGAACCATTTGATAGAAGACAAGCAGTAAGAAATTGAGACAAAACATGCAGTGATGAGTTTTTCGAAGGTTATCAATCAGCCCATCCCAACTTTTTTTAGTCGCCTCCAATAAAAATCCTGGAAAGACAAGGCAGTGGCCCTACTCTCTGCAACCTGAACTCCAGGCCCTGGTAGCCACAAGGGTGACAAACATTCAGAAAAATGTGTCTATTTGCTGCTTGTTAAATTTATATATCCCAAGTAAATATTTGGTTAGCAGCATCCAGCAATGTGTACCAGAACAAATCTAAACAAGAAAAGGTAATCATTGTGTTGCTGACAATATCACTCCAAGTATGTCATAGGTCATCTAAAAAAAAATAAGCCTCTAAAGTGTGGACTAAACCACAAGAACACCAGGGAAAATCTCTGAGTCAGCAGATCCATTAATATACGAGGCGTGTTCAAATGAAAACGGGACTTGTTACACCACGCGTGATAGAGCGCACTGATATTGATGACATTTTGCACTAGTAATGAGTATCCAATAATTTACATACGGTCACGTGTTCATCTTCCCAGCATGCATATGTGCTGCAGAAGACTGTTAACAATATGGCGGGTGTGATTCCGAACCCGTCCAAAGTGAATCAGCGTGCTGTGATCCAGTTTCTTTCATTTGAAGGATGTCAAGCAGTAGACATTCATCGGAGAATGAAGGCAGCATATGGTGACAAATGTTTGTCGAGGACCAGAGTGATGGAGTGGGTGCGTATGTTTAAAGACGGACGTGAGTTAACGGCAGATCTTGCACGGCCAGGTCAGGCGCATATTGTTGCAACAGAAGAAGACACTTTAGACAAGCTGCATAAGGCCATCAAGGCTAAGCGACCAGGCAGACTTTCTCAAGGTGTGATTCTTCTCCACGACAACGCTCGTCCGCACGTCGCAAAAATTGTGCAGGAAACATTGGCAAAGAAGAATTGGGAAGTTCTTCATCACCCAGCCTATAGTCCCGATTTATCCCCGTGTGATTTCCATTTGTTCGGACCGTTGAAGAAAGCACTAAAGGGACAGCGATTCAACAGCGACGCAGACGTGAAGACAGCGGTGACCACATGGTTCAGAGAACAGCCACGCAACTTTTTCTCGGACGGCATTCGACGTCTACCTAAACAGTGGGATGCTTGCCTAAATGCATACGGAGATTTTTTCTGATGAACCCAGGTGCATTCTTATTCACAAGTGGTTGCTTTGTTCAATTCCGTTGAAAATATTAAATTGCGTATGATACTTTTTAAATAAATCCACAAGTCCCGTTTTCATTTGAACACGCCTCGTATCTGCCACTTCTACATTACAAGAATAATTTTCAGTTTGATACAGTTTTTTTCTCTGTCCACCAAAACATTACAATCCACCACTGCAAAAGAGATTTTACTATTTGTTTCTAATCAAATATTAAAACTGTGATTTTTTTAGTGTTTATTTGTTTGGATCCATGGGAAATATGAGCAATGCTCTATGTGAAATGGCATGTTTCTCTAGAACTATCTTCAATGTCCAGAAGATTCCAAACTATCAGCTGTGTGAAATTCTTTGAGAGGAGAAGAGAAGGGGGTTGTGGTCAGATTTTAGCGTAATACTTGTAAGATATAAACTTACCTTGGGCACTCCGCCTTCGTGTGGTCTCTCTTAAATCATAAAATGGAGAAGCACACGACTCTGAAGATGGGCTGAGATTGGGGCTTAGGTTAATCAGAGGTGGACTGTGTGTGCTGATCAGATTATCGTTGCTGTCAAGTGTTAGAGCTGCTGTGGCAGCAGACGCAGCAATGTGTTCTGCTGTACTCGTGAGACACAGGTTATCTGGTCCTGGAACCAGGTCTAAATCATCAGTGTAGCATGGCAGAAAATGATGATGGTGATGACCAGGATGATGATACTGCACAAATGGCGTGTCCTGTGATGACTCTACTGGCATAATCCACACAACCTAGGAGTGATTTATCTGGAATAAAGCATAACAATTGCAATATTATATTAATGTATCCTACATTGCAATCATGAAGCATTTCACTGTATTTCTTCTTCTATGTTTGTTCTTAAATTCCTGCAGATTAGCAGCATGTAGTATGCAGAATGCAATACTTTGTGTCTTAGTTTACAACTTTGCTGCGATAGCTGTAATTTTCAGCCCGGCATCCAACTTCAGCATGGCTTCTGGGTCACTTTGATTGCAACTACTGAAAAGACTCACACGCACATCTTGGGGAACAGATAAGGATACCCTTAGAGGATTATATCTTGGGTACATACGCTCTGCTTTAGAATACAACAGTGCACTCCTCACAACATGTTCCAAGACAAATGTAGAATCTCTAGACAGAGTGCAGAGCAATGCTCTATTCCTTATTAGTGGAGCAATGAGATCTACACCAATGGCTGCATGTGAAATACATACAAATGTAGAACTCCTTGAGATGCTGAGATATGGCTGCAATGGAAGCTTATGAAAGAAGCAAAAGAATGAACAAAGACCACCCAAATAAACAACTTGTAGAAAACTGGCAACCAAACTACAGATTAAAACAAGTCAGTCCTTAGCCATGTCAATGAAATAAAATATAGCTATCACTTCCCAGACAAGAGACAAGACCTGCAAAGAGTAGAGAAATATTTACCACCACACGCAAGTTTTAAATTATTGGAAATCAAGACAAAGAGATAATGAAACGAAAAGTTCCAACCCAGTAAGTCATTTGAAAGCAACACTGAAAACAATAGACACCTACCCAGAACAATGGATCCATGTCTATACAGATGGGTCAGCTTTTAAAGCCACCATCAAAGCAGGTTATGGTGTCTATATAGAATATTCAGACAAAACATCTGATGAGTTGTTTGATGCTTGTGGGGAGATATGTTCTAACTATGAAGCTGAAATAACAGCACTAGAAGTTGCCTTGTACCACCTGAAGACCATATTTGATGCCTTCCAATAAAGTCCAAAACATTGTGATTTTTACAGATTCTATGTTTGCTCTTCAAGCACTAGAATGTGATGGACATTGTAAACCTGAACTAGTTGAAATATATCACCATGACAACCAGCTGCTTACATCTTATGAAGACAGCATTGTTATGCAGTGGATTCCTGGCCACTCAAACACATCTGGCAATGACAAGGCAGACAGACTGGCAAAGAGGGGAGCACAACAAGAACAGCCATATACACAAACAACCATGCACAGTTAAAATGATATTGAAATCTGTGAACACAGAAAATTGGATGAACAGATGGGCTATGGGAAACACTGGGAGGGAAATCTATAAATATATGACCAGCCCAAATCCTAAAGACACCATCAACCTCCTGGGATGGAAAGACTAGAGTATCATCTTCAGACTGCATGCACAAGTACAGCTTAATCACCTGAACAGAATACAACCACAACACACTCCAGGATGCCGGATGTGCACTCATCCCTATGAAACTGTTGACCACCACCTTTTTGAATGCCCAGCGCTGGAGATCATGAAAAAACTGTAAATCATGACAACACATTATACTCTCCTGACTATATGCCAATGGTAACACAATTGTAAGCTATGACACGACGTATTCTGTTCTATGGACTATATTCTGCTAACATGCAGGTGTTTGAGAATAAAGGCAAAAGAAGAATTTCCCTGGTTTTTACATCCTGCTAACCAGCTGCAGAAATTCTTGATATTACTCTCCATACAACAATCCATGATTATATTTCAATGTATGTATCATACACGTCCTGCTTTCAAACATACTGTTCATGAAGTAGAGATTGGCCCAGCAGAGACATTTTGCCCAAATTTAATTTCCTAAAAATTATGTTCTAGCATTCTTTCATCCTCCTAGTCGATATCAGCCATATTAATCTTCGCAGACTGACATGGAAAATATAATGTAACAGTAATCCATAGAAGACAATGACAATTTTCATACCAGCTTTGTTGCATTTCTATGGTATTTGTGGAGATAGCTTAAAAATCCTTCTCTGGTATTGAATGCCCTTTCACATTTGGGACATGCATAGAAAATACAATGATGTTGTAAGTATTTTTTTAAACAGAATAATAAAATACATCAGATGAATCAATGAAGTCGGATGTGTTGGACCATTGGCACAAATAAAACGGCAAAAATACATTTTTTTCTGAGCCTCTAATATGATCATTATCCTTCTACAGAAAGTTGTTGGGAGTTTGAGAATGAGTACATAAAAAAACCCATCAAATCAACAAGGAATTCAATGGGTAGAACCTCCTTAATCGCTACATACAAAATTCATGACAGATAACAGTGCTAATATTTTTCACTCATGTTTCAGGCTCTAGAAATAAACAGCTGCAATAAGAAATGTATGTGGCTTGCATAGTGAACCCACTGCACAGATTCTTTGTCAAACACATAAGAAATGAGAAGACCATAAGAGACTGTCCTCCTCACTCTAGTATGCAACTCATTCCAAGCAAAAAGACAACTATCCATAAATTGAGAAACAGAGATTATTAGGGCATTTACATTGACAGCCAGCCTATCTTTTATATATATATATAAGGACTGGCATATATATATATATATATATATTCACTTTTTGCTCAAGATGGTGAAAACAATGTGCACCCCTGATCTTGCATTCTCCACAATGAATCTGGTATACTTCTGCTATCAATTAACTATGCGTCACCTTCTTCAGCTTTCATTCTCAAACTCCCAATGGATCTCTCTTGTAGTAGGACAATGCCCTACTAGATTTCCAACAGGATGTAGTCCAGAGAAAGGACATGCTTTGTGCCGCTAGTGCCAATGGACACATCCATCTTCGGCAGAATTGTTGTATATATTTTAGATTGCATTATTGGATCAGAGAACATAAAACCAGAAAATAGCACTCAATTACTGGTCCTCATATACAGAATAATCTCATTAACATACAACAAGCAGGAAGATGTTTCATTTCACTGCAATAAACACAGGCATAAAATATGATATTAAAAGTTTACAAATTCCAGCTGTCACTCACATATTTATGAATGGAAAGGTTAGCAGTATCATTGGAACAATTATAAAAATGAAATTGTACAAATATGTCTGGCAATGAGAAAACAAATATAAATAGCAGTTTTACAATTTACAAATATACTGTCAATATTTCTACCAAATGATCAAGACAAAGACAGACAAAGGTCGAGGAAGAAATCAGACGTGTTTCCCTCAAACCAGGTACACACAGCTTCTTGCACCTCCTTGTTAGAAGAGTAATGGTGTCATTTGAGGTGTTCATTCAGCTTCGGGAAGAGAAAACAGTCACAATGTGCCAGATCAGGGCTGTACAACGAGTGCTAGAAAATGTCATCAAATTTGAGATGCTCTAATGCAGCCACTGTTTGTCGACTCATGTGTGGGAAAGCATTGTCGTGCTGAAGAACTGCAGATTTGTCCACACTAACATGCAACAGTCATGTTCGGAGTTTCATCCCGGCTGTCACATAGAGGTCGTGCCCGTGTGTTAGAGGAATAACTAACTAATATCCAATTATATCCTTTGCTTAAAATCCAAGGGTAGGACTAGACTTTTGAATCTTTCTGGGGTGGAATTAACCATTTTTCATGTACATGTTGCAGTGACTGCTCTAAAAAAAAAAAACCTTTATTTCTACTGCCTACAAAAAACATCAATAAACTCCTTAACCGACAAATTAGTAACAAAAGTTTATTATGTCCAGTATTACATTCATTCCCTGATTTTTATAATCAATGACTTCAAACAGCCTAACAAATAATTAATTACATTACTTTTATTACTACTTATTATAGATATATGCTCATGAGGGCCAAGGGGGGGGGGGGGGGAGTGGAGCAAGAAAAAGTAACATCGTGGCCTGCATGCATGTCATAGGAGACCACTAAGGAGTTTTGAGGTGTGGTTGTCTGCCACTGTCACAACCCATAAATGGCCAAAATGACCCAAAAATATATGCTAAAGAACATGTGTCAGATCAAAAAGAACACATATCACAACCAAGCTGTAAAACATGGTCATAGTATTTTCCGTTCTGACTTACATCATGCCAATTTGTAGGAGTTTGAGAATGAACACAAAAGAAGTCAGATGTACTGGAATAAAAGGAGCAGGTACCAAAGTAACAACATTGAAAGTCTTGCACAAATGCATTTCCTTAACTGCATCCAGCAGCTGTTTCAAAATGAATATAAACCAATGACTGTCAATGATCAGCTTACCTGTCTAATGTCATGATTGGTCACCAGAAGAATGTCTTTCCCTCTTTCATTAGATCTAAGCATACAGGGACTCTATTCTATGCATAAATTAATGACTAATACTGATTTAGTAGTACAGCTAGAAAACTCAATCACTTCCACCTAAGCTGCCTTCATAAGATACTCAACATTCATTGGTGGGATAAAATACCAGACAGGGAACTACTAATCAAATATAAGCCTGTAAGCATACATACAATGTTGATGAAGGCACAGACATGCTGGGCAGGACACATGATCTGTATAATAGATCACTTCAAAATAGACACAAATTCATGGAAGATTCTTGCACAAGACAGATCTGACTGGTGTCTCAGAATCAAGAGTGGTGCAGCAGCTGCAAAGAATCTCAGATATGAAGCTGTGCAACAAAAAACGTGCTAGAAGAAAGACGAGCTGCTCAATGTCCAACAGACTCCTCCCACACATGCCTTGAGTGTGGTTGACAATTCTAAGCATGCATAAGACGGCGCATCTGCTGTTTCGTCCACCATTGTGACTTTTAGGGGGGTTAAAAGGATTAGAATTAGTTTATAGATTATTTTGGGAGGGGGGAGAGGGGTTAGAATCAGTGTTTAGAATTAATAATTAATTCTCTAAGAATTCTTGTCTAAGGTGTGAATAGATATGATTGGTTTTTCAAGGGAAATCCGTAACGTTATATAGCCCAATGGTGGACGAAACAGCATTTTTACCCATAAGACTCATTAGACACAGCCGGGCACATGCAGACATCATCATCATCCAAGTTGAGCTGAATGGTCATCGTCGGCTTCGATGGACAAACAGCAGTACAGTGGGGCCTACATTTAATTTTTGATGGCACACAGTAGTATTAGCATAAACCCACTGGAGCCCTATATACTGGAAAAAAATTATATATGTATGAGTGGGCCTATTATTGCCCTATGACTCAATATGAGTATGATTGATGAACTATCTCAATTATGCTGTATCAATATTATAATATAATAATAACCGGTTGCCTAATAACCTAAGTAGGGCCTATATAGTAATAATATACTATAGGCCTAATTCCTAATAAACATATGCTAGCAAATGAGTGGTAAAACGTATGACCAGCAGAACATTGTAAGTAAATCATTAATCATGCGGTTATATAATTAAATAATAATCTAAATAATAATATCATAAATATGGAAGATAGTTGATAGGACCTGGTTTTTACTACCGTGCTGTCTGACAGTACACAATAAATATAAATAATAGTGTAGTAGTGTAGAGAGAGTGTTAACTACGTCTAATGACTAAGTCTAATGTTAACAGTTCAAACAACATGTAGTCTTGTTAAGTTTTTATTTACAGAAGATGGACTGTCGAGTGTATTTGAATGACAGTAGACTCAGTAGTGACACAATTGTATGCTACAATTTTCAATTACATTATATCCAGTTGTACATTAAAGCTTGAACTTTAGTCCTCTAAGTCCTAAACAAAACTCGTGCCCTTCCTGAACACTCAGTATGAACCCATCTGAAGCCTACAACGATGGTATGAAAATGAAACGGCGCAGATAAACCGTGCCAGACAGCCTTGTCGAAATGCCTTTTCTTTGCCTTTCCTATTGGCCGCTAGTACTGCGCAACGACCACTACTAGGCCCTTCACACACTTTTCAGACTTGCTTTGCGTGCGTGTGGCAATCGCGAAACTATATGAATTAGATTATATGCATTGCAAATTTGTTCCTTTGCATAAATAAGAGCAAGTGCAATTAGAAAAACTTACCCCTCGACACTGTTATACTTATGTGTTCCCATGCAATGGATATAGAGAAGATAATCCACCACAAAGTATGCCACCACCACAAAGTTGCCCGCCCGACACCGTAACTTAGGAATTGAGGACATAGTTACCATCCAACTTTTTTAAAAGTCCCAAGTTAGGAGGATTAAAAAAAAGCCAAGTTCTTTTATATATATATACCCAGTATATATCGGCCTATATATTTAATTGGTAGCCTATCCTATACAGTACGTAGTCATCAACCCAGCATTTTTTGACTATAGTGATTTTTTTTACGTTCACAATATATGATTGCTTTTTCTCCATATATGAAAAATATATGAAACAAAGGTGGTTTCTTATCCCCTATTGCTTTAAACATAGGGGTGATTCGAGCTCAAGCTTGTGTTCCAATGTCAGAAGTGTCGCCTCGGCTCTGCTATGACCATGTTTGATCAAGATGTCCCTGAAGTTTTCTATCCGTTTTTTTCGTGATCTTCCTCTGGCTTTGTACCCTGATCTCATTTGGTTATATTCCTGTACGGACAACTTGTCGTGATGCATTCTCATAATGTGTTAAAACCACTTGATCTGCTGCCTTTCTATGTATTATGTGCAAGGTGTTATACATGTTCTTTCCCTGATGTCTTAATTTCGTAATCTATCAAGCCTGGTGACCCCTGCAGCTTTCCTGAAGCATTTCACCTCACGTGTCACTATCTTCCTGTAATGTGAAGATTATAGAGACCAGGTTTGGCGCACTGGTAACACAGTGTTTGTAGAAATATACTTAAATCATTTGTCTTTTAACTTCTATCTAGATCTTGGGATTAAGAAGTAGTGATGACAGTTGGTGGTATGTTACTACACTTGCCTTTTGACATCTCGTCTCTATCTCTCTATCAAGGCTTCTATTTTCTGTGAAAATATTCACGAACTATTATTTGAGATATTTGAACTCCGATACTTGTTTTATTCCTATGTTGTCTATCTGTATATTTAGTCGGCTCTGTGGTCTGCATATTTTCAGTTTCCGTCTATTATGTATTGATCTTCATGTTGTATTTTCTACATGTTGCAGATAGTGAGTTAACATGATTTTGTAGCTGTTCTTCGTTTTTGTATATGAGGCTCTGGTCGTCTGTGAAAAACAGTTCATTTAGTTCATTGTTTAGTTGCTCTGAGTTATCTTGTTCTGGGTCAATGATGTTGCCTTCTGCACTTTTAGCCTCTTTTATTATTCTATGTATATATATTGAAAAGCAAGAGTGAGGGCACGCAATATGAACTACTGATATGCTAAAACACTGCACTTGTATTAAGCTAGCTTTTGATTTAGAAATAACTTCAGAGCAAAAGTTACAACAATTTAAACATCAATAATTTAATCATAGTCATCCACATTGTCGTCTTTGAGCAGCGTTACTCAAGTTGACTATCTCTGCCTATTCTTCACTCTTTCTACATAATGTTGACAAGTTATTCTTCTGCAACATCAACAATTAAAGTTTTTGCTAGTGCCTATGAGTAACAAGAATTCTGGCGATAACATTGACAATCGACAGTCAGCGTTTTTTGAGAAATTGTCATCATTTGGTGATTAGTAGTCTTGGCAAGATCTTGTATCACCTGCAGTGTATGAAGTCGATTGCTGCTACGAGTAAAATAACAGCACATATGTTTAAGGAACATTTCAAGCCATTATGGCAAGCAGTTGCATGCATGATTTTCACAAGGCGAAAGAATGGCATATGCAACCTATGTTAAATACAGATGGTACATCTTTCTTCAGATGAGCAATAAATCTACTGTCAAGTCCTGTAATGATTACACAGTTGTCACTGGCAACCCCAATTATGTTACTTAATGGAATGGATTTCTCTGCAAGCAATTGTTTCAGTTCTTTATAAAGACCAGCACCACTTGTATCCTCAACTTCTACACAATCAAGAAGCCTGTCAATGACTATACATGTTGTGTCATCATAGTATCTGACAACAATTGCTAAAAATGTGACTTATTGAAATATCAGTAGTACTTTCGTCAATAATAATATAGCATTTTCTCTGCTGGTATATCTTTGTCTTCTTCTTCTCGTTCGAAGTTTGACATGTAAGTCCTGTTTTCTTAATAAATGCTGCTGTATTTGAAAGCTCCTCAGTGCTCTCATACATCTTTCTGTGGATATACATCTCTGTGTTCTTCCCTTAACTGGTTTAGCGTATTGCAGGATATGTTCAGCGGTCTGTGCAGCCTGCCACAGGAGCACAGAGGTAATGGGACTAGTCTTAGTCTATTTAAGCGACTGTTTAATATGCTGCGTCCTGTTCTGAGGCGGAAAATAATAACCTGCTCACATATCTTTGTGATATTACTCATCTCTTCATGTACAATACCATCTTGCATTATATAGGAAACTTAGTCCGTTTCAGTGATAGGGATTTAGCTAGGACACTATCTGGAAATGATTTGTTTAAACAATCCACTAAATGATCAGCATGTAAAAAGGGCATGTGATGCTCCGCCAAAAACTGTCAACAACAATGTTGTATCCGCAACATTTTCTTGCAATGTCGATTCTTTTGGAGGTACAAACAACGAAGTTATGTTAGTATTCTTCCTTTTCTTCTTCTTCTTCTTCAGCGTTCATTCTCAAACTCCCGCTGGATCTCTCTTGTAGCAGATCAATGCTCATACTAGATATTCAGCAGGATGTAGTCCAGAGAATGGAGATTCGTTATGTCATCGTTTTATTTGCGTCAATGGCCCGACACATCCGTCTTCGGTAGATTCTTCCTTTTCAAAACAAAATTTTAACTGTTTCATTTCTTTGTCAATTTATGAGACATTAAGGAACTTTTGTTCGCATTTCTAAAATGAATGTTGCACACTTTAAAGTGAATAATGTATCTGTCGGTAGAATCAGATTGTATCCATTCCTTTAGCTCTTCGTCTTCCAGCTATCCAATATAGAATGATTATACCATGATTTCTTGTTTTACGCCTCTTACGCAGACTCAGTCATGGTGATGATGACATAATAATTGGACCACCATATTCTTCTTCTTCTTCTTGCTAGATTTCCAGCAGGATGTAGTCCAGAAAATGGAAATGTATTGTGTCGCCATTTTATTTGCGCCAATGGCCCGACACATCCGCCTTCGGCGGAGAACCACCACATTCGTCATTTCCTTCCATAGATTATATCTTTAATAACGCCCGTGTGTTGCCGGGACCCGAGAGGGCAGCAAAGAATAGCAACACTGTTTACCTTCCATGCATGTCGTAAGAGACGACTAAGGAAGTTATATGATTGAGTTGGCTGTCCCATCCTATATAGGATCAGTGACCAAAGGCGTGCTCAAGTTGGATGTGTCAGGCCGAAAGGGGCAGATATCGTACCAATGCTGTAAACCATGACACAACGCATTCCGTTCTGACTACATCCTGCTAATCTGCAGGAGTTTGAGAACGAACGCAGAAGAAGAAGAAGAAAGTTACACGAGATACATACATTCAGTAAATAAACAACACAGTCATAAAATTTGATTATTTTAAAGCACGATTCATATACAGATTTCAGTGATTAGTGAGAAATGCTACTATTGTTACTTACATATTGTACTATTATCTAGCTTTCAAAACGACATCTATTATTGAAATCCGGAAGAGTAAATTGAATATAAATGAGGGAAAGTAACTCAAAACTATAACACAACACACAAAAACAGTTAACAGGACTTAGGGCCTATTGCGGAACATTTAGAGATAATTTAATAAAGATTTTCTTTTTTAAGAAATTGGCCAAAAAGCCAAATTTTAAAGAAAATTACGCAAGATCCCAAGATCTGATCGAATATCCTAAGAACTTGGGGGAAAAGCCAAGGAGTGGTAACGCTGAATGAGGAGAAGCGAAAATTCAATGCAATCTTCTGCTCATGAAGGGAGGGGAGAGAGGGGATTATACGTCATTTCCTGTTTCAGATTTGCATTTTAGCTGTTTTGCTCTTGAATTTTATTTTTAGTGAAACTATCAAAACGGTAACGCAAATTAAGCCACTAACTGCTATACATTCTAACCAACCGTTAAATGCACAATTGCGTGTTTACTTTATGACCAGTTAAGATTTTCTTTGTTATTTTAGTATATATGGCTTTTTTCATCATTTAGATGCTTTATTTTGCTAAAAACTAACATTTAGCTATGTAGTGGGAACATGGGCAGTGCCGTTCTTACCCGTTGTGCACGTGTTTTTGATAAAGGCATTGTGGTCGAAACGTTATTTTTGTGTTATCATGTATGTATGCAGTGATTAGCTAAGCTTCATTACCCAGTTTCCTAGTTTAATTTGTTTACAAACTATATATTTTTAAAGATCTCTGGGTTTCCTTTCAGGTATCCCGCTTGAAACTACAGAGTTAAGTGCAGTGTGTGGTATTCTCAGCAATATTCAATGAGAAGGACGTGATATATATTGGACAACTCGAGTACACCGAAACCAATGCTTTTTCAATCCCCATTTTTTTCAATCTATGTAACAAACCAGTCATTTCATTTCGCATATTTTCTACCCCCCTCCCCCCCCCCCCCTTTCTCATTTGAGATCATAGCTAAATTGTTCCTCGTGCTTTATCAAGTTTAAAATTGAGTAATTATTATTTTATTTCATAGTTAATACATTAGTTTTGGCATTCACTGTTCACATTTTCCCTTAGATGTCGTAGTTGCTGTTATCATATTAAGGACGTAGCGATCCACCCATCATTTGTTGTAGTGATTTTCGGGGTAATATTTACATTCAGTGTGTTGCCATTGCGAAATGTTAGCTTGAATTGAGATTATCCAAGCATTTTCATCTATATCTACCTATTCTCGTCATCCACAGACCATCGGGGTGTCCGTTATGTCCAGGTGACTTGTCATTAAATTGTGCATCTTGGATATCCGTTCTCGATATGTACTAGAGAACAAGTATATCCACAATGTGGTACACAGTTCTTGTTACATGGGGTCTTTGTTACCTCTAATATTTTATGGTAGTGCGTCCTGATATAACTTAATTGGACTTTGCTGTCCGCTGTTTGAAAAGTCCTCTCCAACAGAGATATAAACTCAATAGCTACCTACCTATTCACAATTTGTTTCAGTACACACTTTTTGTGATTAGCATCCGTCATTAGTACTTGAAGCTACGTAGTTAATGCTATCAGCTGTGTTCTAGGCGTGAGTTATATTCTCGATTTCCACTTCATTGCAAGGGCCAGTATATATGGGACAACCAGAGTACATTAACATCAATATTCTGCATCTTTTTCATCTTTACTTTTATTCGTCACTCCCATGTGTGAATATCATGTTATGTTCTTTTTCTCTTTGTTTTGTTCATATCATATTGTCGCCCGTGTGTTGCCGGGTCCCGAAAGGGGAGCAAAGAATAGCAACACTGTTTACCTTCCACGTATGTTGTAAAGGCGACTACGGAGGTTATGTGGTGGAGTTGGCTGTCCCATCCCATATAGGGTCAGTGACCCAAAGCCATGCTGAAGTCAGATGTGTCAGGCCGAAATACACAGATATCGCAGCAATGCTGTAAAGCAATGCTGGGACAGCCAACTCAATCCTATAACTTCCTTCGTTGCATTCAGTTCTCTGGACTACATCCCGAAGAAGAAGAAGAATATCATATTGTATTCTGTCAATTTTCTGTTTGTTTTGTTTCATCTCTGCCCTTATATACCTTATACGTAGTCTTCTTCTTCTTCTGCGTTCGTTCTCAAACTCCTTGGGTCACTTACCCTATATGGGTTGGGACAGCCAACTCATTCCCATAACCTCCTTAGTTGCCACTTATAACATGCACGGAAGGTAAACAGTGTTGCTATTATTTCCTCCCCTCGCGGCTCCCGGCAACACACGTACGAAATGTGCAAAAAAGATTTGAGGTTTCAAGAAACACAACTACTAGCCGGTTTCAAATTGGGTTCGTGTCGTGTTTGCGACATGATTATTTAACTTGTTTATGACTTTTCTCGTTTATACAACACTTTCGTTGTGCAGTCCTGCAGCAGACCTGATTCTTTCCTCATATATAATTACCAAAAATATGTATTCATATGATTTTTCCGTTTATCGCCAGACCGTTGTTGGGACTTTATGTTAAAAAATGTTTTTAAAATTAGTAATTTGTCATATTATTAGTTGTTTGCTTGTTATTATATATTTATTGACAATGCGTTGCAATAATCAAACCCACAACCCTTCAGGGTCGTAGAGGTGTCATTCTGGAAACATCAACGCACAAATTTCGCCATGCCTCTCTGTTCTTTGTTTAAGTATGAAGAATTTCAATCCTGTCCAGTCTTTAATATTGTCAATCATAATATCCTCTGGCCTCCTCTTCTGATTCCACCTTCATCTGTTCCCTGCAAGATATTTTTGGAAAGAGAATCGTGCCTCATTACGTGGTCGAACCACACAAGTGTGGGAATACCATAGATCGAAATGTTAACTGCTATCATATTTAATAATGTTATTAAGGAGCATTGATCAGCGAGAATTTTGTGGAATGGGACATGATTATATTAAATAGACGGATGGTTCGGTTGTTCGTCATGTGCGTAGTGCTTGGACATTTACAGCTCAGTATGTATGGAATAATATCAAAGTGGTGCATTTACTGTGACTACAAACACCCTGAGTGGAAATTATTGTAGTGACCAAGGCATTGAATTTAATGATTAGGGCCTACACAGACTGCAACTCATGCATGTACCTCTAGTGACTCGATGAGCATGGCCAGAAAAATGCAAATGGGTTGCATTCGAGAACAGTGTCTTGGGGCAGTCGAGAGGTCATGGTTGGAATTTCTTTGTCATTCTTCAGTCATCTATCCGGTTACATTCAGTCAGTTCCTCTTTTGCCAAGTTTGGCACACAGGGCGGATGTCATAGTTCTTCATGCCTGTCGGTCAGTTGCTAGGGATTGCAGGTCTTATGCATTTATGCCTGTTGATTTTAATTCATTTATAAATGTTCTTCTGTTTTTGGTCTTCCTTGTTTTCTTCTTCTCGTTGTCCACATGAAGGCTTGTTGTGGAATTATGTCTTCCTTCATTCTAAGTATGTGGCCAATGTATGTCCAGCGGCGTTTTCTGATGATGTTCGTCGCATATTCTTGTTTTGCTGTTATTTGTTATTCTTAGCTTTGCTGAGATATCTTCTCTCTTCAGCCGACACATTAAATTTCAGCATGGCGTATGGGTATAACTTTGACCGTATTTGGATATATGGAGTGAAACAGTCAACGCCACCTCATAACCTCCTTAGTCACCTGTTACGACATGCATGAAAGGTTAAAAAGTGTTGCTACTTATAGCTCCCTTGGGCACCGGCAACAATAATCAATAGAAGACCTCTGCACATAATTAATTAGGCCTTTGTTCGTTACTTGTTTTGATTATTGTCGTTTTTTTCCTTCTGCTTCTTCTTCTTCGTTCGTTCTCAAACTCCTGCAGATTAGCAGGATGTAGCCCGGTGAACGGAATGCGTTGTGTCATGGTTTACAGCATTGCTGCGATATCTGTGCCTTTCGACCTGACACATCCGACTTCAGCATGGCTTTGGGTCACTGACCATATATGGGATGGGACAGCCAACTCCATCCCATAACCTCCGTAGTCGCCTTTTACGACATGTGTGGAAGGTAAACAGTGTTGCTATTCTTTGCTCCACTTTCAGGTCCCGGTAACACACAGACGGTCGTTTTTTTTAATTGGCCACTATTCATATACTTCGAGTCGCATGCCAAAAATAGCCAAGGCGACTCCAAATATATAAATAGAGACCAACGGAAACACGACATTAATAAAAAAAAGAAGTAACTAATGATATCCTAATTAATTCTGTGCAGAGGTCTTCTATACTGAAAATAATCATGCCGGCAAAATACATGTGGACCTAGTCCATATGCGTTGTAGTCACAGTTTTATTTGCACCAGTGACCTGACATATCGGACTTCGGCGTTGGTAACTAATAAATCAGCGTTTCATCACTTCCAGTGAACTATTTACGCATGCAAGGAGTAATACGGGTTGGGTGTGAGCTAGCAGCACACAGCGTACCATGGCTACACTTAAAGGACAGAAAACAGTGTTGCCAACTAATTTTGTCAATGCACTAGACATACCAAAAAAGCACGAACAGAATTAATTTTGTTGAAAAAAAAAACTCCGCCGAGGACGGATGTGTCGGGCCATCGGCGCAAATAAAACGGCGACACAACGCACTTCCATTCTCTGAACTGTATCCTGCTGGAGATCTAGTAGTACTGCTACAGGAGAGATCCAGCAGGAGTTTGAGAATGAACGCTGAAGAAAAAGAAAGAAAAAAACATTATAAGAAGCACTAACCCTTTTTCATTAAAATGTTACAAGATATTACATTATATTTTATTAATATCAGCTAATATTATAATTTATGTTATTGTAGATATGCGAAAACAGCCAGGCAGATATTTCAATTTTCTGTATATGCTCTATACTGTATATTTAGAGTTAAAACTCATTTGTATTAAAGGGCACTAGCCTCTTTACAAATGCACACACAAAAATGATGACCAACAAATAATTTTAAAACGTGTTAATGATATTCGTAAAAATGTTACAAGAATTACTATTATAATTCACCACAATTAGTTAATATTAAAAATAAATTTATTCTACCTCTGCCAAATCCCAGTAAGGAAAGTCACCTTCAGTTAATGTAACTTTTTCTGGAAGCACCCATTGATCTATGTACAAGTTACGAAAAATAAGGCGATGATGTTGATGGTTGAATCAAACTTTCATAAGCAACATGTGATCAATATTTGTAAAGAACATCCTAAGATAGTTTATAATTACAATTTACAACATCATTCACAATATCTTTTTATTTCATATTTTATAGAACGATAAGTTTTAGAAAGACAATCGGCTACAGCTTGTGACAAAGATTGTTGAAGTGCTGCACACACTTTCTAACTCTTCTTCTTCTGCGTTCATTCTCAAACTCCTGCAGATCAGCAGGGTGTAGTCCGGAGAACGGAATGCGTTGTGTCTTTACAGCATTGCTGCGATATCTGTGCCTTTCGACATGACACATCTGACTTCATCATGTTTATGGGTCACTGACCTTATATGGGATGGGACAGCCAACTCCATCCCATAACCTCCTTAGTCGACATGCATGGAAGGTAAACAGTGTTGCTATTCTTTGCTCCCCTTTCTGGCCCGACAACACACGGGCGTTTTACGGAACTAATCTCATACATTATTTAACAAACATAAATTTCGCTAGAGCCGCATGCAACGCAGCATCCATCGATCTCCGTGTAACACACTGAGAGGCCCCCATCCCCCTCCTCTTAAAAACCCTTGAGGGTGGGGAAACTCTCATGTGAAAATGACATGTCTACGAAGAATACTCGGAGTGTCATTAAGAGATAGAATTAGAAACAATACCAGTATTGGAACGCATAAAAAGAACATATCAAGTGGTTTTCCCAAACTTCCAGACTATCAACGATGCATGGCAAAGATGCCATGACAGATATAGACCATGTAAGATGGATCACAGAAATCAAAGAAGCCACAGGAACACAAGAAGGCCATCAAGGGCAAACAAAGGCAACAGCGTATAGATATATAGCCATATTAGTGTTCCTAAATAAGTTTATTAGGTTTTTGACAGAGCAAAAAGCACAAAAAACATATGAAAATAAAGAAAAGCACTAAAAAGTAACAATTTTTAAAATAGAAAAGCACTAAACTAGTCATCATCATCATCATTAAGTGCTGCCGTCTCCGTAACGAAGGTTGGCTGCAACGTATCACCAGCATCTCATGTCTCTTGTCTTGGTGGTGCACTCTGTTAGACTGTAACCGGTAACCTGTCCATCGTGTGATGTTACTCTCCCACTTGTATCTCAGCCTACCTCTTGCTCGCTTCCCTTTGACTTTACCCTCAAGTAAGGTCTTCAATAAGGTGTCATGTCTTTTAATGTGTCCAAAGTATTTTATTTGCCTGATCTTTATTTCTCTTAGTAGTTCTTTCTTCTAGTACGCCCGCACTATTTCCAAAATCTTGACCCCAGATGACGAAAAAACACCAGATCTTGCGCGAAAAGCACCAAAATGGCAACTTTTTTCTTTATGTGTAGACCTAATTTATATATTATTATATTGTAGATATAATAATATATTTATCAAAAAACGTAAAATGCATGCACAAAGCCAGCCATTCGATATTGAATTGTCAAGGACATCATGTACGACTACGTGGTAATGTATGTCGCTAAATATAAACGACTTTTCATTGGTTCATAACACGTCATATTCTGAGATCAAGGAAGAAGCTGAGAGGTTTGTTTTTGTAGTAGAGAGCGATTTACGATACATTTTGTGAGTGTAGATGAAAGTTTTGTGAGGATCAAGTTCTTTTAAACATAGAAAGTTATTAAACTGAGTCGTTTGAAAGATTACAATACCGATTCCAACAATAAAAAGGTGTGTATTGAGTTGTATTTTTGGCTAGTTTATAGACTAGGGCGTCTAGGGTCTAGACTAGAACAGTTACGTAGTTTCTAAACTATCCTCGACCTCGATTTTGTTGTTGTTTGATTAATTTTAGCTAGGACAGTAAACAGACGCCATCTTGTCTTGTTGAATATATATTATATAGCATCAAATATAAGTACAGCGACATTTTGTGTGGTTAGTACTAAGCAGTGGTCATACATTTAATTGACAAGTCATATGAACTATGCTCGGGATTAGTAGACTAATCTGAATAGAGGAGAAAATAAATATATTATTCCTAAGGCTACAGTTAATAAAATAAAAACTAGATTGAGATTAATTATTCTTTTCTACCTAGTCAAAGGCCGCTTACTGTACGTACGCACTAGGCATATCTTGTACTACTATTTTTTTTTTACTTACTACCCTACAGTTCTAGTATCAACATTACTATAGTCCGTTCAGAATCGTTTGCCGAGATGTTATGATTTATAATTCAAAAAGTTCTTGATGATTTCACATGAATTTTGGCATACGTTGTTAAAATGTCCATGTCGCGAAAACATATGTGTTACTTGATGTCTAGCTGTAACGGTTATTTGAAAGCGGCGAATTCTTTTGATGTTTGCCCATGTAAATATTATTTCGACCATAAACAAAATATTTTACAGTAATCTAGTGCAATGATGACCCATAGGCGTGTCCACAATATTTTACATGGTGGCAGGTGTAAAAAAAATTAAAATATATCTTTTGTTCGTAGAGTCAATTTGATATTGTTCCATGCTCTTGGTGTGAGTTTCACAAATGTTGTCGCTGCCTTTGAAATAAGTACATATATTTCTTCATGTAAGGAAATTTTGTCTGTAATAGTTGATCCAAGATATCTGAACTTCTGTATTGAATCAAGCGGGCTAATTTTTATAAGTAATGGTTGATGGTTTGCTTATAACATTTTTTTGAATTGCTTGGGTGGTATTGAGCAATGAAATGTTTTACAAATCAACTTGTAAATTTTGCAAATCAAACTTTTTTTAGTGTAGACTTAATCAGAGTAATGATCATTCATAATCAGACGAGTCAAATAGGTCGATTACTGTTTTCGGCTGAACAAACAACAAACCTTCCTTTTTCCAATATTCCTCTTCTTGGCGTAACACATGATCCTCACATTTCACCCAGTAGTCTTTATGTATATTTGATAGAGCCTGATTTGTAAGAGTCTCAATATCACATAATTTGAAAGTTGTATTTGTAGATGCTACGTGTCCTTTAACTTTTGCCCAAATTAGCTCTATAGGATTTAAGTGTGCATGATATGGAGGTAGTCTCAAACATCTATGACCATGTTCTTCAATTAACTTGTCTATTTTAAATATCTTTGTTCGTTGTGTCTGTTTTACAAGGTTAAGCAATTCGGGTTTCAAGTACCTGTCGGTAAATGGTATGTGTTCTTTTATGAGCCACGTTTTGATTGCATCTTTTGTACTTGATGATGTTGGGATTCTATCTTCTACGTTCACTACGTTATGGTATGAAGCATTGTCCATTATCAGACAAGAAGGTCTATCTAATATTGGAAGAATACTTTTTTCGATCCAGTCTTCGAATATGTGCCCATTCATTTCGGAGTGGTAGTCTCTATTGTCAATGGATTTTGAAATGAAAATTAGATGAGCATTCTGCAACAACCCATTATGTCTGCTACCTGCATGTGCAACTATCAAACGTTGCCCTTTACTACTTGGTACTGATCTTTTAATACTTCCATCTGCTAACTGCCATTCCTTTTCATTTGTATGATGAGCGTTGATCCAAGTTTCATCTAAATACACAATATCATAACCATTCTCGCGCATTCCCTTCACGTAAATACTTGCTTCTAAGAGCTACCAGATGTGGCTTTTCACAAATAATGTTTTTTCCACCAGCATAATTTCTAAAGGTGAAGCCTGCATTTCTTACAGTTTTCCATAATAAAGTTTTTGATATTTCAATGTCGTTATTAGTTTTCAGCCAAATCTTCAACTTTCTAAGTGTCACTTCTTCGTTTTTATCAAACATTCTACATATTTCTCTTTTTACTAGGTCCTTATCGAAACTGTCTATCTTTTCTTTCCTTCCTTGCTTTCGTGAATTTGTTGGCAATAAATATCCGCTTGCTTCCACTATTCGATCAAATGAACGTTTACACAAACCTAAAATATGCATTGTTCTCTTCTCAGGATTTGATAAAGAACAATAAAGATGTCCCTTTTTACGCTCTCTGCAGAAGTATTGATAAATCTTTATAGCAATGTTATGCTCAGTAAAATATTTCGCTTTCAGATTCATTCTCACATAGACTTGCAGAAGGTAATATGCTTAGTGCCGCCTACATTCTGTAAATATTGAGACGTGCCTCTGACTTGTGACTTGAAATCGAGTCAATAGCCGTTTTTGATTTCACATAATTCTAAGTTCAGGAAAAATAATATTTGGTGCTAAACGGGAATTTCCATATGTAACATTGCTTTATACAAATGTACAGTGGAAACAACTACTTTTAGAACGGTGCACATTCTACCGTGAGGGTCATGCCTTTATATTTAATAATCAGATGTGAGATGTAAGCATCTACATAATCCAGCGGTTGTTTATAATTTAGATTAACTTTTTTTTAATATAGGTTAAATAAGGTATCTTTGATACTGGATCACATTTCTTTGATAAAAAAATATTTCTATAGCGACATTATTATTCTAAACCTAACTTCAAATGATCAATCCAAATGAACAATACGTTTTTGATAAAAATAATTTAACATCTCGGCAAACGATTCTGAACGGACTATAGTAGGGTTCGTATATAAACAGTTACAATACACACCATGGCAGAAATTCAGAGGTTCCCTGTATTTCAGCTGTACAACGTACTTCACTGTAAATCACACTCCCAGGCGGAAATCACACAATATATTCGTTGTGGTTTTAAGAGAGCGAATGCAGAAGAAGATAACCAAGATCCTAAAAGTACCTCCTCTTGGTGCACCCTGGACACAGAAATACAGCTGCTCTTGCTGCCTTTTTGACCAATAATTAGGCTCGTGTCCATGGATGTGTGTAGGCTGTAGAGGGAATGAAAATTACTTGCAAAGAGACATGAAATATATCAGAGACCTCTTTGCCAACACATCTAGCAGCACTGTTGGCACACAGTGAAGCAAGACATCTGTGCATCTCATCTGTCTGCCAAAAAATGCAGAAATAGTAAAGGGGCAGTCAATGTCTTGTTATGGGTAGATCTTGCTAAGATATGGTGATCCTAAGAGTACATTGAATCTGGAAAAGGAAACATGCTAGTGGGCAGCGTTGTGTACGTGAAACGATATAGCAGCAACGAAGCTCCTAAATATTTGTATAGACTCAGACAAGGGGTTCACAACATCGATAAACAACACAGTGGCTAAGAAGGTGAATGAGGCCGGGCCCTCTAACTCTTCTGTCGAGTTCTTCCTAAACTGGAACCAGGCATGTCACCCGTGTGTTGCCGGGCCCGAAAGGGGAGCAAAGAATAGCAACACTGTTTACCTTCCATGCATGTCGTAAAAGGCGACTAAGGAGGTTATGGGATGGAGTTGGCTGTCCCATCCCATATAGGGTCAGTGACCCAAAGTCATGCTGAAGTCGGATGTGTCAGGCTGAAAGGCGCAGATATTGCAGCAATGCTGTAAACCATGACACAACGCATTCCGTTCTCCGGACTACATTCTGATAATCTGCAGGAGTTTGAGAACAAATGAAGAAGAAGAAGAAAGAGTGAAGGCAAAAAAAGTATGCCAGAATCAGATGTGCTAGGACTACATATTTCAATAATAACTAAAATATAAGATGGAAGAAGTTAGCTACAGGTAAGTGTCTGTGCTTCACTTGTAAATTGTAAGGTGCATAGATAGTATTGTAAGTTATTCAACATAAATGTTGATTAAAGTATATGTTTTTTTAATGATTTCAAGGTACTTCTGACGTTTTATTTTGCTGGACTATTTTGCAAGTTATTGTACATTTTATAAATTATGGTCGGGGTATAACTCATGAGTAAACTAAAATGATTTGTTGCAGGTTCTGATACAATATGCCATCATCAGCGGTGAGGCAACGACTTTCTGTTGACGTGTGTCGCCAGGGTTACAGGAAGCACTCAAATGGTAGCCCCGGGCCCATTTTCACAATTCAGGAGATCCAAGCTAGTCCTGGTCATTATGATGTGTTTCTGGAGGACAAGCAGCAGAAGCATCAGAGCAATAGAAGGCACTTTAATAAATCGCCAAGAAAACACACAAATGTCACAAGTCAGGGAAGCCCCACATCTAGTCCAAGAAGATACAGTAATGACATGTTGAACATGAGACTGCACAACTCTGAGAGAAACACTTATGAGAGAAAAGTGACAGAATTTTCTAGTTCAGCAATATCAGACATCCCAAATCCATTTTTGTGTGATGCCTATGCAATGGACTCATGTGTTGCACCACAGCCTAGTGAAGTCCCTTTCCCTCCCGTTGAATGGCTGCAGCATTCTCCAAGAAAATCAGTGTCTCCTATTATCACTGACAGAACTCTCAAAGCAATCTTATGTTGTGATGTTGCAGCTTAATGATTACAAGAATTTTTCACAATGAATGGGATCAAGAGGCTTATGTAACGGACAACGAATAGATTTATTGCTTAGAGAACATACCACATATGGCTTAATTCATCTTAACAGCGACTCACTTGTCTCTGTTATTCATCTCTTTACTTTAAAAAAAAATGTAAGCAATTATGTGATGATTCAGATGTTTATTTTTGCCCATGTTTTGCCGGGGCCCTAGAGGGGATCAAAGAGTAGTAACACTGTTTACCTTCCATGCATGTTGTAAGAGGCGATTAAGGAGGTTATGGGATGTAGTTATTTGTCCCATCCCATACATGGTCAACGTGACCCAAAGCCATGCTAAAATTGGATGTATTAGGACGAAAGGCGCAGATATCGCAGCATTGCTCTAAACCATGACGTTCCATTCTCTGGACTACATCCTGCTAATCTGCAGGAGTTTGAGAACAAACACAGAGGATGTTAATTTTATGGATACTTAAAGGTAAAATAATTTAAAATCCCTTTTTTGATATTGAAATTAAATACAATATTGTGGGAAAATTTTGTTTCTGTCTTAGACCTGATCAGTGTTCTACAACATATTTTTGTATCAGAGTTAGGGATTGGAAGGACAATGTTGGGTTGGGGGTTAGATATAAATAAGTTGATGAGATATCATTAAATATAAATTCTGAATCATATCAAAGTAATTGCATTACTTCCTCTTTCTTTGTGGTTTCTATGATTCTTGTGGTAATATGTCATCTCATGTGTCATGAGATAAGTTTTGAGCATTTTCAGCTTTGAAATCATATTCATGATTTGTTAATGTTACTGTTACTATTGTGATAAACCTATCACTATTTGTGAATATTGGAAATGAGTAGATGATTTTCATTTCACAGACTGTATAGACCATTGACAAAAGAGTGATTGAAAGTGTTTTAGTTGTAAATTTGTTGTAAGTAAAGTTATTATACACCATGAAAAGGGCATTTCTGTGGTAGTTTAGAACAAGATAACAGTTTATGCGCTTTTCAATCTGCACACTTATTTTCAGTACTGCATTTGTGGGGACTTGCTTGCTTTACCTCTTCAATACTCACTCTCTTAGACTTCTTCTTCAGCGTTTATTCTCAAACTCCTGCTGGATCTCTCTTGTAGCAGGACAATGGCCCTTCTAATTTCCAGTAGGACATAGTCCAGAGAATGGAAATACTTTGTGTCACCGTTTTATTTGTGCTAATGGCCGAACACATCAGTCTTTAGCAGTATCTAAACTCTCTTATAATGATGTGATGCTTTCTGTCACTGGAACCAGTATTCTTCTTCATGTTTTCTGTTATTTTGATGTCTACCAAGCATTCTTTTTTCTCTGTATGTTCCTGTGTTTGATGTGTGTACCCTTAGCATAAATACACACTTCTTAATTGTGTGAGCATAGGGCATTGTTACTGGATATGTTTGGCTGTCTGCCCACATGAGTAACGGGGCTAGACTTAACGCCAATGGTCATCACCATAGCAAAGATCACAAATTAATTCTCTCCAGTATATTATGTCTTTAGATTTCCTTTCCAGACCTTTTCATATAATGTCACTGAGAACTTTTGGAATCCAGTCGTTTGTAAATGACTATTAAGTTCATTATGTTCTGTTTTAATATGGAAAAGGATAACCTAGTTTGCTATAAAAATAATGATATTTGTCTCCTGGTTGGTTGACTTTTTTTCATGGAGCTTCATTTCTTGGAAGGTGATTTGTTGTCTGATGTTGGTTTTTGTGTTGCTCCATTAATCTGTGTTCGTTTTGACCTGGTATGCCACATAATGTTGGTATCTATTGTTGCATTACTGTACTCATCTTTTGATGCAGAGAATTCATATAGAGCCAAATTGACTGTTGAGGGCTTTCAGAACTGCAACAGTCAGGGAAAAACATGCTGATGTTGGCTTCTTTGTTCATTCTAAAACTCTTGGTGGTTAGCAAGATATATGGTCAAAGCTTGGTTGTGATATCTGTTCCTTTTAGTCAGATACATCAGATTTCAGCACATAATATGTGTATACTTTGTTGTTTTCCCTTATCAGACCCTACACTTGGCCAGATTGCCTTGTTGGTATCTGTTATCCAGGGTCATCACACTGATGTAGAGTAGGATCTTTGCAGCTCTAGTTTTGCTGGCCATGATGCTATTAGGCAGCTATGAGTCACTGATTACTACAGAACATCCACAATATTGGCTTATTGTGTTATCTTATGCTTTCGTTAAACTCTTTCAGATTAATTAGCTGTAGTCCTGAGAACAGAATGCAGTGTCATGGTTTACAGCCTAGTTGTGATATCTGCATCTTTTGGCCAGAGACATTTGACCAGTAAAAGTGTTGTTATTCTTTGCTCCTGACAGTGGCAACATACAGATGTTATTATTTCTGCAACATTTATGGTCTGAACTTTATCTGAATAGTTTGAGTAGAAAATTCAAGTTGAACATTTGGATCCTTTCTCTTTGTCTCAATGGTTCATATCTAGTCCCGTCCCTCCATTCTGCATAGTCTGGTTTCAGATCCATCATTATATATTTGATTCAATGTCTGTCTTAATTACATTGCAAGGGTCACCACTTGGAGGCAGTGAGGTCGTGATCTACTCATATGCTCTAATTTATGTTTTACAAACCGCACATATTTGTATTTAATATAGCTTACAGTATCATCATTGTTTATATCATATAAATTTGCATACAGGCTAACTTGTTTAAATTTAATAAGAATGGTCAAATTAGGTGTTTTCAGGTAAACTTGTGACGCTATAACTTGATCCTTTATACAAAAAATGAAATTGCATTTGTTTCATTACCTGTCTCAATTTTGTTAAAGGTCATAATCAGGACAAGACAGATTGTTAGGAAGTGGTCAAATTGTATAGAAGTATTTGATTTTAGTTTATCATTTATAAAAATTGTACATGATTGGACTTTAGTCTTAAGGAAAAGAAACAGAAACAAGACATTGCTAAAGAATTTCAAACTATATTTGTTAATGTTTCTTGCTTGCCACATCCTTGTAAAAGCTCAAATTATATGTTGCGGTAGATTTAAAGCTGACGGTCATTATTATCTTCCCATTTTTTGTTCCAATAAGACCTCATATTCACAGCTATCCCATTAGATATTTTTTTTACTTGGCATGTTTCTAAAATGTAAGTCTAGGTAAAGAAAAGATTGTATGTCTTGAAAGTATCTGCAAAAGCGCTATAGGAAAGAGGAATATTGAGGATGAATTTGGGAAGGATTGTATATGAGTTTCAGTTGGGGAACATTTATCAGTGCCTTCAAAGATAGAGCTAGACAGAAGGTCTGCAATTATTGGTATCATGGCCTTAGATACTTCTTAATTGGATATGTTGGTAAAATGACAATGATAACAGGTGTGTTTTGAAGGGAATTATTTTGTATATGCAGGCTACATTTCTAATTTTCTTTGGTATGAAAGTCTAAATATGAGGAAATAATTGTGGTGGTGTTTTGAGGAGATACAGGCGGTGGTGTTTCGAACTCCTTAAACACAAGAGTCCCCTCTATATTTATGACACTGATTGACATATTTATTGAGGTAGAATTTGATTGTAAAGTCCTCATGTTTACATTTTTTGCCATCATTGATAAGTAAGAAACCATTTTGTAATCAATATCTGAGACATGATTTTAAGAATAATTTAACAAAGTTGTCTATTGATGTGATATGGTTTGTTTTAGAATTTACTAACTGTTAACATTTGGTACATATGTAACACAAATGTGTCAAGACTGTATGTTGCAGTCATCTTTAATGTTCATTAATTCTTTGCTATGGCTAATATAAAAATCAGAATTTTGTATTGGAGATAATTTTGTTCTCTTTAAATTATATATATAAACAAATTGATGCTGGTCTTAACCTGCAGTTTTAAATATGGCAAACTTTCATTTTTAATGACTATTGTTTTTGACTTTGTACTTCTGAGAACAAGATTGCCCTATTGCAAGTCTGATTTTTTTACTGCTTAAAGTATGTGCAGCTATGAGGTTTGAGTGGATGGTTTATGAACATTCCAAGATTTCTAATGGTGATTCATAATTAGGGTTACTGTAGGAAAAGACAGATGATGTTCACATATGCCATGGCAGAAAATCAGTTGGTGGAAACAGGTGTTGAACCTGTTCAAAAATGTGTATGCCATGGTATCAGAACTAATCTTTATATTGTAGTTGCTTTTTTTTAAATTGAGATTTTGGTGCTTGTGTGTGATCATTACTCATTATTTTTAAACGGCCAGCAGGAAACAGCATTACTGTACATATAATTTACAAAGAAACTTTGCATGAAGATTTCACATATATTATGTGAGAAGATGTAACAGTATTCATTTACCTACAACACTTTTGTGTTGCACATCTTGTCTGTAGCGGCAAGAATACACTGAATATAACAACATGAACATCATCAAAATATATATTTAATCTGAATTGTGTGAAAGCAAAACATTTGTTATAGAGCAATGAAAAAAATTGAAGGAGGTGTGATGGCACACATTAAATCCGTAGATAGTTGGGGAGGGGGGTGTGTGGTAATATCTAATTTATTCAGTATAGAGTATAGACATGTCTTCAAACTCTATACTTTATGAAATAGTTGGGTTTAGTTATAATTATGACAAGTATTGAGGACTGTATCTTAGATTTATATGCTTATATACACCTACATTTGTAGTCCAATAATTGTATAGTTTGTAAGATACAAGTGTACAAATTGTTGTTTTTATACTTGTAAAATCATTTCTTCATGTACATTTAGTTTTTGGAAAGTTGTTGATATAGCATGCATATCTCTGAAGAGTTGTGTGATATGAAATAGGATTCAATGAGAGCTGTTTGTTATGATTTTACCATTTGCATTTTATTAGTCTACAGTGTGAATGCATATAGTTAAATATAAATTATGTTAATGAAACGTAGTTTCCACTATGTGATAATAATGTGTTTCAGAAAAATGGGTTATCAAGCATTAAAAAGTTTGATCTCTCTAATGGTTTTCTTGCCCTGCAGTTATATATTTAGGAGACGCTATAAAAGTGGAGGATGTATCGGCTTAGCTTAAGTGGAGGTTTTATTGGCTTACCAGAGACGAGTAATTAAATTACCATTATTGACGAAATATTTAAAGATGTGACTGAATATTGATAGTACTGAAATATGCAATTGAAGCATAGAAAAGTGATAAATATGTGGAAGCCTTATTTACTATTAAATAAATGAATGCTGATAATTTGCACAATTAGCTTGTAGACAAGGTCTCTCAAGTTCACTTAAATTAGTTAAAATCAAGGCTGCCACATGGACCATTTTATGAAATTTGACAATTTTTAAATATCACTGGCCATAAAAATAATGTTTTGGCCATTTTTGTAGTTTTTACCAATTTTAAAATAGTACATTATTCATGTTTACATAAGTTCTTAAGTCACACCATCAAGTAATATTATTTTTGGTAGATTTATTTAACTCATAGCTGCTGTTAAAACATAATTTAAAACTATAAGCAATGAACTTCATAGCTGCATTTAACACATTGTAATACAGTGAATTAAAGTTCGTGTTCAAGAATGTCTGCACACAGTTTAAGAATTTGATCATTTTTGTGTGCAGAATTTAGCCATAAACCGTTCCAACAATTTGGCAACTCTGGTCAAAATTGATCTCCTATTATTAACAACATATACATAAAATTATTTTATTACTGTAAACTAAATATATTCTTTAGGTAAAATTGTTGATTTAAGATTTGCTGGTTAACAAAAGAGAAAGGAAATGTAGCAGTATTTATTTATGAAATCAAGAAAAGTGATGTTTTTACAGTGTATGCTTGTATGTTTTTTGTAGTGACAGTATGGGTCAGTGCTTCCTAATTTTGGAATGGATAAGACATGAGATTATACATTGCTATATAAGACTTGACATGTACATATGTTTCTGCTGGCTGTAACAGATTTCATTCTTCATTTATTGTTTTTATGACATATTACCACAAGAAAATACTTCTTTTCTTAATTTCCTAATATCTTATTTCTCTTGAATTGTCTTGCTCCTTCTTTGGGCCCTCTTTAGGGCCCTCAATGTTCCAGAAGTTGTTGAAATTCGAACTGAAATATACATCTTCCTTATGTATGGCTACGCTGATGTTGCCAGTGAGAGTGCATTGATGTCTACACCACAGGTAAGCCTTAGTTAAGTGACTTAAACATCACTACAATAAAAATTCTATGGACCCTTGTATGAGCTACAAAAAACTGAAGTGTATTGTGAGGCAAAATTACAGATATAGACATATTTTATGCAAATAAAAAATGGACTTAATGTTACACCAGTAGGGTAATTTTTACCAGTGGAAAGGTTATATTTTCATTACACAGAGGATATTTGTTCTCTGTGCATTGAACCATCAGTCATTATGTGTTTAGATCTCCTCCTAAGATATCCCTCAACATTTAGCAACTGATCGCACTCATTCTTGTGATTACTAGTCTCCTCTGGCTTCATGTATAGCACTTTTTTTAGCGATGGCAAGATGTGATGTTAATTCAAGTGTGATCATCATCATAGGTTCTATTTCCCTAGGAGCATGTCAGGCATATTAGCTTGGTCCATTGTTTATTAGACTCCCATGGTTGTCCTGGCACAAAGATGAAGCTGGTTTTTGTCAGCTTAGAGCTGCTTTACAGATCTCAGCTACTGTCTGTGAGCACAGTCATTCTTCTTTAGCATGATCTACACTTCATTATATTGGTGAAGGTTTGAGATTCCAGAAGGTTAGAGATTTGCCTTTGCTACTGCTATGATCATCAGTCATGCATACTACTTGTAGTCATGGTAAAGTTACAGCAGTCATTTATCACAATGATCTTTCCAATTGCTGGTGTAAACATCTATGAGCTGCATACATTCCAAACAAAACCATCTGTGTAAATAGCTACATCACTTTCAGACAAATTCTTATAAATCAAAGCTTGAACACCAGCCTCCATCATCAACATGCTTTGCTGTCTACATTCTCTGTCTAGACTGATGTGTATTGAAAAGGCATTTCAGCTATGATGACACTTTCTCCCATTCTGCACCAAGATCTAAATCCTCATCATGTGAACATACCTGTTTAATATTATCCTCAGCCCTTCCTGTGTGTTGCAGGACCTGAAATAGCAATGCTGACTTACCATGCATGTTGTAATAGTCAACTAAGAAGAAACTTATTGGAATTGGTCAAAGTGACCCAAAAGCTATGCTGATGGCAGAAAAGTACATCAATCATAGCTAAACTGTAAAGTGACAACACATTTTGTTCTCTAGACTATATCCTGCAAAGCAGCAGGAATTTGAGAACTAACAGGAGAATCCTCACTCATATTCATCTGAGATTTTCCTTTTCTAAGTCTGTTTCTCTTGTATTCTCCTAATCTATTCTTCCAAAGATCTATTCTTTTTAAGATTGAGCGACCGTTTCTGTAACTATCTTCATGACAAGCGCAGACCACCTACTCCTGTTGCCACACACTTCAACAGCGATGGCCACTGTGGTGTTCTTGATATTCATGTCACTGCCATGAGATCCTGGACTACCAATGATAGATCTAGGTATGCTCTAGAAAATCGTTTTATTTATGAGTTGGGTAACCTCAAGCCATTTGGACTCAATTTCGACCACTATTTTGTCTAGTTCTCAGTTGGTGTGATCTTTGTCTTTATTCATTGTGTTCCATCATTTACGTCATCATTTTTGTTCATTTCATTATATATTTACGTTTTTATGTACTTCCTGTTCTTATTCTTCCGGCATCTCGCATTCATATTTTGTTCGGGCATGTTTGTGTGGTCATTTCTACTCTTTGTCTTTTGATGTTATTTGCTTATCTTGATAAAGGCCTTTTGGTCGAAACATCGATTATGTCCTGTGTATTGTTATATTTATATCCTGTGTTTATTATTTCACGTGAGCATCCAACAGTGATAGTGTTATAGTTGTCGTTCAGTAACACTTCATTACCTGTTTCCTACATGGTAAGTATTATTTTCATGATGATATGATGATGTTCGTCCGTCGTGATCGACGATGACCAAAAACTCAACCATAATAATAATAACAATAAATAATAAAGTTAATAGTGCTTTTTTAAATGACTAGCCCTGGGGGGGCTACCGACCCCTACCAGGCGCGTCCACAGGTGGCGGATGGTGGAGGGCACTCCATAAATGTCCATATATGGAGTGTTTGCTGCAATTAAGCAGCCGCGGACCAAACCGGTGCTGTTGCCTACCAGGACGGGGCGGGATATCAGTCGGTGCTGATATCCCCACTGAAATACCCCATGTGTCCAGTGACGGGCAGCTTCAAGCGAGTATGAGCCGCTATAAGCTCACGCTGCTGGCGTGGAGTAATCAACTCCATGTCAGGAGCGCGTTGGGGAAGGGGGGGGGATTATTTTTTTTTTTTTTTTTTTTTCCCCCCCAAAAATTGCTGCCTTGCAGTCACCACCGGGAGATGGAAAGGCTATGGGAGAAAACCCTGACAGTAAAATAGGAGAAGGCCACTCCACAAACCTCCGATGTCTTGCGGGCAGTGCTAGGATGTCCAAGAACATGGATAGGAAGACTCCATAACTTCCCTCACCGAAGACGGAACATGTCAGCCTGAATAGGCGTGGGTACCCAGCAATGGAAATGGGACATGTACGCAATATACAGTTAATGACTATGCTCGGATTTATTACACGAAGTGGGGCTGCCCCTGTGGTTCATCGCCAGGCAGGAGGAGCTCCGGACCCCCAGCCTCGAATGGGTCCACCAAAAGCTACTGATGATGACTCTGTGTATCGGGGACCCGGGATTAAACAGAGTAGAGCAACCGGCCAAACCAATCATGACAACAAAAACACAATCAAAATTATGCAGTGGAACAGTGAGGGTGTGGCTAAGAAGAAATTAGAACTACAGAATTTCCTTCAAAAGCAAAAGATTGATGTCTTGTGCATTCAGGAGACACATCTTAATGACAGCAACAGATTCTCCATCAGAGGCTTTGAATGCTTCAGATTAGATAGATTAGGCCACAAAGGAGGGATCATCACAATGGTACGAAATAACATACCTACTACAGAAATCGCACGTAACCCAGAGGACTCAGAACATCTCACCATCAAATTACATACAACCCCAGAACCACTGATTATCACAAATTTCTACTGCCCAAACAACAAAAAATTACACCTCAGGACAATACCTCTCACATCATCAAATCATATTATAGTTGGAGATTTCAACAGTCATTCCCCAAGCTGGGGTTACCCAACTATGGACTTGAGAGGAGAAGAAATAGAAGACTGGATGATAGAAAATAGGCTAATCCTTATAAATGAACATCTATCAGAGCCAACCTTTTACTCCAGACGATGGAAATCTCAGAGCACTCCAGATCTGGCCATTGCAACAGAGGACATCCAACGTGTGACAGAAAGAGTAGTGGCACAACAGCTTGGTGGGAGTGACCACAAGCCCGTAATATTAACAATAAAAGGGAACCACAAGACAGAAAAGCAACAACACAAAATCGCTAGCTGGAACTACAAAAAGGCTAACTGGGACACTTACCAACGCCTTACAGAGGAAAAACTACTAACACATCTTACAGCAAGAAATATACGGAAAGATGCAAAATTAATAACAGGAATAATCCTGGAAGCTGCCAACAACAGTATACCTAGAGGAAGAAGACAAAACTACAAACCCTTCTGGAACAAAAAACTCCAGGCTATGCATGATGAAGCCTCTGCTACAAGATCCAAGATGGAAACTAGACCAACAGAAATCAATATCATTGAACACAATAGACTGCAAGCAATCTTCAGGAGAGAAAAGCTAAACAGCATTAGATCCAGCTGGAAAGAAAAAACAGCAACACTCAACATGGAAAAAGACTCAACAAAAATGTGGAAACTTATCAAGTGTCTCAATGAAGAAAACAACCCACAAAGTAGTATCATCATAGAAGACAAGGGGAAGTCCTACACTGGCACACAAGCTGCAAATATTCTAGCAGACTCCTATGCTGAAGAAAGCAAAATTAAGATAACTAGAACAAGAACTGCTGAAGTAAGACGAGAGACAAAAAACCTTGTAAATAAACATCAACCTTGCCCAGGCACAATGACCTCACCTTTTCACAAATCAGAACTTAACATGGCAATTCAAAATCTAAAAAAGAAGAAAGCCCCTGGACCCGATGGAATCACAAATGAAATGCTCCAACACCTAGGTCCTGTGGGTAGAAGCAGAATCCTAGACCTTTTTAATGAATCATGGGCGCAAGGGATCTTCCCAGAAGAATGGAAAGAGGCAGAAATAATTCCAATTGCCAAGAAAGGAAAACCAAAAACCAACAAAACGAGTTACCGCCCTATCAGTCTACTTAGTTGCTTAGGAAAGGTCATGGAAAAAATGGTGAATAACAGACTCTTAAACTACCTGGAGGAAAACAATCTTCTAGATGACTGCCAATCAGGCTTCAGAAAACACAGATGCACTGAGGACCAAACAACATACCTTGCCCAGGAAATAGAAGATGCTTTCCAGAAAAAATCAAAACTCCTAGCCACCTTCTTTGACCTCACAAAGGCCTTTGACAAAGTCTGGAAAGAGGGGCTATTGCTAAAACTTGCCCAGAAAGGAATCAGAGGCAAAATGTTTCAGTGGATAAAAAGCTTCCTACGAGGCAGACATGCAAGAGTCAAACTCCAGGGAATGAAAAGTAAAATGGTCAACATAACAGAAGGTGTCCCACAGGGAGGAATTCTGTCCCCCACACTCTTTATAGTTTTTATAGACGATCTGCCAAAACTATTCACACCATATGTACATAGAGCTCTCCATGCAGACGATCTTGCTATCTGGACCCAATCAGAATACATTGGAGTTGCAAAAGTTAGAATGCAGGAGGCAATAAACAAAGTTGAAGAGTGGGCAAAAACCTGGGGTGTTCAAATAAACAAAAGTAAGACCGTCACTACACTTTTCACCCTCTCCACAAAGCCTGAAAATTATACTCTCACTCTAGACAATACCCCACTCCCAAAAGAAAACACCCCAGTCTACCTGGGGCTAAAATTTGACAAAAGACTTACTTGGGGATCACACATTGAAGAGACAGAAAATAAAGCCACACGCAGACTACAAATAATGAAAAAACTATCTGGGACAGATTGGGGAGCCAACATAAAAACCATAAGACAAGTCTATGTAGGTCACATTCGTCCAACTCTGGAATATGGATTGACCACATATGCAACAGCAGCAAACACCAATCTTCAAAAGCTGGACAAAATTCAAAATGCAGGTCTCCGAATCATAACAGGAGGACTAAGGAGCACACCTATAACATCAATGGAAGCAACAGCAGGATTACAAAACCTAACAGACCGCAGGGATGAGAAAATCACAATAATGACAGAAAAATTTAGACGTCTGAAACATCACCCTATGCATGAAAAAACAAAAGAACTAACAAAAAACAGACTGAAAAGACCAAGCTTCAATCACCTATCAAAAAAACTTATGAAAGCCAATAAAGAAGTAACCAGCAACAATCCGGATGAATGGGAACAGCTAGAAGCATATTGCAACATCACAAACACTTCACCCATATATACAGCAAAACTTACAATACCAGGCATTGAGAGCAAAACTATGGAAACCCCTACTGCCCTTAAGGCAAAAACACTTGATCACCTAGACACCCAATACCCTACCTCACAGTGGATTCATGTCTTCACAGATGGATCATCAGAGGGTGCAGTAAAGAAAGGAGGTGCTGGGATACTAATACTCATACCAAACACCCCAAAACTAGAACTCTCAATTGCTACTGGCAAATTATCAACAAATTACAGGGCAGAGCTACAAGCAATCTTGGAAGCATCAAAGGCTCTAGAGGAACGGAGGCTCAAAGGAGCTAACATAGTCTTCTTGTGTGACTGCATGTCAGTACTCCAAACCATCCAAAAGGAACCTAAAGATCTCCTAACAAAAACAACTGTAGAACTTCTAAATCAACTATCTGCCAACAATAAAGTTGTGCTGCAGTGGATCCCTGCACACTGTGGAATAGCAGGAAATGAAGGAGCTGACAGACTGGCAAAAGCAGGTGCAAAAAAGGAACAATTCCACCACAGAATATCACTGATTGAAGCAAAAACCCTCATCAAAGGAATATACAAACATACATGGAGTCAGAGAACAGGCAGTAACTTTCCACAGGACCCTATTCTAAAGCTAAACAGGTCACAACAAACCACAATTTTTAGACTTCGCACAGGACACTGCAGACTACAAGCACATCTCCACAAAATTAAGGCTGCCCAAACTGACCAATGCCCATGTCAAAAGGGTCCCCAGACTCCAGAACATATTCTGCAGACATGCCCACTCTTTGATGACGTGAGAACCAAAATATGGCCTCAAGAGACAGATCTGAAGGTGAAGCTGTGGGGCAACCGTGAGGACCTCCTGCTGACGACTGAATTCATGGAGGCGGCCCACCTTCCTGTATAGACTTATGAGCATAGGAAACTGATCGCAGAAGAAGAAATGACTAGCAAGTCCAATGCGCGCACAAAATGTTCTTTTACAGAATTGACAATAGAAGGTATCTGTGTGAGGTTGAGATGTTTTTTCTTTTCTACGTGTCCGCTTCTGTCTTGCAGTTTCTTGTCTGAATTCTTCTGCCGCTAGTGCTCCCGTTCTAATGCTGTAACGCATACATTATTTTCATACAGTTTTACTATCAGTATTACCTTTATTGGTTATCTTCCAAAGAGGGATTTTTGTCCAGATAACTTGGAGGAAACTAACTCGGCATATCCATTCTTTTGCATCTTTGCTAACACTCCTGAAGATTGTTGGGGGATAGATATTTCAGAGGACAGAATGCGTTATGTCATGGTTTACAGCTAAGCTGTGATAGCTGCATATTTTGGTCTAACACATCTGACTTGAGTCACTTCGATATAGATGGTACGGCCAACTCACCCCAAAATCTTCTTAGTTGTCTCTTACATGTGAGATAAACACAGGTTGCCATTCTTTACTCCACTTTCAGGTCTGGCTTATCCTTGTTCTATCCTTCATGGTTGGGAAAGAAGTGGCGTAGAGTTAAACCACAGTGAATGAGATGAAGGTGGTGAGACAAAAGTAATATGAATTGGACAAATAGGTATTGGCTGTACATTTTTGTAACTTAAGCTGTTTGGTGTTTCCCAACAATGTTAGTGTCACGTTGGTCCTACAGTCTCAGAGTAAGGGAAGTTGATACACCTTAGAGACTAAAGAAGTCTTTGAAATATTTATTCTGTTGACTTGTCCATGGTAAGCTCCTCATACATCAGCTGTTTGTGGTAGTCTTCATTCTTAAACTCCCACTGGATCTCTCTTGTAGCATGACCACGGTCTTATTAGATTTCCAGAGGATGTAGTCCAGAGATTGGAAATGTCGCCATTTTATAGAACACCAAGGCTGCGCTATAACAGCGGCTTCACAATTAGCTAAAGAAAGAAGACTACTGCTCCCCATAATTTCTAGTGGCACACATGGATAGGACAAGACAAGTAAACCGATCCATGCTGGTCTATATATTTGTATTTTAGCCAGCAGTAGGGCATTAATCAAGCACAATAATGTGATTCTGAACGTATGCAACTGCATAAGATATAGACAGTTCCATATTATGAGTCCCAAAATAATGATACAGCACATGATACCACTAAGAAAGTTGATTACCCCACTCAATTATGTGAGGCCTTGAACTGCATGGCCAGAATGGATGATTGAATAGAATCTAACTTATGTCTGTATTCTCAACGACTCAATGAAAAAGTGGTTTGAGTCAGGAAAAGGTAGGAGTCAATTCATTTTTCTGGTCATTCTGGTGTTCGAGGTAATGAGAGTATATAGGCTGGTGATTTCTGTAACTGTATTTAGTGGTGGAGCAAAGAACTGGAGATAAACTGGTGAGTTCTGTAACAGTATTGGGTTGTGGAGCAATGGACTGTAGATATGCTGGTGAGTTCTGTAAGGTATTTAATGGTGGAGCAATGGACTTCATTAATGGGTTAATTTATCAGTATTGGTGCCACCTGGAGTAAGAAGAAGAGGGAGACCTAGAGAAACTCTATGAAGAACCATTAATAGAGAAGGCATGTCAATGAACCTAAACAACACGCAACAATTGAAAGACCTGGCAACACAAAGACAGAAATGGAAAGCTATGGTTTCTGCCCTATGCGCTGCCTATGGCCCTGGAGGAACATAACATTGGGCTGACATACTGAACTGCTTACGAGAAACAGCAAGGACAAACAAAATGCTGAAAGCGTGTTGATTCCTTTTCCATATCCTGAATTAAAAAAACTGGTATTTATTGAGGTACTATTCTTCTTTCGTATGTTTGAAATGTGCTTACCGGTATATCTGAATGTTTTGTCTCTTCTATAAACGTGACTTTTATAACTTATACAGAAGTCCGTAGGGTATTTCTTCTACTGTTGTTACTCTCTGAGCAAGTGTATTTGCCTCAACATTTCATATTCCGGGGCATTCCTAAAGAATATGCTCTGTTGTCTCAAGTGCCTGTCCACATGGCAGTATTTCCAATCTCAAACTTTGTATGTGTATACAATGTGGTTGCGGAGTCAGTTAGTGTCCTGTTCTTACTGATGTATAAATGTTATAACCATTATCTTTCTGATGTTCTCACTGCGCAATTTGTTGGGTCTGGTGACTAATAGCCTGTCCTAGACATTTCATTTTGATCTTTCTCTTATGTGTAAATGTTAGTTTTCAAGTCTGACATTAGTAGCATAGAGTTGGTATAAAGATGCTCTTAATCATTTGTTTCTTTACTTCCATGTTGATTTTTGGATGCAATAGCAAAGGTGACAGCTAGGATGTCACAGCAATTGCCTTTTGACATCTTGTTTCTATCTCTATCAAGTCTTTTGTAAAGATACTAGGTACTTGAACTCTTGTTTTATTTTTGTGTTCTCTATTAGGATGTTCAAATGGTCTGTTGATCTCATTGGCAGTTTCTTTAACAACACATTTCAAAATCTCCAATTATATTTATTCTTTATCATCATTATAACTACTGTTCGTTGGTCCAGACCAAGTTGTTATACTGGGATTTTACTATACTGATTTGGCATCTATTACTAGTATTGCAATATGGTATGAGATCTTGTTGGATGTTAGTCTCTCTACTGTTGCACAAACAGCTTTAACTTCAGTCACAGTTGTAGCTCTTCTTCTTTGTTCATTATAAAACGCTGGCATATTAGCAGGATGTAGTCCGGAGAACAGTATACTTTAGTCACGGTTTACAGTGATATCTACACCTTTCTGCCTCATACATCAGACTTCAACATATTTGCTGGGTCACTGTTACCCTATATCATCATTGATTTTCAAACTCTGGTAGATTAGTAGGATGATCAAGGTTTACAGCTTAGCTGCTCCTTTTGACCTGATACATCAGATCTCAGCATGACTTCTGGGTCATTTTGTCCTTATATGGGATAGAACTCCCAACTTCACCCCACAACCTCTTACCTCATGCATGGAAGGCTAACAGTGTTGCTATTCCTTGCTTCCCTTTTGGGCTTCTGCAACATGCGGGTGACAATTGTAGCTATTCGCTACTGATATACATGTGAACTTTATCTTTTGTTGCTCATAGAGGTCCACAGAGCTTTGCATCTGGATTTCTCTGTTCATAATGTGATAATAGTCTTGTGTTGGTGACTTTTTGATTGATTTGTTTTATGTCCAGTAACAAAACCGGTCTTGCTCTATAGACATTTTTAACGAGAAGATGTTGTCTGGTAGTTGCCTGTGTGTTGTTGGGGCTCGAGAGGGGAGCAAATAGCAACACTGTTTACCTTCCATGCATGTTGTAAGAGATGACTAATGAGGTTGCAGTTGGCTGTCCCATCCCATATATGGTCAGTGACCCAAAGCCATACTGAAGTTGGATGTGTCAGGCAAAAGGCGCAGATATCGCAGCAATGCTGTAAACCATGACACAACGCATTCCGTTGCCCTGACTACATCTTGCTAATCTGCAGGAGTTTGAGAACCAACGCAAGAGAAGAATGTCTGGTAGCACTGTTGATACAACATGAAAGGCTTCTTTTGGCTGTACTAATTTGGGTTACTAACTCCTATTTCACAGAAATTAGTACTGAGATATTAGCGGACAATTTCACCAACAATGATTGAACAATCTAAGGAATATCATCTAATACTCTCATCCATAACAATTTCAATAACAATTTCATCTAATACTCTCATCCATAGCAATTTCAATAACAATTTCATCTAATACTCTCATTTCAATAACAATTTCATCTAATACTCTCATTTCAATAACAATTGCATATAATATTCTCATCTATAACAATTTCAATGCATGGTATTGAGATATATATAAACCAGCAGTCTCATTTACAATTTACACACGGTACAATATTCAATTGTCCTTTGACAGTTTGGTTATTGTTCATACAATCATCAATAACAGACGATATAATTGATGTTTTAATCAAACAGAAATTTAATTCAAATTTTAATTCTTAGCTCATATACACCACTACATGTACAAATGTTATATTTATAGACTTTCATAAAACATTGAAATCAAGCGAAATATGACCCTGTATGTACAACAAACTCAGAAATACACTATATGAAAGACAAAAACAATTCATATGAAAATAATGCAGCTACCATAATACAAAACATCAAATGGTGATAATGAATAAGGTTAATAACTAGTTTAAAAAAAAATGTTAATGATGGCGATCTACTAAACATATTCCTGTGACCTGCTGCCAGTACACCATGATCGATGTGCTAGTCTTAAGTGCTTCACCCTTCTTGGGAAACTGACAAATTAGTGTTGGTTATCAAAAGATTATGTACCGTTATGTATTTCCCATGTGATAACCGAGGCCAGAAAGGGAAGCAAAGAATAGCGACAGTGTTTACCTTCCATGCAACTCACAAAGGCGACTAAGAGAATATTGCATAGAATTGGCTGTCCATTTCCATAGAGGGACAAAGTGACACAGAAGCCATGTCAAATTTCTATGTGTTAGGAAGAAAGGGGCAGATATTGCAGCAAAGCTGTAAACCATGACAATGCATCTCATTCTCTGAACTACATCTACGGAAAGTTGGAGAATAGGCTGACGACAAGTCACCTGTGGGAAAAAAAATCCATCATCATTGCATATCTTTTCTTCTTCTGCGTTCGTTCTCAAACTCCTGCAGATTAGCAGGATGTAGTCCGGAGAACAATGCGTTGTGTCATGCTTTACAGCATTACTGTGATATCTGTGTATTTCGGCCTAAAGCATCCAACTTCAGCATGGCTTTGGGACACTGACCGTATATGGGATGGGACAGCCCAACAGGCACCTCAACACAAGGGTAGCATCTTTTCTTACTTTTGTGTCTGCTGTCAAAAGGTTCCTATGGATGGTAAAGAGATGGTGGCTAATGGACTTACCTTTGTGACATTACTTCAGATGGGTAAACAAATCTGACAGAAGAATGATGAACTGGTTCGCTGAGGCTATGCTACTGTGACAGGATATCTTGATGGTACTGCAATGGAATGCCTCCCTTCAAGGACTAAACATGCATACATAAACCACCTTATGCAGACATGTCTGTGAGACAACATACCTTACACAAGTTTGAGTGAGTGTCACCTCACTTTACTCAATAAAGGTACTTTTAGTTTTGTCAGAAAGACGATGGGCTTTCAAGAGCTACCTGCTCACAGCTAAAGGGTGTGCTGTGTGTGTGTATTATATATATATATGTTATGTTCCTCCAGGGCCATAGGCGGCGCATAGGGCAGAAACCATAGCTTTCCATTTCTGTCTTTGTGTTGCCAGGTCTTTCAATTGTTGCGTGTTGTTTAGGTTCATTGACATGCCTTCTCTATTAATGGTTCTTCGTAGAGTTTCTCTAGGTCTCCCTCTTCTTCTTACTCCAGGTGGCACCCAATATAGTGATTGCTGGGGAATTCTTAGGCTGTTCATTCTGAGAACATGACCGATGTAAGTCCAACGCCTTTGTCTAATGAAGGAAGATATATAGGTTTGTTTGCTTTCCTCTCTTATAGTAGTGTTAGATTTAAAGTCACTCCACTTAACGTTCAGAATGGTACGTAGGCATTTGTTTTCAAAGGAGTCGAGTCTTTTATCTGTGGCTTTTGTGGCTTTCCAACTTTCGCACCCATATGATAGAATAGGGATGATGTTGGAGTTAAATAACTTGAGTGTTGTGGTGTTTCTTAGTGTGTTTGACGTCCATATGTTGCGTAGTTTATTGAAAGCACCCGCTGCAAGGGCAACCATCAGCAAAATATAATATATATATATATATATATATATATATATATATATATATATATATATATATATATATATATATATATATATATATATATATATAAATATATATATAAAATGGGGAAGAAAAAGCAACACTGAATTTCTAATTCCAGGGAAACAGTTTATGCTCACAAGCAAGCTATCAATATGGTTCATGAAAAAAAGGTATGATAGGCATATACTTTGTCTTTATACATGTATAATTATTAAAGTGAGATAGTTGTGCATGTCCTCAGAACACATTTCATTGATAGCTTCCCACACCGCAGCCAATGAGTTTTTTCTTCTAATAAAACATTAGGGAGTAAAGCCACAACCATCAGCAAAAATCTTAAGGATAACAATGATAATAAATGCATCAGGAATATATATATATATATATAGTAAATTTCCTTATAAGTTTCTTACTACATTTTATGTATAGGTAGATCAGTAGTGCGAATTTGATTCATGTACTAATTGTGCACATTTTTTGGTACGTTCAGTCTATTTCCATTGAATGCATAAGTAGAATTGGGTTGGAAATGGTATAATAAAATGGCCATGAGGAACTAATGGAAATAACTGAATATACTGTGGAAGAGAAAAAGTTCATGAAAATGGATGGAACATACAATTAAGAAGACCAGAGGGGAAAACATTCTAGACATGAGTTAATTTATACCCATTATTTGCAGAATGTACATAGCCATATGGAAAAACAACAAAATAGAAACTAAAGTACTAATGTTATGAACTTTTATTTTTCTGGCGCAACATACGGCTGTGAAACATGGACTATAAGTAAAACAGCGGCAAAGAGGATCAACGCCTTCGAGCTGAAATGCTACAGGAAGATACTTAGAATATCATGGAAGGATAAAATCAGAAACTCAGATATTATAAACACACTGAATATTCCAGAGTGTTGGTTACTAAACACATGACAAAAAGAAAACTACGCCTGTTTGGTCATAAAGAGACATAACTGTTTAGAAAGACAAATAATGGAGGGAAGAGTACCTGGGAAGAGGAGAAAGGGCAGACCAAGAAGACGATGGACTGATGACATTAAAGATAACATGAATACATCGCTAGAAAATGCAAGCCACATCGCCCAAGGCAGAGGTTCAGAGAGTTCATTGGGAAGACAACGTTCTGGAAGGAATACGTCACATGACACACAGCCATATTATTCTGGAAACAACACAAAATTACCACCATGTCTCTATGTTCTATCCTGACCAGTCTTTACATTTTATCCTAGCTCCTGGGAGACTACAGCACTTGATCGCTCAGCCTAGCACACCCAGATCACTACTGGCATCACGAAATTTGAAAAAGGAAGAACAGTGCGGGCAATCCACAAGCGCAAGAAGTGGAAAGACAAATTCTAAAATTCTTCTACCCAGAACCTTCAGTACTCCTGCATGCACCGCAGTAGAACTTTCCGTGCACCAATCAGACATCTCTTCGTCTTCTGTGTTCGTTCTCAAACTCCTGCAGATTAGCAGGATGTAGTCAGGAGAACGGAATGCGTTGTGTCATGGTTTACAGCATTGCTACGATATCTGCGCCTTTCGGCCTAACACATCCGACTTCAGCATGGCTTTGGGTCACTGACCCTATATGGGATGGGACAGCCAACTCCATCCCATAACCTCCTTAGTCGCCTTTTACGACATGCGTGGAAGGTAAACAGTGTTGCTATTCTTTGCTCCCCTTTCGGGCCCCGGCAACACACGGGCGAATCAGACATCTAAGTACCCACAATTCAAATTAGACAATTACCAATTTATTATTATTATTAATTTTTTTTCATTGCATTTATTGTTTTTCATGCCATGCTCATCTTCGCTTGCGAAGGAGGAATATCAGATCAGATCATCACATTTATCAATGCTTAATTTCATGGACATCTCTTCCACCCTCAACTGTCCCCCGTAGGTTAATTTTGGAAAGGTAATCATGCTGTATCACATGACCAAATCACACAAGTTTGACACTTCATCACTGCCAGAAGATGTGCTTGTTGACTTACAAAAGCATGTATTATAATATCCACACTATTTGCAGAATAAATGAAGCAAAAAACAGGAAAGAGTTAAACACAGGTAGGATTGGTAAGACCCAGGTATAGTTACAGATAGGACAAAATGGAGTCAATTCTACTAAAGCATACTCGCATGTGGTTGCGTCTGTGGGTCTCATCAGTGGCTCATTAGACAAACCACAGATGCAACAGAAAACCTTAGTAGATGAGATGCCGTTATATTGAGGTTATCTTCTTACAGAGATGTACTGCACGGCATTGGGGAGGAGGAAACTGACAGCAATGTTTTTCCTATGGCTGAGGCCCATCATAGAGGCACAGTGACTCAGGAAGTGACAATCCTATTGAGTTGAACATTTGGTTGCATGCCTGGAACAAGAGAAGTTCGGCATACTCAGTAGTAAATTGGTGGCGGGGAATGAGCACAGTGAACCCTATCTTGGCTACAGTGGCTAGGAGCAGTGCATAGGTTGAAACCTACCTTCCTGGTGATGTGATAGTTATTCTCTGGCCCAGAGTGGATCGAGAATCCACAGACTCCCCAGCAATATAATGCCATTTTAATGGCATTGGGCCAAAGGACATGAACCTATGACCGCTGGATCAGCAATGAACCAACCAATTAAAGCATACAATCTAAACTTGATAATCAGCATGCATATAGTTAGTACAGTATTACCGGGTACTCAGAAGTGAAATATTACAACTGATGTAAAAAATGAATAGTGACATTAAATTCTTATATATAAACATACACATCACCAAAGGCAGAATATCAATAGGTTCAGTTATAGATGAGCACAGTATTATATTGTACAGCTTATATGAGAAACGATGCAATGCTGCTGTGTCTGTCGGGTTCTGTTAAGCCATCCTGAAAATGATAGTACATGTACAATTTAAGAAAATGTTGAAAGTCTATTCCCAACTATTGGTTTACAGTTATACTGCAGTCCCACTCTATAATGAAGGTTTTACAATTACTACATTCTCTTGAATAAAAATATTATTAATTATTTACAGAATGCCTGCAGTGATCAGTTGCTCTGCTTTGTTTCTGTGGATTGTCAATACAAATTTGAAATCAACTATGGTACAAGTGAGGAAACATTACCTAAGAGGTCTGCAAAACTGGTCAGTGATACTGAGCCATCAGCAACCATAAATGTCTCCATTTGCTGTGAGAAATTGAGTCTTTAGGTATTACCAAAATGCAGTGGTCTTCTGTTCTCAACACTAAGTCTCATGCACAGGTAAGAAAAGCAATGAGGCGGTACTACAAGAGGTCAAGGGAGAACGAACATTTCTTAGCAACATTGAAAAGAAAAAGTATTTTGGTCACGTTATGAAAGAGATATAACATTGAGAACATCATAACAACAGAATGTAAACTTAATGGTAAGGGAGAGATAGAAAATAATATTCTGCATCTTGGCAGAGGTTCTGCAGTGTAACTAATAAAATCAATTCTGGTGAAAATCAACTCCCTGATAATTAAAAATAGGGATACATTTATGACCAGGGTTTCTCAATATGGGTGACATTGCCCCCATAATAAAACACATTCCTGCCAAAGACGGATATGTTGGACCAATGGCGCAAATTAAATGGTGACACAACACATTGAATGCTGAAGAAGAAAAACACATCAGGTGAATGCTAAAAGTCAGGGGGGGGGGGGGGGGGGGAAAGGGTTTAAAAGTTGTAGAGAATTGACTTCACAGTACTCGGTTTCCCATATGCACTCCGTCATTCTCAACGAAGCAGCACGCAACCTGCCGAGAGTACCAGTCAGCACGTAACTCCGTAGCTTCAAGGGATAATCCACAGGGATCTCCGAAAAAATCCAACTTGTAAACAAGATGACACGAGTCAGATTCGAACTCATGACCTCTTGAACACAAGGTGAACAGCTTAACCACTACGCTAGGGAGATTCCCAGAGGGGTGGGGAAATGAAGCTTTATGAAACAATACCGAACCAATCAAGAGGTACAAACATATTGAAGTTGGTAAATACAGGCTTTGTAGCAGAACAAGGGTGTTGATAGCAACATAAGGGGAAAACAACTGGACAGTAGAAACACTTAGAGGACTCTCTGAGTCTAAAGAGTTTCAACATCAATGTCACATCTGCCACTCAGAATCAACCAATGTGGAAACACTAGCAAAAGTGCTCACATCGCTGAGAAACATCAAATTACACAGAAAATGCACCCGTAACTCTTTGTCTCCGTATGGTTTTCCTGCTATGCCGAACACGATGATGTAGATCTGAGCGGCTTTTCGGCATAGTGAGTCTCCAAAATGTAGATATTAGCGGCTCAGTGGAGATAGAGAGTTAAAGGATAGAACAACAAACGCACAGATGTCCAACTCCAGATCATACATATCCCAAATGTGGCAGGGGATTCTATGTCAGAATTGGACTTCTCAGTCATCTCTGCACGCATTCGAGAATTGCAAAAACATAAGTCTGAAACTGTTGCCATCCCCTTTCATTGGCATTGGATGACTATCATCATCATGTTCATGCTAGTTGTGCATTATTTATTTAAAAGGAAATGAGAATATAATTTATTATTTTTAAGGCAGAATTAACTTCAGAGTCATGCTAAACAAGAACTTAATGCAAGTATTCATAAAGGAACTAATAAGCATGCAAACTAAACAAAACAGCATATCATGAAAGGGAATAAACTTGTTAGATTGTTTGTTTGTTTGTTTTGCGTTTGCTCCATTGTAACCATCACGGATATCCGTGCGATTTCTGCCGGGAGCATACTTGTTAGATGAAAACAACATTCTCATCCCTAAGCATGCTCACCTTGATAGTCCTTTAACTATGCTGAATTTCAGGTGAGGAAGCTTTGGATGAACTGACAAAATTCTAGTTTAAGATATGGAAAAAAAAACACAAGTAGAGAGAACAACATGCTTAAGAAAAATGATATAAAATTATTGGTACAATACAAGAATCAGTGGACAGATTTCTATGGAACAAATAGCTAACATAATTAAACGGAACGAAATTGCGATAAAGTCGCATATACCGACGCATCCAATATTCAACACGCGCGATACGAGCCCCTGATCACTCGACATGCGCGCTGCACACTGAGTGGGAGGTGGATGGCCAGTTCATTACGAGCAAATTGCTACATCGGTATTTTAAGTTACGACTTTTTAAGTTTCCAAGATAGTGCAATAGTATATAAAATTAAAAAGTTGGTATGTTGTCACGTGATTTGTCCACTGATTCTTGTATTGTACCAAATTATTTTATTTTATTTCAATAATACTTCTGTGATCAGTTTCCTATGCTCAGAAGTTTGTACAGGCAAGAAGGCTGCCTCTATGAATTCGGTTGTCAGGAGGAGGTCCTCACATTTGCCCCACAGCTTCTCGAAATCTGTCTCTTGGGGCCAGGTTTTAGTTGTCGAAGAGTGGATATGTCTGCAGAATATGTTTTGGAGTCTGGGAACCCTTTTGACATGGAAATTAGTCAGCCTATATTTTGTGGAGATGTTCTTGCAGTCTAGTGTCCCATGCGGAGCCTAAAAATTGTAGTTTACTGTGATCTGTTCAGATTTAGGATGGGGTCCTGTGGAAAGTTGCTGCATGTTCTCAGACGACATGTACATTTATATTTTCTTTTGATCAGTTTTTGCTTCAGTTAGTGATATTCTGTGATGGAATTGTTCCATTTTTGCACCTGATTTTGTCAGTCTGTTAGCTGTCTCATTATCTGCCATTCCACAGTGCACAAGGGTCCACCGTAGTGCCACTTTATTGTTAGTAGACAGTTGATTTAAAAGTTCTAGTTAGCTAGATCTTTAGGTTCATTTTGGATGGTCTTGGGAACTGACATGCAGCCACACAAGAAGACACTATGTTTACTCCTTTGAGGCTCTATTCTTCTAGTCCTTGTGATGCTTCTATCATTGCGTTTAGCTCTGCCCTGTAGTTTATTGATAATTTAGTGATAGAGAGTTGACCTGGATTCTGAATTTTTCCAGCTTCTGGAGATTGGTATTTGCTGCTGTTTCATATGTCCATGATAGTTGTTCATATACCAGAGTTATATGAATATTACCAATGTAGACTTATGTTGTGGTTCATATGTCAGCTCCCCAATCTGTCCCAGATAGTTTTTTCATGATTTGTAGTTCGCATGTAGCTTTTTAAAAGTTTCTTGTACATGTGATCCCCATGTAAGTCTCTTGTCATATTTTAGTCCTAGGTAGACTGAGTTATTTTCTTTTTGGAGCGGGATATTGTCCAATGTAAGGGTACAATTTTCAGGTTTAGTGATGAGTGGTGAGTCTTTCTTTTATTTATTTCAACACCCCAGGTTTTTGCCCACTCTTCGACTTTATTGTCTCCTGCATTCTCACCTTTGCGAATCCTATGTATTCTGATTGGGTCTATATAGCCAGCAATACTGTAACAGATGTACTATAAAATGCTGGTGTGTTATTGGGGAGCAAAGAATAACAACACTGGCACATCATGCATGTCACAAGAGGCGGTTTTTGTGAGGAGGATGGCTGTCCTATTGCATGGATCAAAGTGACACAAAAGCCATGTTGGAAGTCTGTTATCAAACTGAAAAGGGCAGATATTGCAGCCCTAACTTAACCATGACACAACACATTCTGTTCTCTGGACTACATCCTTCTAACTAACAGGAGTATGAGAATAAACAGAAGAAATGTATCTTTAAATACATAAATAAACAGAAGTCTAGCATCCATAAACAATTGACAAGTCTAGCATCTATAAATTATGTTTTTTTTAAAATCAAGCAATTTAACAGGTAATTATGAGAGATTGCAGTATTCCACACAATTTCACATGTGCCCTGATCTTATTTCATTAAATTCATCAGGATATAGTGCATATATTTATCAACTCCCTGAAGGACCATGTACTTGTCCAAAGGCCTTAAATTCAATATTTGTAACCAAACTGTATAAAAAGTACTTCATGAAGAAGAAATACTAAAAGACAATATGGGAATATGCCACAAAATTTGAGTATAAAAAATAATTGAAGCATATCTTGTTTAAGACATTGTTTTTCAAGTGTTGCAGAATTTTTGGCATGATTAACATATCCAATCATATCACAAGTACAATGTGGATGATCAGCCTTTGAACCCTGCAGACTGTTTGTTACCTTTACAGACAGGATCTTATACACAGATGAATGTCTATGTGGATCCGGAACCCAGACTCCTGAACACATACTTCAGGATTGCCTAACACACAAAGAACAGAGACAACAGACCTGGCCAGAGGATATGGATGTAAGGCAAAAGCTATGAGGCAGTAGTTCTGATCTGAAGAAGACAGTGGACTTCACCCTGACAACAGGCCTATCAATATAACATGGCAGCAGATGCTGAACGCAGAAGAAGCCTTTGAACTAATTTGACCAAATTGGGTGTGTGAGACATGCCCACTATTCATTCTACCAACAAGATCAGCGTACAGAAAATTTGTGCCAGCTGACATGTATGATACACTATTGACTCCTGCTCTGTTTAGTTGTTTTTTTGGGTTCTTCTCCTGATTGCACAATTTTATAATCAAGATAGTGTTTATATGTGATTCCTGATAATTATCATGTTTAGAGTATCCTAAAAGTATGTTAGGTGTATCATTGCAGTCCAGTTATAGCCTTTATTTCATATTGACCGAGTCACCTAGTTCGCCTGTGGCCAACCAACCACAAATGTGAAAATGACCACTAGTTATGGCGGTAGACAGTACTATTTCAAAGACTAGGTAATCTTTTTTGAATTTGCGAGCAGGATTGAGTGTTTTTTGTGTAATATGGGCTCTTCTTCCTCTGCATTTGTTCTTAAACTCCTGTAAATCAGCAGGATGTAGTCTAGATCATGGAATGGCCCACCATTTTACCTACCACTGTTCTATATATATTTCAATGGAATTCTATTCTGTATATGTCACAATAGTTTTGGAGAAATACCAGAACAGAGGTCAGATTAACTAGTACGAAAGTATTAAACGATGCCAAGCACACCAGAATGCTAGGGACTAGCGATACATAGCTAGTAACTGCGCATGAGGGTCTGCGAACTGAAGCTGACCAAGACCCTAGGACACTTCCACGCACTGGATGTAGAAACAGGAGTACAGTAATGTAGAATGGCAAAGTTCTAGGGATCAAAGAGGGAAGCCATACACAAAAATAACTGTGCAGTAGTCGGATATGTCGACCGAAAGGTGCAGTATCACAGTAAAACTTTAAACAGACATAACGCGCCAAACGTCTTTTTCTGGACGAACGTCGAAAAAAGAAGAGATTAACTAGTATGGTATGACAAACCAGTTGTGACTTTTATCCATGGACAAAGGAATTGATCATGACTTATCATTTAGGGATCCAGAATCCTAGACCTCCAGGTGATACATAAAAGTCCCTGTCAATACCACCACGTCGAATTCTGTCTGGAAAATGTCTACACATTCCAGGATATAAAATAAGCTAGCAAAACTATACTATCAGCTCAAATATTTTTTATTGTGAAGACGTTATCTAATCATGTTGCGTGATACCATGGTTGCTGATGCGCCTCAGCCTGGTATCTCCAGCACCAGTGTTTGTGTAGGTAGGACTGTGGTCCTACTTGATGTCTACAGGCCAAACTAATCTTAGTTTCTAGCCTCTGTTGGCTGAACTAAATCCAATCTCCACTTCAAGGAGTTGGTCTCGATGGGGAGCTCAAATATTATTGTGGAGCATGCTGTTAAGGAACACACAATGAATTAAAACAAACATAAAAAGGAATACTCAATGAATTAAAACAAAAACCATGAACTTCTTTCATGCAGTTTAGCTGTTGAAGAACACTGACTGTAAAAGTTATAGAATGAAATCCCCCTATAGTGTGCATCCTTTTATAACAAATTTCCCTATTTAACAACACTTTTCAAAATCCCCAATTATATTTACTCTATATTATTTGTACTATATATAACTTCTGCTATTACATACGGTACATATTTTGTTGGTCAGACCAAGTTGTTATAATGGAATTTGACTATCTTGTATAGAGAATTAATTTGATTCTTCCCATTATATAATTAATAATTTGTCTCTTTAATTATGTTTTAAACGGTTTCTAATTTATACTACTGTAACATTAACACTAACTCTTCTGACAGTGGAAAAACAAAAAGTATACTGGTGTAAATGTGTGTACTACTCAACATGAAAAAAACCATGCAGTGAATGAAGATTGTGATAGCAAAAAGTTGCTGGGAAATACAAACTCACAGCAAAGTCATTGTAGGATCCATGTGAGGCCAATGAGGCAAAGCTATGGTCTTCCCCACTTACAGATGTGTGGGAAATGACATCTTTTGATCTGTTGCGATTATTATAACGTTTTACTGATGCTCTCTTACCGAGTCGAAATGATCTTTTCTTTGCTTTGTTTATTGGTGTCTGAAAGAAAATGGCGTACAAGTGGTGAATTACCTTCGTTCTCACTTACTAGGGGTGATTCAACATTTCTCTTTTAATGTAATTAAGGTCGGCAGCTTAAAACTTCTAGAAGATAGAAGTGTAGATAACCTAGACAAAACTACAGCAAATAGAAATAATAACCAAACTGAAGATAATAAGCAGTAGTCATCGTGCAAAGAAAGACATTGCAATAGAGTTCAAGTATGCGGCAGCTTAAAACTTCTAGACGATCGAAGTGTAGATGACCAAGACAACACTACAGCAAGTAGAAATAATAGCCAAACTGAGGATAAGTAGTAGTCATCGTGCAAATAAAGACATTTCAATAGAGTTCATGTACAGATTGATTATTTGATAAAATATTCAAGACAGAACAATAAACACCAGATAAGGAAAATATCTGTTCAAACTACCTAAGCAGAAAGAGTGATAATTAAATGGTGCTACAGGTAAACAGCTAAGAAAGAACATTCAAATTTACAAACGAATGCTTTCGACACAGGTGTGATAGCAACTCTACACATAATAGTAGTACCAAGCTTAGAATAGACCTCATCACTATACTGTATAGGTTTGGTCATCGTCAGATGATGTACCGACTAGTGTAAGAGATCATGGATCTACGCAACTCTTTATTTCCAGTATCGCATATCAGAATTATTTTGGTACCTCTCTGCTGCTATGCAAACGATGTTAAACTACCGTAGTATCTTATATCAGAATTGTTTTGGTACCTCTCTTTTATACAAACAATGTTAAACTACCATAGTATCTTATATTTTCTCATGCTGTCATCCTCTATCTCTTTTCCCTTCAATCTTGCACATTGAAACTATGTTATTTTTAAACTTCCCTGTCATGTGACGTGTCAAAAAATTAAGATTATATCTCTATCTGATATTATTAAGTAACCCATGTCTTGTATTTGATTCTTTTAGCACCTCCTTGTTAGTTTTTCTAGTTATCCATGATGCTCTAAGTATTATTCTGTAGAACTACACCTCTGTTGCCTCTAATTTTATTACTTTACTGTTTAGTTATTGTTCAAAACTTGCATCCATATGTTAGAATTTGTTGTAGCTCTGAAGAACTCTCTTATCCACCTCTATTGACAGGGGCATACAACAAAGTATAATCTTCATTATAGTTTTATAGTTTGGTGGACTATAAAAACACATTTGATAGTCTGGATAGAGTCACTATGGAAGTTATTGAAGCTTTATGGAATTTCAACCATATTTTCAAACCTTAACAAAGGAAACAAACAAAGGAATGAAATGTAAAGTTCTCCATAAACAACTTAAAAGTAATATTCTAAATGACTAGTCACAGAAAATAGACTTGAATGTCGACTTAACAGACAAGAACAGGTCATCATATTTCGATTCAGTACTGGAAACAATAGACTAAACAGCTTATGTATACAAAATTTAAAATTGGCACATCAGAAAATTGTACATGTGGGCAAGCCAACCAAACTTCAGAGCATATCCTTCAAGAATGTGCGGACTATGGCACATTAAGGTGTATATACTGACCTTCTGATACATCTAGGAATGTTAAACTAGTACAAAACAAGAAATGGAAATTGTCCAATTTATACAAGAAATAACACTGCAGATATAGACATTATTAGCGAACGAAAGAAGACTTGAATGTTGTTGTTTGTCCATCACAAGTGATGATGACCATTTATTAGATACACTTTTGAATTTAAGTTAGTTATTTCCTTGATGAGTTCGTAGACTAGAATATGCACAAAGGAAAGATGAAGATTATAAGAATAAATGAAGTAATTAATCAAAACCATATAATACGAGCATGGAAGCAGTTGATGCAAGACTAGGTAGATTTTCATCTTTGATCCTAATCTTTGGCAAAGTAGCCCAGTATCACCACACAGTGGTGTCTTTGACAGCTATTGTTTGCAAGCACATCCACAGGTGATGGATGGTGGAATAACTTAAAGTTGTTCGGACCATGATGAAATGCATTATGTTCTTTGGACATATCCTGCTGATAAGAGAGCTGTTTGAGAGTGAGCATAGAACATATACTTTTTAAAGCAAACATAGAACATATGCTTTTAAGCGAACATATACTTTCAAGGGAACATAGACTTTCAAAGAAAATATCATATCTTTATACTAAATTTCTCAATAACCTACCTTTGGTGTATTCTGACGCTGTCTTATTGCAGGGGAGTGTCTCACTGTACTATGTTGATATCCATTGTTGTTACCCAGCTTGCTTGGAGTCTTTGTCATGTCATTCATCTGTAATTATTAACAAATTTAATTTTCTGTGATGTCAAAATTATTAAAAGTTTAATTATGACATGTGGTTCATTCACACAAAACCAAATATTAACTGTTTCCAAGAATTATTACCTGACAGAACTACAGTAAAACTATACCAACTGGAGCAAAAAGTTAAAGAAGAAAAAATAAAGTAGTTTTACATGTCACAAAATGAGATATTTCGACCAGGGCTGCAGATACAACTTTGCTAGGAAGGTCTTTAAAAAAAAAACTTTTCGCTTCTTCAGTTTGGAAAATTCACAAAAGTTTTATTTTAGGGGTGCTGGTTTTTACTATTGGTGCATAGTGCTAGATATATTATTCTCATATTAGGAGGGGGTGGGAAGTATGTTTTTGACCTCTCTGGTAAATGGCTTAACCACTTTGCCAGGGAGATCCTATTATCACCCATTGATGCATATCCTATCATCATCAAGTGCCATCTCTGCAACAAAAGTTGGCTGCAACAGACCACCAACAAACCTTGTCTCTTGTTTTGGTGGTGCACTCTGATAGACTGTAACCTGTCCATCTTGTGATGTTACTCTCCCACTTGTATCTCTGTCTACCTCTTGCTGGCTTCCCTTTGACTTTACCCTCAAGTAAGGTCTTCAACAAGGTCTTTTAATGTGACCGAAATATTTTATTTGCCTGATCGTTATTTCTCATAGTAATTCTTTCTTCATATTAAGTGTTTTTAGAACCTCTTTGTTTGTTTTCTTCTTTCCATAATGTTCTTCCTATTTTTCTATATATTTACATCTCAAAAGCTTCAATTCTATCTTATGTTTGTTTAGTGTCCATGCCATACATTAATATAGAATAGATGTAGCATTTTATAATTCTCATTATTAACTTTGTAATTTGTTTAGATGTTACTATTTTCCTCATGTCGTTGAATGTTTTTTTAAGCCATTCGTATTCTCCTTTTAACTTCTGCTTCACATCTGCTGTGACTATGTGTCCAAGATATTGATACTGTTTTACTTGTAGTTTCTCTCCATGTATGCTTATGTTTAGCTCTTATTCTTCTGTGACTTTGTTGATTATCATGGTTTTTTTTTTTTATTTATATCCAGTGCATATTCTTACTTGATTTATTGATTTGATCTATTAGTCTTTGTAGTTCATGTTCACTTTCTGCATCATAAAAGTGTCATCTGCATATCTAAGGTTGTTTATTATTTTCCCATTGATCTTGAGTCCTGGCATTTCTTCTATATGTTTAAAGATATTCTATGTGCATATTCTTCTTCTTCAGCGTTTGCTCTCAAATAAGCACAACGAATATTTCATGTGAATTCCGCTGGGGAGCGTGAAATAAGTTGTGCTGCAAGTTCCACAGTAAAACTGTGATTATTTGCACCCCGGTTGGCCACTTGTGGTCAGGACATCCGAGGTCCAACACATCCGTTTTTGTCATTCCTTTGTTTCAGGTTTGGTCCCTATGTGCATATTCTATATGGAACATTAAACACTGATGCATATCCTATATAGAGCATTATTCAATTATTGTAAAATTGTTAGGCACCACTTATACACTTAATCACATTGCCAGAACAATCTGCCCCTCTCGTCTTGAAACATGACAAAGTTTGAATGCGTTGGCTTTGATTGGTCCACTAACATCTGTATAATTAACTGAGCAGACGCACAACTATATTGCTGCATGGTTTATTTTTGTTCACCTAAGAGACAGTACAGGCAATTGAAGGGAGAAGAACAAACATCACTTTGATAAAATACAGTGTAAATACCTTTCTGGCCTTAAGAGGTGTCTTCACAGGTGTAGCAGTTGGGGGAAGTCTTCGTTTATTTGGGGTCTGTGACACAGATTTACTTCCATACATCATTTCATCTTCTGTCTGTTTGGCACGGGCTTTCAGCTGAGGATACATTTTCTATGACATTTTATTGGCTAATAAGAAGTGAGTTCGTACTGAGCATTAGCTAATGCTATCCATGTCCATACATAAAAAAAGAGAAACTGTTATCGAAACTTCTGTATATTTACATATCACCTTTTTTACAAATTTGTTTGCTAGTGTTACCACATATTGCAGTGGTTAGAGCAATGGCTTCACATATGATGGTCCTGGGTTCATTTCCCAGTTGAGGCGGAAATGTTTTTCAGACTGCAACGGCTCCCGGGTCGACCCAGTCTTAATTGAGTACCGGATTAATCCGGAAGTAAAGACTGCGAGGGAGAGGACATGGCTACCGCCCTCATATAGCAGAGGCACTGAAATGTGAGATAATTAACATATGACACCCTTACCGCATTAATAAAAATGCTATGGGTTAACAGTTTGCTAGTGTTTATTCTCAAACTCACAATGGAACTTTATTGTAGCAGGACAATGCTTTTACTAGATTTCCAGCAGAATGTGGTCTAGAGAACAGAAATGGATCGTGGCCTTTTATTTATGCAAATAGCCAGACACATCAGACTTCTGCAGTCTTTAATCTAACAATTTGTAAGATAAATGAAATGTTATTACTCCACTATGAAGGAAAGTCAATAAGTAAGTCAAAAACTAATGTGGAAAAGAATAGAAATGCAATAAGTGATGTTTGAAAGTTCGATTATGATGTAACAACATTCGGTTATGTGATCAATGTGTGTAGTAGATGATAGTTGCACTGGTAGTTGTATATGTATGTTCAGCGCACATGCGAAATGTGATAGCGTTACAAGAGTGTATAATAAATCAAGTATGCAGCTGTGGGGAATTTTTGTGTGTGCAAAAGGATGTTATGCCAATGACATTCGTAAAGAGGTGATTACTGTTTATACTCTGATAACTGTTTATTGTATAATGTGTTGCATAATTGGATAAGTCAATTTTCACTGAGGAAGAACGATTTGATCATCCTGCCAAAATTGAAATAGAAGCAAATGTTTATAGGTGGAGGAAATGATTTGAGATGACAGGTCTCAGAGTAGCAGCAATAGGGTGTTTGGTTTCACTTGCAGCATAATGCATGATCAATTGAAATTCCAGAAAGTGTGCTCACAATGGGTACCAGAGATGATAGACAAGCGTTTTATGTTGCAGGTATTACCACACTAAAATATCGCTGGGATAAGTGCATCAAAGTTGGTGGAAATTATGTGGAGAAATATAAAAGAACAATGTCAGTCTAAAATTATAAAGTGTTCATGTCTGTATCACACTTACTTATCTCTTTTCTAGCCATTTATGATTTACTTATGGACTTTCCCTCATTTAATGAAAATATTTTTTTGATGGACATGAATTAGCTTATAACTATGATTTACGTAAAATTTGGCAGTTTTTGTGTGTGGATTTGTTAATATTTTATATTAATTTATGAACTTAATGCATGCTTATAATAAATATATGGATAATATAGTTCTTATTTTATGCATGTATATTTATCAAATAAAAATACTAATGTAAAATTTGTGTATCATATTTTAATTGTATATATATATATATATATATATATATATCAGAATAGACAATACCGAGATAGAATGTGTGGATAAATTTGAATACCTAGGAGCAAACATCAACGGTGCAGGAGACTGCATGGCAGAAATAAGGAAGAGATTGGCAATGGCATATTGCAAAATAACAAGGTTGAAAAACATATGGAAAAACAACAAAATAGAAATGAAAGTGCTAATGTTACGAACTTTTATTTTTCTGGTTCCAACATACGGCTGTGAAACATGGACTCTAAGTAAAACAGCGGCAAAGAAGATGAATGCCTTCGAGCTGAAATGCTACAGGAAGATACTTAGAATATCATGGAAGGATAAAATCAGAAACTCAGATAATATAAACACATTGAAGATTCCAGAGTGTTGGTTACTAAACACAATAACAAAAAGAAAACTACGCCTGTTTGGTCATATAAAGAGACACAACTGTTTAGAAAGACAAATAATGGAGGAAAGAGTACCAGGGAGGAGGAGAAAGGGCAGACCAAGAAGACGATGGACTGACGATATTAAAGATAACATGAATACATCACTAGAAAATGCAAGCCACATCGCCCAAGACAGAGAGAGGTTCAGAAAGTTCATTGAGAAGACAACGTTCTGGAAGGAATATGTCACATGACATATATATACACATACACACGAGGTAGCTTCAAAAAGTTCCCAGAATAGTCAACTAGTACTTGAATGAAAGATGGTGTTATGGAGATTATATGTTCAGAAGTAGGTAATGACCTGACAAAAGGACATACTAGACTTAATCTTCACATATACTCTTGAAGAGAAAATACAGATGTTTGTTTGATAGTAGATACCCCTTCTGAGTAGAAGGCTACTTCAATATGCATTGCATTAATCTGAAGTCTGGGTATGAAAGAAAGCTCAGAGTAACCACCCCACTGGACATAGGAAATAAGAGCAAGTTGCTCACAATTCCTGGAGTTAGTGATAAGGAAACAAACAAAAATAGTAGAAGATTCTCACAAACAATGTCTCTCATATGCAGAGCTTAAAACACAATGTCCACAATTTTCATCAGAAACTTCTATCATTGATTTCACAGCAAACTTAAGATAAAGGTAGTGAATCAGCATCAAAGCTTCCTGTTTTACTCTAACCTGTTGAACTGCAAAGATTGAGCTTGATAAAAACTAGATGACTAATATTATCTTCAGCAATGAAGGTGTAATTCCTCAATCTTCCCAGAGCATGAGTCCTGGTACCCATTTCCTGGATTAACCACTGGAATTTTTCTTGCAAAACATGAGTGATAACAAAGTCATTACCATGGCTCCTCAAAATTAAGAGAATGATAATAAACCACACCATATGTTAAACTGCCTGACAATGCAACAGATTCCAAACTAGTGAATAAATTAGAAACCACATATACCCTCATTTGTTTCTGCTGCTCCTTTTGCTGTTGAAAGTTCTCCCATTTATGTTTCACATATTCAGGATACTTCATTCCATCTACTAAAAACTCTTTCTGGTTGTCATGTTCCCATTTCTCTATGACTTCTGTCACTTCTTCCTCAACCTGAAAAATAAATAGGAGCACATTGGTTTTTCCTTGTTATTGCAACCATTAAATTGATCTCAGAGTTAGAACTAATACACAATGCTTGCAACTTGTAATCAACATTTCATTAACCCACTCAATCCTTTAGCGGCCGAAATTGGTATTGTTCATTACCGTAATGGCCGTTCTCGTCCGATTGACACACAGTTATTTAGATTGATGTCTGCTACAAATTTCATTCAAATAGACATGCTAAATTTAGCCCTGACATGATTACCGCTATTGGCGACTGCCAGTATTATTTTCCAATCATTTCTAACAGCTGTTGCTTCCAAACTGCAAAAGGTTTATTATGACCTTCAATTATTGTCAAAACTTGTTAAAATGGACCTACTTATAATTCAGATGATGTTGATAGACAATTTTTTTAATGGAATTTCAGAAAATGTGAATGAATCAGACATTAATGGGGAATTAGTTTAGTATTTAGAATTTGAAGTAGCAATGATCGTCATTCTGTAGTGTAGGCCTAATTGATGATGTTAGTGTCCGTCCAGGATCCCAATTATGTCTTAAAGATGTGAAAGTGACTTATCAACACTATTTATATATTGCAAATGACATTCACCGATTATCTCTTGATGTATCCTCATAACTGATTTTCTCTTGATGTATCCTCATAACTGATTATCTCTTGATGTATCCTCATAACTGATCATTTCTTGATGTATCCTCATAACTGATCATCTCTTGATGTATCCTCATAACTGATTTTCTCTTGATGAATCCTCATAACTGATTATAATTATCTCTTGATGAATGCTCATACCACTGCCGAAGACGGATGTCGAGCCATTGGCACAAATAAAAAAGTGACACACACATTTCCATTCTCTTGCTACAAGAGAGATCCAGTGGGAGTTTGAGAATGAACTCTGAAGAAGAATCCTCATAACTCATTGAACTCTGAAGAAGAATCCTCATAACTCATTTTCTCTTGATGATGTAGCCTCATTTCTATTCCACACAGATATCTCTAGTTCTTGTCAAATTTCATGTATGAAACATGTGCCAATATATTTAGTTTTTTTAATTTTAGAATATAGCTTGTCAAACAATGTTACAACACTAATGTTCATCTACTCCAATTTGAATCATCTACTCACTTACTAATGGAACATAGTACTTCCTTTATTTGTTCATTCCCAACTGAAAATACTTCTATTTTGAGTGTGTACTTCAGCTGTCCTGGTTACTTTGATTTCTCTTGAAAGATTTCCTCCAGGTCATTATCTGATGATGTGGTGGTAATTTGTATTCATTCTAGACAAATAACATTCTCGGGTACCACAGAAGTAACTTGTGCCTGTGTCAGTCGTCAAGTCTTGTCAGCTTTCGGACTGGATGTAAATGGCCTTGGCTGGCACTGAAAATGTCTTACAATCTAGTTTGGAGCTGGTGGACTAGCATTACTGAACTGTGCAGTGCTCTAATGAATGAAAGCACAGATATAAAGGACATGACAGGGAGGATGATATATCTGCTAGAATCATGTTCCTAGTAAAAGAGAACCAGGTGTGAAATATGTCTTGCTACCAAGACACTTCTCTTCACCTGTAAACAAGAGTTTCATGTGTTATTACAAACTTGTAGCAAATTTCAAACCTCATGCATTAAAGAAAATATCCTTTCCATAGAACAGTCACATAATCATGAACTGTTAAGTAATAATAATAATATTATCTGTAACCTGTTAGGGTGCTACTTTGAAGGAAAAAACAGCACAAAATCCCATCAAATATTCTTAGCTTTGCCTGTATGGATGAGCGTAAAAAATAACTTCCTGACCAGTTTTTGATGTTATCAAGCAAGAATTTCCACCTCTTCTAGCTTCAACTGTTCTCTGCAGGATAATCTGTGAAAGGCAGTTACATGTCCAAATCACACACTATGGGTCTGACATAGCCTTATGTCTCAATAGTTTGAAAAGGGACTTACCTTTTCTAAATCTGTACATAGTGTCATAAGTTGTCTTAGCTCACAGTCAATACACAGGTGATGTTTTGTAGACAATGAGGAGACTTAAGTATTAGAAAATAATATAAAAACATGAAATGTATGAAACTTGCTTACATTCCAGGAGGAAGATTGTTTACACAGGAGAAAGTGTATTCTGGGATGACAATGAATTTTTATATCAAGTCTGGATTCTGATGGGTTGTCTCTGTAGATCATTTCAATAGTGACTCCATTCATATACTTTACAATTTATTAATATTTATACAAATTCAGACTACTTTTTAATTAAGTTTGTTGGATAATGCAGGAACCTTTGGTAATTCTTTCAGTAGCCTCTTTCTAGCCTTTTCTTCTTGTAGCAGTTTGCCTCCTCTATCACAGAAAAATCTGTTTGGATCACTAGCCTTTATCTAAAAAGAAAAAGTATAAACTTGCACAAGTTGTAAAGTAAAGAACAAAAAATACATTCAACAAAATGATATTGGAAATAATTGTAAAATATAATGTTTTACAAGATACCGATAATATGTACTTACTGCGCAAATTTGAAATCCAACCAAAACTGAAATCCAACAGGTACAGCTAGAAACAGGGTAATGAAATTTTGCTAATCACTGGAAACACATAATCACGCACACAAATTGAATTCAACCAAAAGACCGTTATCAAGATTACATACACATAAGAATTGATGAGAAGGAATGACACAACTGAGATTCACATGGCTAGCACCAAGCCATATGTATACAAAATTTAAAATTGGCACAACAGCAAAGTGTAATTTTGGACAAGCCAACCAGACTTCAGAACATATCCTTCAAGAATGTGCACACTATGACACATTAAGATGCACATACTGGCCTTCTGATACACCAATGAATGTTAAACTTTATGGTACAAAACAAGAAATGGAAAACACTGTCCAATTTATACAAGAAACAACACTTCAGATATAGACATTATTAGCGAACGAAAGAAGAAGAACATGGCTAGCAGCCAAAATGTGAAAATGACCAGAAGGATTGAAACTAGGTCAGAGGTGACACAAAAATGAAACATAAAGAACACACTCAAATACATGTGAAATAGAGACAAAAAAAAAGAAGTGACAGAACATGATATCATCCACATGACTACTGCTCATTAATCCCTAAAGGTTTAAGAGTTCCAAATTCACATATATATAGCGGTTCTCGAGTGCGAGACATGAAAGTTGCCAAAGCAGCACGCAGATGGGCACTACCTGAATATCCTGAGTGCCCCGATGGCCAGTGCCATTGAAGTGGATGGCAACAGGATAACCTGAATGTTTGATACTGTGTAGATGTTCACAGAATCTGTCAGCAACAGTCTCACCTATATATGTCATGGTGATGGTGCACGGCGTGCAGATGATGGCACTGGACACACATACCTAAGTTAGATTTTAATAGTCGTAAGATCTGTGTGTGTACATGCACACACACATATATATATATATATATATATATATATATATATATATATATATATATATATATATATATATATATATATATATATATATATAAAATATGGCATTCATGTTGAAAGATAGTGTCTGAAGCAAGCCTGTATTAGATGTAGCTAGTCATGCCAAAGTTGAAAATGTTTTTCCATGGCAAAATCTGTTGATCCATGAGATTTAGTCTGTTGCAGAATAAGAATGGAAACATGTCATCACTGAACCTTCATTCTTCTGCTCAATATTGAATTCACATATATCCTAGCACTACTGTGAATATGACACCATCTGACTTCAGCATTGTTTTTAGGGTTACTTTGACCCTATAATGGATAGGGCAATCAACTCCACCCCAAAATCTCCGTAGTCAGTTCTTATGACATGCATGAAAGGTAAACTATTCTTTTCTCCCCTTTTGAGTCTCTTCTTCTTCAGTATTCATTCTCAAATCCCGCTGGATCTCTCTTGTAGCAGGACCATGAACCTACTAAATTATCTGCAGGTTGTAGTCCAGAAAATAGAAATGAGTTGTGTCACAGTTTTATTTGCGTCAATGGCCCGACACAACTGTCTTCGGCAGATTGGGCCTGTTCAAATATGGGCATTTTCAGATGTTTGAGAATGAATGCAGAAGGAGAAAAAAATGATTATAATTTTTCAAAATATATCTATTTGCTCTTAAAGCTTTTGTTGTTTTATGTATACTGTTTTTTAAAAAAAGTCAGGTTGTTTTAAAATATAAGTTTTCTTATCAGAAAGTTAACAAGTGTGTCAAATACAAAAATAAAAATGTTGCGAGATAAAAATAAAATGAATATACATAAAATTGATAACTATAACCATAACAGGAGGAAAGATTCAATGGCAAAATAGTGAAACTATTATAAATAGGGTGAATGACAAATGATAGTTGTACAGCGCATGCAACCAAGGTAAGAGACCCATCAGCCAGTCAACTTTCAATCCAGAAACAGAAGGTATATTGACATTACTATTATTAATGTACATGATTGCACTTTACTACTTATCAATAGCAAATTTATCATAGAAACTACTAGAAAAATAATCTTACCTCAAATGTTATCATGTTATTGAATAGTTCTTCTCGAAGTGCTATTTTGTCCAATATGTCTTTGTGCATAACATAATATTGTCGTACACTCTCCAGTTCTTTTTCATGAGCACTTAGAAGTTCATCTGTGCATTCTTCTACAAAAACAAAATGGGAATATGGTTTTCAATTGAGAAATTGCAAGGCATATCAACCTTAAGGTGGTGTTTATTTAAGAATAGTAAAGGTAACTGTGTTTATGAATTAACATTGTAGCTCGCAGTTCAAAGTGCTCAATTGCTTAGCAATGTCTAACAAGAAATCAACAGACTAATGTAATTTCATCATGTACACTGTAGCCAGACATCTTTCCTAGAACATGAAGACTCAATGATTTCCTGAAGACTGGGTAAACCATGGGAATAAATTTAAAAAATAAAATATTAGACGTGAATGAGCCACAACCTGGGTTGTATGAGAACAAGCCCTTGGTCATAGAAAAAATACAGGTGTAGTTTTTCTTATGTAGTTTTACATATTCCAAGTACACCGTAGTGATGTGAAATAAGGGATTTATTTTATTTTTTGCATTCTTTAATGTATAGTCTACTTATCTGTCAATTTCTGCAAACCACAGATCTTTAAAAAAAACAACACACCCACAAGATCATCATATTTTTTCTCTTTTGTAGCAAAACAATGGTCCTAGATTTCCAACAGAATGTAGTCCAAGGAACGCAAATGCAAGACGTCACAGTTTTATTTGCACCAATGGCTTGATACAAATTAGAGCAATTAAGCTCTGCTACAGTACTTTCACGATCTGAGTTGCTGCACTTCCCCGCCAGAATCAGATATGTAAATAGAGTCTAAAAATCCAACAATAGTTGAAAATCCTAAAACATGAATACCACTCAAAAACAATCATACCTTCATTGAAAGCTTTGAACACAGCTCTCTGTTCTTTGCTGAAGTAGCATTTATCCCACCAAGATAGTAACTCTTTCCTAATCCCATCCACAAATTTGCGCATGTTCTGGAACTTGAGAAGCTGACATACTTCAATTTGAGATTTAAGGGCAGATATTACTTTCAATCCATGACCGCGATTATTTTTTTCAAAGTTCTCTCTATCATCGGCAGGTGTTTCTAATCTATTCCACAAGGCTCTGAGGCATTCCCATAATTGGTCAGCCTCAGTCTTCATACTTTGGTCCTTTCTAACCAACTGAAAAAGAAACAGAAGCATAAATAAAAAATTGGATGCACAGGGTACAGAGTTGCTCTCGTGTGTTCCTAGGGTTAGAAGATAACCAAGGTACCAAACGTACCTCCTTCTGTTTTCTGGCCAATACTTTTTAGTATCATATCTGTGAATGTGGAGGCAGCAAATGGAATGAGAATTGACTGCAAAAAGACAGCAAATATCTCAGACACCTCTGCGTCGACACTGCCAACACACGGTTACGCAAGACAGTTCAGTTAGAGCATTGGAGGAGCAGCCAATGCAAATGTCACAAAATGAGCAGATATGATGAATACTGAAATTCATGAGCCATTCTCTGTAAGAATAACATATTGAGTACATAGAGAAGGCAGCACAAAGTCAGTGCCACATTCAAATAGAATGGGATACGGATACAGAACTAAAGTTTTAATCAGCTTCAGAACAGTTCCCAGTGCTTCTAAATAGGTGTAGAGACTCAGACTTGGACAAGGGTTCACAATGTCAGGAATAATACCATAGTTAAGAGGGTGAACGAACGCTGGCGCCACTCAACAGTCGAGTTTTTCCTATACTGGAATCATGTTCCCAAAGAGATAAGGTTCAGTACCCGTTGGCAACAATATGTCTAATTATGAGTTTACTGCCAGCAGAACACCTCGTGTGAGATAGTTGACCCAAGTCTAAATCCCTGATTACAGCTTCCTGAAGACTGCCACCCAGAGACATGTTTTGGCCTGAAAAACCCAAATAAACAGTGAGTCAAAATAAATGACGGGTGTTAAACTGTCACTGCGTAAAGTCCATACAAATTCGATGCCTGGCAACAGATAGGTAGGATGTCACAGCCTAGGGAAGCCCACCCGAATTAAAGGCATGATGAAAATGGATGTGCAGATTCTTCTGGGGTGCAAATAATGCAGATATGCTGTAAATTGGCTGCACAATGTACTAGACACTCCCCGGCGGAAATCACATGAACGTTCATGCTGGTTATCAGGGTGAATGCAGAAGATAAATAAAATGAAATTGGTAGCATATCCTATTCTTCTTCTTCTTCAGCGTTCATTCTTAAACTTCCACTGGATCTCTCTTGTAGCAGGAGAATGGTCAAACTAGATTTCTAGCAGGATGTAGCAGGATCCAGAAAAGGAAATGTGTTGTGTCGCCAATTTATTTGCGCAAATGGCCCAACACATCCGTCTTCTGCGAACATCCCATTCAGAATGTAGCCATTAACCCAGCATTTTTTGGCTGTAGTGATTTTCTAGACAATATAAATATGTTCAGTAGTTTGCCATTGCTTTCTGAACAATTGCCAGTGGTGGGATGAACCAAATAAACTTAGATAATAGAAAACTTCTGTTTTTATCAGCCGTTCAATATTTTCTCTCTGCAGTAGATTAGGATATGGAAGCTAGCTATCATAATCTTGAATTTTTCCAATTCTTGCTTTTTTAAATATGTAATAAAACTGTTAGGGTGTCACATTGTAGTCATCAGTACAAAAAAAGGCAGCCAAACATACACATTACAGGAGAGTGTGGAAAAATTACGCCATGAACAAGACAAGATTTTCTTTAATAATCTCTTCTCTCTCCACTGTCGGATAATCTCAGAAAATGAATGGTGTCTTGTTACATATACTATGCAAACTCAACACAGTTTCACCACTGTCTAATGTAGGTTTATATCACTTGAAGAATTTTAATGATTTTTTATTGGGAGTTTTTTTTGTTTTTCGTTCGCTCCATTGTAACCATCACGGATATCCGTGCGATTTCCGCCGGAAGCGTGATTACGTTGTGCCACCGTTATGCGCCTTGTAGGCCTAGCACATCCGATTTCGGCATGCCTTGGCAATTCGGGTGGGCTACCCTTAGCCTGTGACATCCTCTATATCTGTCTCCAGGCACGCGTAGTAGAGACTCTTCGCCCAGACGATTTTTTGCTCTTGTCTGTCTCGAACGAGGTGTTCCACTGTCTATGATTTTGCCTCGTGTAATTGGACGTGCTGTGCCTGTGCCCATTGGGTACTGAACCGTTTCTCATCCGTGAGCCTGGTTCCTTAAGGGGAAGAACTCAGCAGAGGAGTTGGACCCTGGCTCTTTCGCCCTCTTAGCCAAGGTGTCATTCACCGACATCGTGTAACCCTCGTCCAAGTTAGAGTCTCACACCACGCGTTTGAGAGCAAGGCTTTCGAGAGCTGAGCGTCCTTGTCCCAATAGCGCCTGGGCCCATCAGGTACTGAACCCTTTCTCTCTTCAAATGTATTTCCGGTGTAGGAAAACCTGACAGTAGAGTTGGGCCAGGGCTAAATCGTTGTCCCTTTTGTGCCTGAGCGCATCGAGTACGAAACCCTTTCTCTTCGCGAGCATATTTCCGGTTTAGGAAGGCTCTACATTAGAGTTGGGTTAGGTCTTCTTGCTTTACCAAACGTCAATGGATGGGTCTGGGTCTCTGCCTGTAAGGAACACAGGTAACTAGAAGCTCGTCTCGAGCTAACAGAGCTTGTAGTTCCCCTTTCCTAGGGACTTTTCACTTTCTATTTGCAGTTCACGCTGCCCTCTAGTGCTGTTCTGCCATTTCATTGTTTCATTGTACTCGGTATGAAATTTATTTGTCTCTCGCCATGCATCTATCTTTACATGCATTTTACATTGGCCGCCTCTCCAATGTTCGGACTGGACTGACTTGCTTCACTGTATGTCGACAGTGTCGCTATATGTGGTGATGCTGGTGGTGTCGGAGATATTGTCTGTCTCTTGTGCAGTCAAATCTCTTTCCATCTGCTACCTCCACATTCTCGGACACGATCCCCAAAAGATTTGGCCAGAATCAGCTCGAGCTGCTGTATTTCTGTTTCCAGGGTGCACCGCGTGGAGGTACATTTGGGATCTTGGTTATCTGCTAACCCTGGGTCCGCCTAGAGCAATGCGTTCCCTTTGCACCGCTATTGGGAGTTTGAAGTCTTCATTTTACATGTCATATTTACTACACTGTACTAGCACAGTATTTGCAAACTTATGGTAAACAAAAAGAAATCAATTCAATCTACCTGATACAGAATTTATGGATCACATAATGTAAATTATCACAAAACAAAGAAATATACAGATATGTGTGGCTTGCTCTTGAAGAGAAAATAAAAGAGAGGAAGATGAAATATCACATGGAGGTTAGATTTAAACATATGTAATTACATATGTAACGGCAAATTTGCATATGAAAAAGAAATAGTATACGTTTACTGTGGTTGAGAAGGAAGTGAAATAATTACTATAATTAAAAAACATACCATATTATGCAATTCTTTAAGATTTTCCATGTTGCTCGTGGACAACAAAAAGCTGGCATCATCTTCACATATCAGCTCACAACTAAATGATGTATCTGGCTCACTCTCCAACAGACTGTACAACTCAAGAATATGTTTCTTGGTAGCTACAAACTCAGTAAATCGTTTATCCTGGTAAAATAATTTAAATCAATTAAAAACAACTGTTTAGCAGAGGGTATGGCCATTTGAAAGTGTATACAATTCTAAAAGACACAGACAAAACAATAAGAAAATAGAGGAATTAGTTACGTGCAAAATGTAACACTTTATTAAGAAAATTTATGTTAAAGTTAAGCAGAGTTTTGTAATTCTGTTAACTTTACTAATAACTAAGATGAGTAATAGAATATAAAGCTAAGATCACTCATGTGTTGCAGGGGTCAAAGTTGAAGCATAGTAGTAACACTGTGACCATGATATGCTGAAGGTTTGACGTAGGATTGGCTACCACATCTTTAGATGGTCCGTGGCCCAAAAATGTACTTGGAGTTGTGCTCATAAATGAGAAAAGGCTCAGTATCGACGGGCACAAGGAAAATATGTCTATTTATGCGAGACAAATTCACTGGCAATTGACACCTTGTACGAGACAGACGACGTCGACCCAAGCCTAAATACCTGTTTAGCAACTTTTTGAAGACTGCTACCCAGGGATATGTTTTGGCATGTTAAGTTCAAGTGTACAGTGGGTGATAAACCGCCATGGCGTAGTGTTAATACACATTAGTAGCCTGGCGACAGATAGGAAGGCGCTGTCACAGGCTAGGGAAGCCCACACAAATAAAAGGCATGTCAAAATCAGATATGCTGGGTTGGAAGGTGCAAAATAATGCAGATGTGCTGTGAAACTGGCAGCCCAACATTCTTCAAATTCCTTGGTGGAAATCACAAGAATTTTTGTACTTGATTTCAGAGAGCCAATGCAAAAGAAAGGTGTATATATTGCAGCCAAGCTGTAGACTACAACACTATGAATTTCTTCTCCAGACTACATCTTAACTGGTAGGAGTTTTATAATAGCACAAAAGAAAGAAAATGTTAAGATAATCTACTTAATGAAAGCTTTTCAGAAAATCATAAAAAGTCAATGTTTAAATTCCTTTTTCGCTCTGGTCCGAGATCAAACAAAATCTATGACTAGCAGCATATTTTACAGAAGGAACAAACTCTCGCATACACTCAAAAGTCATTCTTTATAAAGTTCTCCATGACTCATTAATGTTTTAAAAGTTTTCGGAAAAATTGTCTGTGCAATCTCTTTTTCATATTTTCCCTATAAAATATAGTAGAAATGGTCCCTCTTTCATGTTTTCTGGTAAAATATGTAATAGAAATGGTCTTTCATATTTTCTCTATAAAGTTTGTAGTAGAACTGATCTCTCTTTTATATTTTCCCTATAAAGTATATTGTAGTAGCAATTTAGGCTATGGACTCTTAATTTTCCAGACAAGTAATGCTCCTTTTCATACAATTAATGCATAGGGAAAAAATAGTGCTCACAGAAATGATAGGTCTAGTGGCACTATCTTATATTACATTACAGAAATGGTAGGTCTAGTGGCACTATCTTATATTACATCACAGAAATGGTAAGTCTAGTGGCACTATCTTATATTACATTACAGAAATGGTAGGTCTAGTGGCACTATCTTATATTACATTACAGAAATGGTAGGTCTAGTGGCACTATCGTATATTACATCACAGAAATGGTAAGTCTAGTGGCACTATCTTATATTACATTACAGAAATGGTAGGTCTAGTGGCACTATCTTATATTACATTACAGAAATGGTAGGTCTAGTGGCACTATCTTATATTACATTACAGAAATGGTATGGTCTGTATTTTTCTATGACATCTGCAAACTAATAGTACTTACGTAGAACACAGATTTTTTAAGTTTCACTTGAAAATTGGCAAACTGTTTTGTCATCAGTATCAAAGATTACCATCTTTACTTTACCCATACGTATTTTCTTTGGCTTTCTAATATCGTTGCCCAGGACTGATTCCAAGTTAAGAGGAGTTTATTTGACCTCAACCTTGGGGTAGTCCATATCTCAGCAAATATCTCAGCCCCAGCGGAAACATTTTTTCAAAGACACGCTCAAGTCATCCTTGAAACATCTTAACATTGACGTAGGCGCTTGGGAGAGCCTTGCTCAGGATAGAACAGCATGGCGTTACAGCATTAGAACGGGAGCACTAGTGACAGAGGAATTCAGACAAGAAACTGCAAGACAGAAGCGGACACGTAGAAAAGAAAAAACATCTCAACGTCACACAGATACCTTCTATTGTTGTCAATTCTGTAAAAGAACATTTTGTGCGCGCATTGGACTTGCTAGTCATTTAAAAACGCACTATTAACTCTATTATTTTATTATTTATTGTTATTATTATTATGGTTGAGTTTTTGGTCATCGTCGATCACGACGGACGAACATCATCATCTCAGCAAATAGAAACCAACACAAATCTGAGTTTGATGCTGATACAGCATCCTTAAGACACCATTGGTCACACAAAATATGTGCCTAGCACAGTATTGTCCCACAAGTTTTAAAAGTATGTAAAAGTACTTTCTTCGTTTGATAGATCATCTTCCCTGAACTCTGAAAAACTGGTCTACAAGCGTCCAGATCTCAAAACATTTCCCCCAGTGTGTAGCAACTGACAATATACACTCATGTTAGTTTTCCAGTGTCCTCTGTTTATTTGAATATTACTCTTGGTATATTCTCTACATTATCATAATACAGTAGAATCTTTTTTTTTCTCCCTGTCGTGACAAATAGGTATATATTATTTGATTTTAAAACTATGGACAAAAAACATGTGACAGAAAATTGTGAGTTTACCCTTTCAGCTTGTAAAAGTCCAACATGCTTTTCCAGGTCTCTTAACTGTTCTAAAGTGGGCACTTTTTCAGAAGGTATGTAGAATGGGGTGGTAGATAAAGTCTCAGACAGTTGTTGGTCACGACTGTGCAAGGTATCATACTTTGCCATTCTGTCTTTTTTTTCTTTAGCCATAGTTTCAACTTTATTACGCAATATTTTCTCTTTCTGTACCATAGTCAGACCTCCTGACAACTGCAGGAAAACAATAAACATTTGATATTTACTTATGCCACCATATACAATTTATATTGCATAAATAAAAACAAAAAAACGTTAATATACTGATGCTTAAACTATTTTGGTACTAGTGTGATTTACAATGACAACAGACAAAAGTCAAAAACCAATCAAGAATCATAATTGATAATCAAGAACTGGAAGATATTAATTTTTAATGCAAACATAAATAGTTCAGGAGATTGTGCAGAAAAAAATCAAGAAGAATTGCAATAAGTAACTTCAAAAATTGCACAACTGAAGAATCTTTAGCAAGGCACCAGCCATAAAGATAAACTACACCCGATAGAAAAAGCATATTTCCAGTAGTAAATTACAGCTGTGAAATATGGACACTTAAAAAATCAGTGACAAAGAGAATTGCTGCCTTAAAAATGATAATGCTACAGAAAGATTTTGAAAATACCAGGCACAGTGAGAAGAACGAACCAATTGATATTAAGAGCAGTAAATGTCGAAGAGGGTTGATTCCTAAACAATATTATAACAAGAAAGCTCAGGTTTTTGACAATATAAAGTACATTACATTATGGAAAAATTAACAATGGAAGGCATGGTTTCTGGTAATAGGGGTAAGGGCCATGATGATGATGAATAAGAGACATCTCAGAGTGTTTAAATGTACCCTTGGCTGCGGCAGCCACCTTGCCAAAAATCATGAGGAGTTTAGAACATTCATGGTCACTGCACTGTTGGGTCACCTTTATCGACTAAGGATCTCATACACAGATGAATGTCCATGTGGATCCGGAACCCAGACTCCAGAACACATACTTATGGACTGCCCAACATACAAAGAGCAGAGACAGCAGACCTGGCCAGAGGATACAGATTTGAGGCAAAAGCTATGGGGCAGCCGATCTGACCTGGAGAAGACAGTGGACTTCGTCTTGATGACAGGTCTGACGGTATAGCATGACCACATGCTGAACGCAGAAGAAGAACATTCATAAAGAAGACTATCTTCTGGAAAGAATATGTCACCTGAAGAGGTGTCACATACATATAGACAAGACAAACAGCTCGCAAGAGATAAGAATCAAGAAGGCAAAGGGGAAGATACTTTATGATATTTTTTATTTATCCAGTTGAGGATTTCTCCAGAACTTAGATGACCCCAGTTCTTCATGGGTGTGTAATTCCTTGAGAAGTCTCATACTCTGGTCAATTGAAGGGCAAATTTCGACCTCGGTGTTAGTTTCTGAGCTCTGTACTCTTTTCACTGCTAAGGGGAAGATCTCGAGGAATTGCACATTTGTGAAGGACTGTAGTCATCTGAGTATAAATAAGAGAAAGCTATAGAGAAATTCCCATCTGGGAAAAATGGGAAAATAGCACCTAATTTGCAAAGATAACTATAAACACATGCACAATACAGTGGAATCTCTCTATTTCCCTATATAACACTTTTCAAAATCCCCAATTATATTTATTCGTTATTGTTTATGCTGTATATAGCAAATTTCTGTTATTACATACATTTTCGTTGGTCCAGACTAAGTTGTTATAATACGATTCCACTGTATTATGCAGACTCGTAGCAACAAATTTATTATAATTAGTAATTTGTAGAAACTGTGCACATATATCTATTGAACTAAAGATACTGAACTTGTTCTCTCACAACAAACATCAAAGGTATTAGCATGTTTCTTAACTGATGAAGACACAAAAGACTTAGAGAATTGATTTCATTGTACTTGGGTACTCCACTATGTACTCCCCCTCAATGAAATAGGATGCTGCCTTTTCAAAAATACCACACACAGCATGTAACCTCATAACTTGATAATCCACAGGGATTTCAGAAAAAATTCACATGTAAACAAGATGTCATGATCCCGGATCAAACCAGCGACTTTGAGCACAGTTACCGGTACCTAATAATGAGTGTTTAATCACTTCCACAATTCCTATATCGGCAAGCTTCACAAAATAAAGTGGCCAGAAACTGAAGTCTCCAATAGAGTTCACTTATGCAACATCAACTTCAATATTTTTTTTAAAGAGCTCAGTGTTAGGTTGTTATTTCCATTGCATTTTTGTGTGTTTTGGGAAATGAAAGATCAGAGAGAAACTTGTAAACATGACCACAGCACAAAATGACAGCTAAATGGACAGTATTCAAGAAGTTAGACCAGTTGCAGAAGTTAGACAAAACTGGAACGGCCATTAAGAAATAGTAATAAGAGATTAGCAGCTAAAGATATCCAGAGTGTAATTATGATGATCTGACATCTAACTACAACATATCACAAAATGACATTCAAGATGTAAGAGCTCATTTGTTTCAAATGTACAAACTTAAAGTTTAAAAACAGATCTTTATACATAAAGGATTGAAGAATTTACATAATATCTACATAAAGGATTGACAAATTTACATATCTACATAAAGAATTTTAAAATTTACAAACAGGTAACACCTACATAAAGGAGTAAAGAATTTATTTCCTTATACTTAGTTTTCCCAATATGTACTCTGCTTCTCTCAGGGAAGCATAACGCTGCATTCCAGAAGTACCTGTATAGCACGTAACTCAGTAGTTTCAAGTCATGCTCAATAACAACATAAATACAACATCTCACAAATAAACAAAGCAATACTCCAATCTACACAGAAGACAATCCCAAGGGGCAGACGAAGAAAATACAAACCTTATTGGCGTGAGACCCTAGAAAAATTGCATAGCGAGTTGAATGATGTAAGGCATACAATGGAGCAAAACCTTACAGTAGAAAACACAATGAAATCAAACACACCTTCAATGAGCAGAAAAGAACAAAGATTCAAAAGAGCCGACATGAAAATACCAAGAGCTTAAACATGACAAAAGACACAAGCAAACTATGAAACCTTACAAGAACTCTAAATGAAGAAACAAAGAATTCACACTACAAGACTGTCATCAAAGAAGCGAGGAAATTCTACACAAGAAAAATGGCAGCAAACATTTAGCTCATATAGGTATGTATCAAAGATGTCAAAAAATAAATTAAAAGAAAACTGAAGAATCAAAATCAAGACCTAAGCATGAAGAAACCCTATACCATCACTGAACTAAATCGTGCCATAGGAAAACTAAAAATCAAGGTCCCAGGAAAGGATAGCCGTACCAATGATATGGTCAGGAACCTAGGGCCAATCAACAGAAAAAAAGCTACTTACCATCTTCAAATGATCATAGAGAAGTGGTAAAATTCCAGACATGGCGTGAAGCTGTCATCATCCAAATCGGTAAAAAAACCCCAATAAGTTAAGCAATGGAGCTAATGGTCAACTCTAGACTAATAAAATACCTAGAATAAAACCAAAAGCTCAACAAAACAGTTGGAAAAAAAAATTATTGAAGCAATGAAGACCAGCTCATATACCTAGCACAGGAAATCAAAAATGCTTTTCAAAAGAAGGAAATTCAGCAGAAGATGGATATGTCGGGCCATTGGCGCAAATAAAACAGCAACACAACGCATTCCATTCTCTGGACTACATCCTGATGGAAATCTAGTAGGACCATGGTCCTGCTACAAGGGAGATCCAGCGGGAGTTTGAGAATGAACGCCGAAGAAGAAAATATGGAAAAAGTGCTGGCAACTTATAAGGACGGACAATGTCTTTGATAAGGTGTGGAAAGATGGGGGTTCTCTTCAAGTTTCGCCAAAACAAAATTGAAGGCAAAATGTTCAGCTGGATAAAAGATTGCCTCTACTACCACACAGCAGGAGTAAAAGTAGATAATATTCATCAATGATATTGGAGAGAAACTGTCACATCATATTTCAAAGGCCCCCCATGCAGATGACTTTGATGCATGGAGTGTGGCAGGCAACCTAACCACTGCAAAGAACAGAATGCAAACAGCACTTGACACCCTAAGTGAATGGGCATATGATTGGGGAGTCCAGATCAACCTCTTCAAAACTGTGACAACCATCTTCTCACTTTCAAACCACCAAGAAAGAGCAAATCTAAAAATAAATGGAAGTGAGTTAGTACATGAGGAGAACCCTTCATCTTGGGGTCGCCCGTGTGTTGCCGGGGCCCGAAAGGGGAGCGAAGAATAGCAACACTGTTTACCTTCCATGCATGTCGTAAAAGGCGACTAAAGAGATTATGGGATGGAGTTGGCTGTCCCATCCCATATAGGGTCAGTGACCCAAAGCCATGCTGAAGTCGAATGTGTCAGGCCGAAAGGCGCAGATATCGCAGTAATGCTGTAAGCCATGACACAAAGCATTCCGTTCTCCGGACTACATCCTTCTAATCTGCAGGAGTTTGAGAACGAACGCAGAAGAAGAAGAAGATCTCAGGGTCAAACTAGACAAGCAACTCACCAGGAAACCACACTGGATAACCACTGAGTAAAAAGCAACCAGGACACTATTCTTGATGATTTCTTCTTCTTTCTTCTTCTTTCGTTCACTTGAAACATGTCTATATCTGTAATTCTGTCTCCTTAATAAAACTCACTGTCTTTTGTAGTTCATACAGTGTCCCATAGAGCTTTGATTCCAGTGTTGTTTCCTCTGGCCAATATGTCTGCCTCAGCGTTTCATGCTCAGAACACTCTTGAAGTATATGTTTGGCACTCTGTGCTGCCTGTCCACATGTACACATGGCTGTGTTGCCAATCTTGAACTTTGTATACATGTGACTGCGGAGTCGGTTGTGTCCTGTTCTGAGACGTAGAATTATAACTTGTTCTGATCTGTTCGTATTGTGATAGTCATCTTGTGTTGGTGTTTGTGGCTTTCTTATTGACTTTATCATCTGTTTTTTCTGATGGTAGGTGATTGGTATATCTGGTTGGTCTTCGGCAGCACCTTCCTTAGCCAGTTGGTCTGCTTTTTCATTTCCTGGTATTCCACAGTGAGAGGGTATCCACTGCATGGTTACCCTATACTGGTAAGACAATTCGCTAAGTAGTTTTTTTAAGTCTGTTAGTTTTCCAGACTGGAGAGCTTGAAGCACTGACCTTGCATCTGTCAGGAATACCACAGGCTGTAGGTCAGAGTTGGAGTTCAGCAGTTTTTTAGCTGCCACACTAATTGCCTGGATTTCTGCATCATAATTATTGCAGAATTTTCCTGTCGGTGTTCTGATTGTATCTCTAGGCTTGTGTGGATATTCTATATATACACCTGCACCTCCATTCCTCACAGCATTCTGTGCTGACCCATCTGTGTACACTCTGACCCATATATCTTGTGGATATTCCTCATCCAGGAAACTGAGGGTGATTGTCATTCGCTGCACACTGTTCTGTTCGTCCTCGCTTAGTATTCCTTTCACATGGGTCTGAATGTATATTGGCATTCCATGGCTTTCACTCCACGGGGTTTGCTCTGGTACAGACCTTAAGGGGCTGCCAACTTCAGGTAGGTCTGTAAGTTGTCTACGGAGTCGTTTAGCTTGATGGATAAAGCTGCTCCTTTTCAGTCGTCCCATTGCTAGATTTTGGAATCTTTCCTTCATTGGATGACTTGGCATACACTGAAACTTTTCTGCTTGAATTAGTACTTTTGTGTCTCTGCGTTCGCCAAGTGTTTGCATTCTTCCCATTTTCTGCATCTCTGCTATGGGTGTTGATTTCATTGCTCCCAACATTATTCTAAGTGCCTGGTTTTGCACTTTATCTAGATCTTGTAATGTGGTGTTTGATGCAGGACACCACGCAGCTGAACCGTATTCCAGGTGTGGTCTTATGCCTTGCTGGTAAACTTTACTGAGTATATTTCCACTGGCTCCCCATGTGGTTCCACTTAGTTTTCTCAGGATAGCTAGCTTCCTCCTGGCTTTTGTTGTTGCTTTGTTTATGTGCTGCTTCCATGTCAGCTTATCATCAAAAGTAACTCCGAGGTATGTGGGTTGTTTGTCTTCTTTCAAGAGCTCTCCATCTATCTTGATATGACCAGCTTTTTGTTTTGGTGAGAGGGTAAAGAGTGTAGTGCTGCACTTATCTGTGTTAATGCTGACGCACCATCTATTAGCCCATAAGGTTAGGGCATCGATAGCTCTTTGTATTTGTTTAGTGGCCACTGTTGCATGTTCTTCCGTGCACCAGATCACCAGGTCGTCAGCATACATTGCCACTTTGATCCCATGTGGTAGTTCAGCAACTAGGTCATTGATGTAAACCAAGAAAAGTGTGGGTGACAGGACTCCTCCCTGGGGGACTCCATGACGCAGTAGAACTTTCTTGCTCTTGCGACCATCTAATTGTACCCTGGCTCTTCTATTATGCAGGTATGCTTTTACCCATTTGTACATTCTTGAGCTAACCCTGCAATTTCTTAATTTCTTTAGGAGCCCTTCTTTCCAGACCTTATCAAATGCTTTCCTGAGGTCTATCCATGCTGCTAGTACCAGTTTCTTTTCTTGGAAGGCATCCTCAATCTCTTGGGAGAGGTAGGTTGCCTGATCTTCAGTAGAGTAGCACTGTCTGAAACCTGCTTGCTGTGATACCAGAAGGTTTTCACTTTCAAGGTACCACTGCATCCTAAGATTGATAATGCGTTCCATTGTTTTACATAGACAGCTTGTGAGGCTGATGGGCCTGTAGTTGGAGACTGTGTTGCCATCTTTTCCTGATTTGAGGAGTGGTATCATTATTGCTTCTCTCCACGCCTGTGGTACATTACCTGTGGACCAGCTTGTGTTAAAGATCTGCAGTAGCTTTGCTCTTGCTGCACTTCCCAGGTTTCTAATCATTTCATTGGACACTCCATCAGCTCCAGGGGACTTTTTCATTTTCAATTTGGATATTGCATGCTCCAGTTCTCTCATTGTGATTGGTGCCTCCATGACTTCAGGTATAGGTTCACCTTGTCCAATGTTTTGCTGGTTCTCTCGAACCTCCTGTTGTTTGTCTGGGCTGACTTTGACGTTATTGTCTTCTGCAAAGGAATCTGCAAAGTAATCAGCTGCATGTTTACCTGTTAAAATGTTTCTATCTTTATAAAGTGTGATCCTGGTATTTCTCCCTGTACCTTCATCATTTAGTTGTTTTACAAGTTTCCATAATTTCCTAGTATCTCTTTCTAGGTTCAGCGACTCTGTTTTTTCTTTCCAGCTGCTCCGTCTGGCTTGTAACTTGGCTCTTTGAAATTTAGCCTTTGTTTGCTGATATTTGTTGTGATGTTCTTGGCTAGGTCTGTTCTCAGCCTGCTTTCTAGATGTTTCCATCTCATTTTGCAGCTTTTCCAGTTCATCATTCCAGTAGGGTTTGTAGTTTTTGCGTGCCCCCCTGGGTATGGTTTTACTAGCAGCATGTAGTATACATCTATTAAATTCACTCACTGCTCTATTGATGTCTTTGTCCAAGTTCATGTCCTTAGCTAGAACACTGGTTAAATGCTGGTACATTTTCCAGTCTGCCCTCTTATAGTTCCACCTAGTGAGCGTGCTGCTGTCCTTGGTATATTCATTGTGAATTTCCAGAAATACTGGTCTGTGGTCACTACCCCCAAGCTGCTTTCCAACGACACGTGTGATGTTCCATTCCAGGCCTGGTGAGTAGAATGCCAGGTCTGGTGTAGAGGTGGTGTGCCATGCTCTCGAGTAGAAGGTTGGTGAGTCTGCTGGCTGGTTAATAAGAATGAGATTATTTTCATCCTGCCAGCTCTCAAGTTCCTCACCTCTCTTGTCGATATGATCGTAGCCCCAGCTCTGAGAGTGGCTGTTGAAGTCACCACACACCATAAGCCTTTCTTTGTCTGGAATTGTGTCTAGTGCCAATGGTTTATCATTTGGGCAGTAGTAGTTCAGGAGATGGAATTCTGCACTGTCTGTTTTTAGGTGGAGCATCTGGTATTCTGCCCCGTCCATGTATACTTCCAGCTGACATGCGCTGATATTGTTTTTAACTAGTGTCAGAATTCCACCCTTTCGCCTGTCTTTTCGGTCAGATCGGTAGCACTGGTAGCCTCTGATTTTGAAGGCTATGTCGCTGCTGAGGTGTGTTTCTTGGATACAGCATATATTTACTTGTTCTTCACTGAGGACATTTTCAAGTTCCAATTTTTTGCTGTATCCATCTCTTTTACTGTTGACACCCTCAGCATTCCAGTGCATTATTTTTATTGGTCGTTTGTTTGTTTGGCCAGTAGCTCTATTCCCTTGCCTCCTGGCTCCTCGGGGCAATTGAGAAGGACTTCCAGTAACTGAGGTTGGGCCCTTTCGAGGTATAGGGCCCGGCACCATCCCTGCCTGAACGTCCGCCACAGGGCAGGCACCATAACGTTTATTAGATGCAGACATGTTTCCATTGTGTTTTATGCGTGGCAACCTGATTATCTGTGCGCCTTTTGGCTGGTTGCCTCCGTCTTCAGCACTCTGCTTACTTGGGCCGGACTATGGTCCTGCTCGAGTGGGAGTGCCCGACCAGTCTTAGTTTTCAGCCTCTGATGGCTGAACTAAGCCCCATCACCACTTCAAGGTTCTGGCCTCGATGGGGATTCTTGATGATAACATCTTGCAGGCAAAAGCTGGAGAGCAAATGGAAGTATTCTCTGAAAAGTCTACATTGGTACAGTCAGACCTGTAGTAGAATATGCAATGACAGCCTGGGCATCAGCATCAAAAACAAATACTGATTGCCTATCTAATGTATAAAACTTTGACAGGTTTTTGTGCAGGACTTCGACTAATCTCAGGAGTGATGAAACCACCCAAATCCATGCAATGGAAAAACATGTAAACATCTGCCTACTGGATGACAGAAGAGAAGAAAGAGTGCTTGTGCAAAGGGAAAAAATTAAGCACATGCCAAACCATCAGATGCATGTGCAAATTCTAGATCAACCACAAGCAGGCTGAAGGAACCAGCTTCTGTCACATCTCCAACCATCTCCATCAACAACATAAAGATATCCTCACAAACCTCCCAACTGAAATTGAAAAACTAACAGATTTTGAAGAGCCAGACAATAGTCTCCAAAACGTCTCCATAACAGAGGTTCCTGGAATAATTAATAAGGAATACCAGACTCCACCTCAACTAAAAGCATTGACACTAGAGATGATAGAAATAAAATACAATCCCAAGGGATGGACATATGTCTACACAGATGGATTGGATGAGGGAGCAGTAAGGAATGGAGGAGGTGGAATTCTTATCAGACTCAAAGAAGGGAAGACAATATCAAAAGCTTTTCCAAACGAGAAATACTCCTCCAACTCTAGAGCAGAAGCAATTGCACTATATCAAGCACTGAGTCTTCACCAAATGAGGACTGCCAAGACCAAAGATAGTGATATTCACAGATCCCTACTGGAATCAATCCAGAGCAACAGAAATGAAAGCCTTCTGTGTAACATCAGACATGAGCTAAGACAGATCCAAAAATCATCAGCTATTGATTGCACTTCAATGGATACTGTCACACTATGAAATCATGGGAAATGAGAAAGCGGATGCTCTGTCAAAAACAGGAAGCGAAATGGAACAACTCAGACACCAACTGTCCTACAGAGAAGCAAAAACAATAATCTAGAACAAAAACACAGAAAAGTGGAAGAAACAAATGGAAGTGGAAGACAAACATGATGCAATACATCATCTCCAAAGATATCAACATACCACACTATTTCGCCTTATAACATGCCCCTCTAGACTGTTGGATAATTTTTACAGATTGAGGATCACATACACAGATGAATGCCAATGTGGATCCGGAACTAAGACGACAGAATACATCCTTCAGGATTGCCCAACATACAAAGAGCAGAGACAGCAGACCTGACCAGAGGACACAGGTTTGAAGCAAAAGCTATGGGGTAGCTGCTCTGACCTGGAGAAGACAGTGGACTTTGCCCTAATGACAGGTCTGATAATATAACATGACTGAAAATGCTGAACATAGAAGAAGTAGTTTCAAGGGATAACAGAGTTCCACAAAAAGATACAAGTGTAAAAATAGACATTGTGACAAAGGATCAAACTCATGACCTCTTGAATACTGTACGAGGTAAATGACTTATACGATATCCAGGAAAAAGTGAATGTCTCATATCTGTAATCTCTTGTCATGAAACGTATATAATTCTATAAGCAAGAAGAAACACCGGTGTCTATCTTAAAACTTTCATTACCTTGATATGAGGCAAAGAAAGCTCATTACACAACTGGTCCAATTTCTCTGTAAACTCATCATTTGTTTTAGCAACTTGGTTCATAAGAGTTTCCTCCTCTGCTATCATGTGGTGCATCAAGTTTTTCACATGAGTTATAGCAGTGTCACCTCTAGCTTTTTTCTGAGCTTCATCAATTCCCATTTTGTCCCATATTTGATACAGGGATCTGAGCGACACATCAATAATTTTGTTACAAGCAAATCGAGTCTGTTCTCTACAGGGACTTGAGTTGCTGAAAATTATAGTCATAAAACTTTATAGACTAGAATCATCAAGATTTAATGTCATAAATATTTAGTTTTGTTGATATTTGATTTACTTAAAGATCAATATCTACAAGTAAACACTGACATTTAGAATACAAACTGAAATTTTTAATAGGATAAATAGTCTGTCAGAGGTACTGATGCTAGTTAGTAATAGTTTCAGCAAAGTAAAGTAGATTCTAGTACACTGTAACATACACAAAAATGAGTATGGTAGCACCTGTGTGTTGCCAGGGCCCAAAAGGGGAGCAAAGAATAGCAACACTGTTTACCTTCCATGCATGTTGTAAAAGGCGACTAAGGAGGTTATGGGATGGAGTTGGCTGTCCCATCCCATATAGGGACAGAGACCCAAAGCCATGCTGAAGTCAGATGTGTCACGCCGAAAGGCACAGATATCGCAGCAATGCTGTAAACCATGACACAACGCATTCCGTTGTCTGGACTACATCCTGCTAATCTGCAGGAGTTTGAGAACGAACGAAGAAGAAGAAGAGTATGGTAGGAAGAAAAACTGGTCAAAGAAAGAAAATGCCAAAATGAGGACAGTGACTCATATGATGAAATAAAGATACAACACTGCGACAGCGAAAATGAACATAGAAATAATGATCAGAAAAAAGCTTATTACTCACTGCAAAGACATCAGGTTACAATATTAGGACTTAGAACTGGCCATTACAGACTGAACTATCAAATGTACAATATGCCAAAACTTGCCACACAAATATCTATCCCATGACACCTGGATAACTTTTGGGGTTACTAGGGGTTGGAGGTAGCCAACTTCATCCCAAAACCTCCTTAGTCACCTCTTACATGCATGTCAGGCAGAAGAAGATATCAGTATGCCTGCTAGACTGTGCAGATATGGGTCTGTCAGGAACAGTGATGTTTTATTAACAAACTCTTAAAGACAATAAATATTTTAACTTCTTTTGCTGAAGAATCTGGCATTGTTGTGAAATATACAGAATGCATCTCAGACGGCCCAGTACCAGGTTCAATTTCTGCTGCAGGCAATTATGCACCCAGTCCGTTCAGAAAAAATAGGCAATATATTGATGGTAAATAGTGCATAGAAAATCACTTGTCTAAATAATTTTTGGTTGATCACTAGAAATTGAATAGGATATGCTATTAGCAACTAAAGAATGTGATCCAGATAGAATTATAATTTGATGACTAGAAATATCAACAACAACAAATTATTTGGTACAGTACAAGTAGATGTCACCACATGTTTAATTATTTCCCTTGTCTAAGTAAATTTCATATTCATCATTTCATAATTGAAATATTAATGGTTGGGAGGTTAGTGTTAGTTATGTAAAACACATCTATCCTAACCCTAAACCCAAACATAATTTAATATTTAAATTATTAAATGTTGAACACACGAAATTTACAGCGCACATAAATAATTAGGAAAAGGACCTGAGAAGGCATATTTCACAATATTTTAACTTTAACATTCCCAATTGTTAAAGTATTGTCACTCTTAACAATGAGTTGTGCAGAGAATTTGATTAAATTTGACGTTGAATCTTGATAATGCAATTCAGAACTTTGCATTCACAAATAAGAATTCTTCATAGCCAAATATCGAACTATTTAAAGATACGTTTCACATATCAACATTTTATAAATATTGTCAAAGTAATAAATTATATTTGGGTGTTATATTGGGCGGGGGGGGGGGGGGGGGGGGGGAGATTTAAAAAAAATCGGCACAGTGACTCAGGACATGACAATCCTTTTGACTTGAACATTTGGTTGCATGTCTGAAGCAATAGAGAAATTCAGCATAACAAGTAGTCAATTGGTGGTGGAGAATGGGCACAGTGAACCTTATCTTAACTGTAGTGGCTTGGAGCAGTTCATAGGTTGAAACCTACTTTTCTAGTTGTGTGATAGTTATTCTTTGGCTCTGGCCTGGAAATCCAGACTTCCCAGCAATATAATACAATTTTAATGGCATTGGGTCAAAGGGCATGAGCCCATGGACCACTGGATCAGAAACCAACCAACAATACTGACAATAGGAATAAATTATTCAGAATAATTAATAACTGAGTGAAGTCAGTGTATTAAACTTCTGTCCTTTTAGAAATAATAATATAGGTTCTACTGTAATAATTATCAATAGTCCTACCGCAAAGAGTAGAGTACTACACAGTAAAGATGGATGTTTTAATTTAATTAGGCCTAATTAATTTAGTGTCACTCAGTACTGAGTTAGTTGCCTTGCAGTTGGATGTACATTGAGGTCCCCATTCATAATAGTAAAAATTACTTCTTGACTTCTATAAATAGTAAGTAAATTCATTCTAGGAACATTTCCCTAAACAAGCAGTTCACAAAACTAAACACAAATCACATCACTATGTACATGAATAATCCATGAAAGTTTTATCACATTTGTAGCACAAAAACCTTGTAGGATATTTTATCATAATTCACAAATATATTGAATAATTATTTTAATTATGCAAATTAGCTGCCATTTTGAATATTAATCTTTGGCTGCATATGAAAATTATGTCAATGTGATCCGCAGATTCGTCTTGTCTTCCCGAACACAGAAATGTATAGTTTGCAACATATTTTATCATAACTAATAGAAATGTTTAATAATTAGGCTATTCAATTCAATTTTAATTATGTAAATTAACCGTCATTTTTGAATAATAATTAGCTTTGATTGAATTTGAAAATTAGCACAATGTACTCCCCAGATTCGTCTTTTCTTCCCAAACACAAAAATGTATAGTTTGTTCTATTTTTTATCATTAGTAACTCTGATATGTCATGAATTATCATGAACTATTGGCTCGACTACAATTCTTGGTCACAACTTTGTGCACTAATCAGCTTATTATATTTCCTTATATGTTCCATGTAAATTTTTTGGATGCAAAATTAATTCCTTAAAAAATTCACAATTTTTTTCACAATTGACGTACAGACTTGGTTGAGGTATCATTGAATTGCAATTTTCAAGGGCTATCTAACTGTTGTATTTATAATGCTGTAAAAACTTTGAAAATTTTGTGCTAATGCCTATAACCCCAAACTATAAACCCAATTTATTTGAAAATTTTGTGCAAATGTCTATAAATACTGCTCCATAATCATTGAGTAAATTGCCAAATCACAATAACGACTATCTCATAATATAAATATCCTTGCCCATATCATATAACAATATACGGTATAACTGAAACTCGATTCAATGTGCCTGTAACTTTAACTACTAAGTGTCATTGATTGATCGTCATTCACTAACGGATCCAGGGCAGGAAGTCAATACCAGTTGACAATCAAGATTCCTGGAACAAAAAACACGTCTTAAAATCAGTTTCTAATGTAAGGCTATTTCAACATACGTGTTCCCTTCCATTTTCATCAATTAAAAATAATTAGGCAACAAATATCAAACACACTGCAAAGAAAAGATTCTTTGTTGATCCTTGTTGAACATTGTTTACATACACACTACACTATTTTTGTAAACTGCGCGCATGATTCAACGGTTTTGATTGGCTTTCAGGTTTCATTCCCGTCTTTCCGATTTCAAACGGAAGTATTTGGATTTTTATGTTTGATCTTCATAGAGCTAAGTCATCGCTAGAAAATGCAAGCCACATCGCCCAAGACAGAGAGAGGTTCAGAGAGTTCATTGGGAAGACAACGTTCTGGAAGGAATACGTCACATGACACAGAGCTAAGTGACGATCTCACTGACACAAGGAGCCAACAAGGCTACATCTTTGATTAACACACACAATCAAGTCAGTGGGTAGGTGACTGCATACTAGTGAGCCACAGTGTGAACACAGGGAAGAAGGCTGAAAACCGGGCATAATTGGATAGCAGACAGTGCGGATGGTAGAGGTCAAGTGTAGATGGAGTACTCGAGCTTAGTAAGGAAATCTATCATAGGTAAAATACCCAAAAAAGAAAGCATTCCAAGTCCAGCGAAGTCGCAGAGGCACCCGGCTTTGTAGCGTGGAGTAATCTTGTGCTCACAGCCTGGCAGACCGAGGAAGAAAAAAAAAAATTATCTCTTATTTTTATATGGATAAGAAGAGTTGGGTTGTGTTTTTTAACGAAGGAGCACATTTCTTCCAGTGCACATTCTCCCCTAGCAGATGACGAAGGGTATGCACACTGAAGGTTTTAGTAGCTTGCTGGTTGATCATGCTCTTCATTCTTTCATAGTTGTCTAGTAGTTCCACATTTACTATCGAATTCCTCGAGGCCTCGATGTTTTATCAATCGCGGTGTCTGCACCCAGCAGGCGCTTATGAAGAAGTTTCAGCACATACTCATCCAATGTCAACGCCCCGTCTATTCGTGCAAGTCTGTCTGCTTTCTCATTACCCGAGAAGCGATGTGTCCTGAGAAGTAGATCCATGTGATACCCTG